>LR990929.1:3000000-3320287 GCA_905163415.1 Noctua fimbriata | reverse complement strand
TAATTCTCTCACTTGGTGTATCCACTTTCTCTCTTTCTCTTTCTAGAGTTGGCCTAGACACTTTTAATAAAGTTGCCAACCTTTCGTTGGAGTCCCCAATTCTGAGTTTCATAAGATAAGCGGCCAGAGCTATGGTTCCTTTTGGCTTTTCCGACAACTGAGGAACTTCAGTGAACAACTAATGGAACTCTGTTTTTGATTTAGTCCAGTCCATGTATGTACAACATGGTCTTCCATGTCATTTATGTTTTCAAAATGAAGTAAACCAGTATCTAAAACTTTTTTTAAGGACATCTTGTCCTGAATGTGTTTTGCAGTAAAAGACTGAACATAATTGGATCTCAAACTGTCTAGAAAATCCCATGCTTCAATAACCAAATGTTGATCACAAAGACGATTATTTAAAGGGATGTAATATTTATATTGATGAAGCAACATTTTTCTAGTAGTAAGTGGAACTCTGTATCTTTCTGTTCTCCTGCATCCTTCAATGAAGCATCTACTTTCGGTTTCAATAGCTCTCATGTATTCTGGCAAAACAATAGTAGGTTCCGGTTGGTTGCTTCTAACTTCTTCATTGGGAGACACAGTAGGAGGGTCTGGTTCTTGAGGTCTGTCTTGTTGGGATGAAGTTTACGGGCCTTTTTTTTTTTTTTTTTTTTTTTTTTTTTTTTTTTTAGGATGGGAAATCATCAAATGACCCCCCCGCTCGGGGCGGAGCGGAAGGGAGTGTCAGACTTGTACTGACTAAAACCCATCCATGTTCCTTCTTTGCCCTTTATGTTCCAGGGCCGCGGTATCTCTTTCGAACAGTCCCGCAGCCCTGGCAGGCATCGGCCCGTGCGGACCCCTACGTGGTTGCTGACATCTCTTTGAGGCGCGCGTGGAACACGAACGCGCCTTCGACACGGCCTGTCGTCATAAGACGGCCGGACGGTGAGCTAGCCCATAACTCGCCGTCCACAGGCCCGCGCCTACGGTGGCCGGGGGCCACCACGTGACCCCCGACGCCCAGGGCGTCTCCCGCGGCGGCTGGGACGTGAGGCTCTTTCCCTCTCACGTTCCGCCACCTCCTTCACTAGCATGACTGCTTCGCAGAAGGAGGTGACGGCTTCCCATTCCCTCTCGCTCCGGACCATGGCTTGAACCAGGGCCAGGCGCGAGAGATCGCCGCCGCCAATCGCCTCTACGAGGACACGGCGCTGCTCCGCCCAAGCGGGGCAGACCTCCACAGTGTGCTGCACCGTGTCCTCCGGACGATCCTCACAATGGAAACACCCGGGCGTTTCCGCCCGCCCGATTCGGTGCAGGAACCTCCCGAAACAACCGTGTCCGGTGAGGACCTGCGTCAGGCGGAAGGTGAGGGCGCCGTGGCGCCTCCCTAGCCACTCCTCAAAGAGGGGACTTATCGCCACTATGGTGGCGTGCCCTGCACGGGGTTGCGACAGTCGCTCTCTCCATGTCACCATGAGATCGCGCCGGAGGTCTGTCCGCTGAGCGGCGATTTGCCGCGGCAGCGGAGTTTCCCCCCGACGTAGTGCCTCCGCGCGCCATTCGTGAAGGCGCGCGAGGACTATAGCCTCCAGATCCCATGGCGGTAATCCGGCAAGGAGGCTCGCCGCCTCACCGGAGATCGTGCGGTACCCCCGGACTAGCCTTAGGGCTATCCCCTTTTGGGGCGCGTTCAGGTAGCGGGCGGCTTGCCGCCTCAGAGAACGCGCCCACACCGGGGCCCCGTAAAGGGCCATGGACCGCACGACCCCCGCGTAGAGCCTCCGGCAGGAGGCGTTTGGACCCCCCAGGTTGGGCAGGAGCCGCTTGAAGGCAGCCCCGGTCCGTTCCAGTTTGGGGGCCAAACGTCGGAAATGCTCCACGAAGTTCCACCGGCTGTCGAGGACGAGTCCCAGGTACTTCAGCGTCGACCCGACGCCGATGGAAACCCCTCCCGCCGTCAGTAGGGATCCCGACGGTGGCGCATTCCGAGGCCCATGAAAACACATGGCCTCGGACTTGTGCAATGCCACCTCGAGACCCAATTGCCGGATCCTCTCCACGACTATCGCAACCCCGCGTGTCATGTTTTCGGCCGCCGCCAAGTTTACGGGCCTGAGATCATATGAACAGCAGCTCTGTCTGCAGCCACCCAACAAGCATGGCATATGTGACTTCCTGCGTGTATCTGCAACAGACATATATAATCAAAATTGTAATTTATGAAGATAATAATTGGTGGTTAGTACCTATCATAAATTAAGAGTTTGTTGGCTAAGGGTGCAAAAATACTATTTTTATTCTTCTGCATTTTCATTCCACAATAATAAAAAACAATAAAAATAATGGTAAAAAATATGTTAGGCCTTGTGACAAAATGATTTCACCTAATGCGAGTTACATTTACTTTAGTTGCAGACTACAAAGTTGTTACAAGAACATTCAATGTAATGGGACTGGTCTATGTATTTAAAATATTTTTTGACTTGCAGTAAACAACATTTGAAACTGTAAGTTAAGTACTTACAGTTTGAGGTATAATCCACTCTTGTATAACATTATAAATTCTTGATTCGCGGGTTGAGTTGGTATGAAGCAGATGACTGACTCGTGAAGCAAGAGAGCGCCCGCAGCGGAGGCAGAGATTACGGTGACCAAGTACTCTTCTGTGGTCATCAACATTTGAACTTTGAGCCGAGTCCCAGCATGCTTGGCAAACATAGTCACTACTGTTTACCTAAAAATGGAAAAATTACAATAAATCATCTTAATTACATTAATCTTTTTATTACATTTTCATTTCAATATTCAACCACTTTAACAATAATTAAGTTTAGTGTATTAAGCCCGGTTTCCACCGTGAGCGGAGCGGACCCATTAATGACATTTACCTTGCAAAAGAAAACTGCTTACACATGTTTCCACTAACGAGAAAAAGAGTAAAAATGAGCTTGCTCTGGGAATCAGGCGACTTAACTCTTTCTTGGTGGAAACGCAAACCTATTTCATGAAAACGAAGTCCGCTCCGCTTAGCCAGTTCCGGGTTATTACTCTTTCGCGGTGGAAAGCGGGCTTTAGGATATTAACTTTAATGTAAACATTATAAATATATTTACTAACAGAGTTAGGTGCAAGCCACTGCCGTATCACTGACAGAATTGTTTCATCGTCCAAGGGTTGTCGGCCTATGGTATTGCAGTGATTAGTTGCAATCCCACAATTCACACAGCGATTCATAGTTTCTACAATATTCAATTCAAGCCGGTAGCAAAATCCAAAAAACAATTCCAAGTCAAACGTGTGAGCGATCTGCGGTGTCCAGTGTGGAAGCAAGTGTCGTAAAAGGTAGGCAGGGTCGGAATCCGTAATAAACAAAGCAGTGGTCGTTGAAAATAAAAAGAAACAATCGGGAAAGCACTCAAAACGCATCGGAAAACACGAAACGAATGGAGACTGGAGCAGAAACAATCGGCAAGTGTAATGTCAGTCAGGTGCCAATGCAGTCATAAAAATATAATTGATTTTAATCGATTCGAAATCGATAATCGTTTTAGTTTTTAGTTATTAATTGACATTTTCTTTATTAATATAACTGTCATGAAATGCACTATATTGTATACAAGTATATTATATTGCATTTAATTACTTTGAACTAATTACCTAGTGCAAACCTTTTCTTTTTGTAATTCTGTAATCGATTAATTAAATCGATAATGTCACGAAAACCATCTTTCTCATTTTTCTCCGCTTCCAGATTGAGAAATGAGCTGATTTTTGATATTTTAAAATAAGAAAATATGACAAATTTTTTAGACCATATCTCAACTTATTACATTTGGGCCCACTGTTTTCCATCTCCTTTAGTACGGTTTATAGATTAATTAATTGTGCAGTAAAACGAATTCAATCAGTAATCAAAATATTTATTATTAAAAATTAAACAATCAGTCTTCTTTAATAGGAAATATGGTAAAAATATCTAAGATTTCAAAACTTCATAAACAATCTGTAATAGTTTTAATATACGTTATTATGTGTTGGTTTTGTGGTATTACGTACAACACGTAATACTACAAAAACAACACATAATGACAGGATACTCCTAAGTATTTTGCTGTAATTCATGACAGCCATTTAATATTGTTTTACTACTATAGATATCACAATCAAATAATATTAAAACAGAAACAATTTGCCAAAAATCTTAATTAACAATATTTAAAAACATTGGTCAAATATAAAGTTGTAATTAAACTTAAATTCTACTTATTGATTATTTTTATTTTACTCGTGAGGCAAGTCGTCATAATATTTATGATAATCAGAAAAAAGGGTCTTTTTTATTTGTTGCAAGTCTTAAAATTTTCGTGCAGTAATTTTTCGTCGGTTCTGGTGCCATTGAGACAGTTCAGTAATCTCCCAAGGATTACAATATTCAAAAGAGCGTTAGATAAATTACAATTTCTATTCTGGTAAGTGCAACCGTTACTGAAAATTATAATTGTTTTTTTTCCCATCTTCAGTGTTAACTTCAGGACATATTATTTTGTTTTCTAAAAAGTCCATTTTATACGTATTCTATATCTACGTAAATAACTACCTACACCACCCATACTACTGTTATACTCGCGTATGCATATATCTTTAGGACAAGATATGGTTACGCTGGTTTTCTGCTTCTTGTCATCACGGTTGATAGTTCCGCACCAATATACGTAGACAACAGCAAGAACTGTTTATTGTCTTTCCAGCTTATAGCTGAAAATTCAACCCCTTCGAAAGTGGTGACATTATCTACGTAAGATCCTCTTGTTGCTGATGTTTTGAGTACCTCCTTCTTGTCTGGCAACTTGCATGATTTTCCTAATCTGTTTCTCTGCACTATTCCCAAACAATAAATTCCTTCCTTGTTAAGATGATGAAATAGTGACAAGTTGGTGTAAAAATTGTCAAAGATGACTATATGGTTACTGGTGGACTATATGAAGATGACGATATGGTTCACTTGTCTCTGTACAGGTCGAAGCAAGCGTACTACAGTATTAGATACAGCTCCCAAATCTGGTTCATTCGATATCCTTTCAAAATTGTGTGTCCCAGAGTATATTTCGAAAGAATAAGCATAGCCCATGAGACAACAAAGTACGTAAAACTTGAATCCCCATTTGTGGGGCTTATTAGGGAGATATTGCTTTATAAAATGGGACAGTTTAGTAGAACACATCTGTTCATCTAATGATAGACGATGATCAAAAGGAACAGACTTGAATCTGAGATTGAGGTGGTCAACTACTGGTCTTATCTTATGTAATCTGTCCTGGTCAGGGTGCTCAGGAGAAAGGTGTAAATTGTTATCATTGAAAAGAAGAATTTGTCTTATTTTTTCAAATCTGTTTACAGTCCTTGTGTCTGCAATTGCGTGAAATCGTACATTTCAAAACACCAATGTATTTTCTAAGCTCTAGCAGGGTAATAGGATCGGAAAAAATCGGATTTTTCTGTGTGGCATATTTATTCAACGATAACTTCTAGTAGGCTTTGTTCAAAAAAATATGTTAAAAACTGGTAAGGTGTAGTCAAATTCATAATATTTTCAGGGTAATCTGTCACACCTTGAAAATCGAAAACTTTGTCAACCATGGCCATATTCTTTTTTTTTCCAAACTAAATTACGAACGGTCGTATAGTTGATGGACGGATTTTCAGGCACAGAGTCAAAACTGGAGCCTCAGAATCTAAATTTGAACTTTACTTCGCGGAAATCGGGTAAATGAAACACCGTAATACCGGACAGTAAGTATAATTGATATTGGATCTTGACGTGATCACAATACTCGATATCAAAAAACAATCTTAACACCGAGATCTAGGATAGTGACGAAATTGAACAACGCCATCTAGTTCGGAATGATGGAACTAATTTATTGCGAACTTAAGTGATTCACAGGAAAATCTTAACACCGAGATCTAGGATAGTGACGTAATTGAACAACGCCATCTAGTTCGGGTTGATGGAACTCATTTATTGCGAACATACCGCCCACCAAGGACATAATGATATGTCCTTCATTACACAAAACCGCCCACCATGAGGTCAGGGGCTCAAACTAGAATAAAAATTGCGTGTGCAACGACAAGTGATAACAAAAATAGAAATTACATCAATTTATGGAAAGTTAGGTGCTTTCCATTCCTTGACACAAAAAAAAAACTTACAATACTTTGTGGACTGTAAAAACCTCTCTAACTTACAATAATTTGTGGACTGTATAAACTTATCTAACTTACAATATACAAAATAGCTTAACAAACTTAAAGTCTACTTATACAACGTTTACATTATTTTGCAATTGGCAATATACACAATTTTGAAGTAGGTCGTTTGATAGTTGATCCATTACACTTGAGAGTCACGACTCGTGTAACCTTGTCCAAACCAGGGTGCTTGTCTACTACCTTGCCCAAAAGCCAACGGGCATGAGGTAAGTTATCCTCCTTGACCAAAACAACATCTCCGATACTTGGTTCTGGAATATTTTTATTCCATTTGTAACTCTGTAACAAATGAACCAAGTACTCATTTGACCAACGCCTCCAAAAGTCTTGCAACATGTGTTGTGTAACCTGCCAACGTCTAAGGTTGCTAATGTTAGAACTCTCATAATTGCGCTCAGGTACCGCTATCAGAGGCTCACCTATCAGGAAATGACCTGGTGTTAAAGGAGTGGGATCTATGGGTTTGTCAGGCATCATTGATAACGGCCTGAAATTAAGGCACGCTTCTATCTGGGACAAAAGTGTTGATATTTCTTCAAACGTGAGTGTGGATTTACCTATTACGCGTTTGAGGTGGAATTTGGTCGATTTCACCCCGGCCTCCCACAATCCACCGAAATTGGGGGCATGAGGCGGAATGAAGTGCCAAGAAGTGCTGTTGTTGCCTAACCACTCTTTAATCTCTACAGCTACGGAAGATTTTTCCGCAGCGACCAAATGCTGAAGCTCCTTGGAAGCGCCAACAAAATTAGTTCCGTTGTCGCTCCAAATGTCACTGATGAAACCTTGTGACGTCAAATCACTAACGGCTTCTAAATGAATAGCCTTGGTCACCATGCATACAAAAACACAAATGTACCCCTTGTATGAATGGTGGCCTCGACCCTTTGACGTTCGAATACTGATGGGACCAGCAAAATCCACGCCACTATTTAGGAATGGTCTTGCCGGAGTGACTCGACTAGACGGTAACTGACCCATAAGTGGGGTTTGAATAGCTGCTGAATACCGCCTGCACTTTACACATTTGTGTACGTGAGCTTTTAACCTTTGTTTTGGCGGAAAGGATCCAATACCTCGTACGCAACTGGCTCAACATTAGTGTTGGTCCCCCATGTAAAGTCTTCTTATGGGCTTCATCAATTACTAGATTGGTGAAGTGACTGTTAGATGGTAGGATGATGGGATGTTTGACAGCCTCGTCTAAGTCCGCATTATTAATGCGTCCGCTGACACGGAAAATGCCTTCATCATCGATGACTGGACAGAGACTTTTAAGCTTGCTTTTGGCCTTTACGCTTCCTGTTTTTCTTATATCATTCATTTCTTCGGAAAACTCTTGATTCTGAACAAGTCTTATACACGTTTTTGTTGCTTCTTGTATTTCTTCCTTACTTAGATACCTTTCGGATTTCCTTTCACCATGTGATTGTTTCCTCCAACTCAAAACTCTTTTACAGTACGCTATAACCCGAACCATCCTTTGTAATGATGAATACCTTGTCCAGAAAAGATCATCCTGAAGAGGTTCAGTTACGACGTGAACCTTGACTGATCTTTGCTCCGTGTTGGTAATAATAGACTTTGGTCTTGTGTATTTGTTTCATCATGGAGCCATGAGGGTCCTTGACTCCACAATGAGCTGGATACAAGTTCTTGAGGTGTTGCACCTCTGGAAGCCAAATCTGCAGGGTTATGCGTAGATTGGACATGAGCCCAATGTGAGTTGTCGACGTGCGAGAGAATAGTAAATAGTCTCGGACTCGGTAACTACGCAGTCAGTGCATAGCGGCGCCCTTTGAGGAGAGCACACGCCTAATTTTTTTATCACGAGACGAGCCGCGCGCGCAAGGTCGCAAGTTTTAGTTGTTATTGTGATTAAAGACGATTCGTGATAGTTGGATTAGTGCATAGGTTAGTGTGACTTATTGTTAAGTGTTAGTGTAATATTAGTTAGTTAATTAAGCATTTAATAGGTATAGTTTCGTGATTTAGGTTAGGTTTGAAGTTTTGTAGTTTAATTATGCCTCAAATAAGGTACCCAGCTGCCGAGTACACCGACATGGTACTTACGTAAGGAGAATGTAACCAAAATGCAGCTTTATCATTGCATACATATCGGGAGAGATATGGTGACACACAAACGTTTGATGGTGTAAATTCTGAT
This sequence comes from Noctua fimbriata, assembly GCA_905163415.1. NCBI lineage: Eukaryota > Metazoa > Arthropoda > Insecta > Lepidoptera > Noctuidae > Noctua > Noctua fimbriata. The sequence goes on along the minus strand of LR990929.1, from coordinate 3,311,853 downwards.
TGATGTGATATTATGTGATTAATTATTCAATCAGTGATCTTTTAATTAACAACGTGCAACTTAGTGAGTTTATCCCGCTAATTTGTTGTTCTCCGACTAAAATACCTACCTTCGACTACCTACCGCCATCGCTGCGCCCCGCACCGCGCCGCGCCCGCACCGCGCCGCGCCCGCACCGCGCTGCGCAACGGTCAGTGACTTTTCGTAGATAAAGCGTGTTTGCTTTTTATGCAGTTGATTCTGCTATTTATTTTGTTTGAAAATTAAAATTTTTAAATTTTCCATTATCTACTAATTTTCGTGTTTTAAAATGTTTAGATGGACTAGTACTGTGCTCGTTTTAATTTATTGTCGTGGTTCCAGACACACTTTGTATAACCTAGCAGACCGTGTATTGAATTGCATGGAGCCAACCAATGTTTTTGTTTGGGGGACTTCTGCAATAGCATGCTTTCTTCGTTTTGCTAGTTTAGATGCATCGTAAGGTAGGGTCTTATGTTTTTTTAATGTAGTTTGAATAATATATAATTTTCTTACTGAGAGTAATTGGCTTAGGTTATAAAGACTATCTGTGGGAAATCTAATTTTCTTGAAGTACATAGTTTTTATCAGGGCACGTTGTGCACGCTCTACTTGTATGAACTTAGTTTTTGCTGACCCTCCTCAGATAGGAATACAGTACACTAAGACAGACTGAGCCAAGGCGACGTATATCTCATTAAGGAGATTTCTAGAGGTGTTATTACGACTAATTATATTTTTTGGCACAATATGTCTCAGTGTACTAAATAACCAACACAGTTTTCTAATCCTATTAGCAACTTGTTCAATATGGGGATACCAAGATAATCTCTGGTCTACTACTACCCCTAAATATTTGGTTTGAGTTACTTTATTTATTTTTGGGCAATTACAATTTTTTTTTTTTGAGGTCACAATCGTGTATTTTAATTTTAAAATCATCCGTCGGTTCGGTTCGGCACTAATACTGAAACACACGAAATTAGTTTTACATGTATTCATGGTAAGCAAATTCTTTTTTAACCATTTGGATATCCTAGCCATGCCTATTTCAGCTGTGTACTCAACATCTTGCCAAGACATACCAGAAAATACCACAGTTGTATCATCGGCATAAGAGAAAATTTTGGCGTTTTTGATATTTAGATTGCAGAGATCGTTAATGTAAATTAAAAATAATGTTGGGCCCAATACGCTTCCTTGCGGTACACCAAAAGTTACATCCGCGTAGTCACTGGCATAATTTCCAATCCTAACGCTCTGCCTCCTATCACAAAGATAGTCTTTTATAAGAGAAAGCGGAGTTCCTCTTATTCCGTATTTTTCTAATTTACTCACCAGGGTTGGAACAGAGACGGTGTCAAACGCTTTTTTCAGGTCTAAGAAGACAGTAACAATCATCTACATATAACTCATTTTATATTATATCACATATTTGGAACACCTCTGAGTATCGAGCTTGTAGGGAACTAGTGTTATTATTGAAACGACTGGAGCCGATCGGTTACCATTTATTACTGCCCATCTTATGCTAATACAATATATCTTATAACATAGATCTTACTTACTAAGTACATACACCTCACCTCGGGGGGGAGAGATAAAAAAAAAAAACAAAAATAATAAATGAACATTTTTTTTTTTTTTAGTTTAAATGATTACTTAGATTATGCTTAGGTTCTAAATGGCTTAGTTCTATTTTTATGGATTACATAAGGTTTATTACTCTTTAAAATCTTCACATTAACACCTAAATCTTCTAAAATAACAAATGGTCCTTGCCACAGAGTTTCTAATTTAGTGGCTGTTTCATTTTTAACTAGTATTAGTTGTCCATTATTATACGTTACATTATTAACATTTTTATCGTAAGATAACTTACGGTATTGTTTACTTTTGAGTAAGTTGTTGCGAGCATCTTGGTGTGCAACTTGTAATTTATGCTTTAGATCTAAAGGATAACTTTCCGGGTTATATAATGGTTCAATATATTGACTGACTCTACATGGTATTACACTAGCTCTACCAAATACAAGTTCGAAAGGTGTGTACTTTGTTTCTGTATGAACAGTATTATTGAAACTATAACACCAAAAAGGTAACCACTGACTCCATGTGTCTTTTTTTCCATCACATTGTATCCGCAAAAAAACACCAAGGTGTTTATGTGTATTCTCAAGGGCACCAATAGTTTGATGGTGATATGCAGTAGATATCAATTTGTTTATTCCCAGAAGTTTACATACCTGATCCATTACTGATGACACGAATTCTGTGCCACGGTCAGTCGCTATGGCATTTGGCACTCCAAATCTTAGTATAAAATTATCAACTAATGCTTTCGCAACACTTACTGTTTCTTTGTTTTTCAGAGGATATGCCTCTACAAACTTAGTAAGCTCACACTGGAGGGTCAAAATGTAACAATTACCGTGTATATCCCTTTCTAATGGACCTGCAATGTCGAGAAATATTTTTTCAAAAGAATGTGAAGCTGTTGTAGTTATCTCCATGGGCGCCTTGACATACCTACAATGCTTCATTTTCTGACACTTTGTGCATTTACTCACAAATTCTTTTATATCTTTGTCGATGCCTGGCCAGTAAAATTTCCTCTTTATGTTGTTCGTCATCCTACGTATACCTGCATGACCTGCGGTAGGTAGTAGATGAAAATCATGTAAAATATAGTTCTTTTCTTCCTCATCATCAATTCTCTTAACTCCTCTAAATACATATATCCGTGGACCTGTCCATTCATTATATTCATTGATTTCTTTTAATAAATCTTTGATAAAGCTTTCGTATTCTTTGTTCTTGACTATGCATAGTTCATTTATATTTATATTCTTACAATATTCTCCTAACTTAGTCACAAATTCGTCTCGCGTAAATTGTGCCCTAAAGTTAAGATTAATAAATAACGTTTTTCTATGACGACTGTAAATGAAACATTCGTTCTCTACGTCTACGTTGTTTTGTCTTCTTAATTTAGTTAGTTCATCATTTTTTATAAAAGTCATTTCTACGGAGTCACTTGGTACTCTTAGTACCTCGACTACTGGTGGTTGATCAGGCCACGAGTCGTCGGGTCCACTGAGAAGAGGTGTGTCATGTACTTGTTTGTCTAATTCTATACGCCGTTTTTTCGCTCTAGTCATCACTAACATAATTTCTTCATTCATTTGTTTTAAGTTATCTGATGTTATTGTTATTCTAGACAACGCGTCTGCAACACTGTTATCCTTCCCTTTTATATACAATATCTTATAATCGTATTCTTCGAGCGCTAATCTGAACTTAGTTAGCCTACTTGATGGATCTTTCATTGAGAATAAATATATTAATGGTCTGTGGTCGGTCATAATTGTGAATGTTTTTCCGTAAATGTAAGGCCTGAAATACTTCACTGCCAACACAATTGCTATTAGCTCTTTTTGTATAGTTGGATAGTTTAGTTCAGCTTTATTGAGTGGTCTACTAGCATAAGCTACTGGTTTCATATTTTGATTGCACAAAACTGCTCCAACAGCTGTACCTGATGCGTCAGTTTGTAAAACAAATTCATTTTCTTCAGTGAAATCGGGAAATTCTAATACTGGTGGAGTTGTTAAAGCATGTTTTAACGTGACGAATGCATTTTGACATTCTTTATCCCAGTTAAATCGTTCATATTTTCTGGTTAATTTATTTAATGGATAGGTAATTTCTGCTAATTTTTTTTTAAATTTTCTGTAATAGTTACAAAACGCCACAAATCTTTTTACTTCATCTGTATTAGTTGGTGTGGGATATTTTTGTAATATCTCTATTTTTGCTGGATCGGGTAAAACTCCATTTTGTGTTACTAGATGGCCTAAATAAAGAATTTTCTTTTGCAAAAAATTACATTTTTCTGGATTTAATTTCAAATTATGTTTTCTCAGTCTTTCTAAAACGTTAACTAAGTTCTTGTTATGGATATCTAAGTTTCTTCCAAAAACTACTAGATCGTCTAAATAAATAAAACATCTGTCAAATGTTAATCCGGACATGGCTACTGACATTACTCTGCTGAAAGCACTTGGACTTGTCTTGAGTCCCATCGGTAACCTTTTCATTTGGTATTGTCCAGTGTTTGTAGTAAACGCAGTATACTCTCTACTGTTTTCATCTAAAGCTACTTGGTAATAACCCTGATTTAAGTCTAAATGTGAGAAATAGACTGATCCAGACAGAGAGTCCAAAATTTCGGTTATATTTGGTAAAGGAAACTTGTCATCTACAATACAGTCATTAAGTCTACGATAATCGACGACTAAACGCCATTTTTTGTCATTTCCACTTTTCTTTGGGACCAATAAAATTGGGCTTGACCACTCACTCCTTGCTTCCTCTATTATGTCGTTGTTGATCATGTTTTGTATTTGTTTATTGACTTCATTTTTCAAGGAATGAGGCAGTCGATACTGTTTAACATAAACAGGACTAGTATTTGGTTTTAAAGTTATTGACTGTTCATAAACGTTTGTAGTTGTTAATTTGTCGCCTGGTAAAAAGAACACGTCGGAATACTTAGCACATATTCCTTGTATTGATTGTCGTTCTTCTATGTTAAGATTATTTAATTTTAAAATGTCTAATAACACTTTTGCCCTCTGTAAATTGTTATTTTGTAATTTAAAGTCGCATAAATCATAATCTTGCATCGAATAAATCTCTGGCTGAAACATTGGCAATGTTACGTCATGCTCATTGGTATTTAATATTTTTACTGGTAATCTGTTATTTTTAATTTTTCCTAAACAGCCCGCAAGAAACACGTTTTCCGTTAATTGCTTGCTATGTATAACACAATCTTCATCAGTGTTGTTATTTAAAAGTAAATAATGAAATGATTCACTTCTGGCTGGAATGTGTAACACTTCGTTTGAATAATCTATCGTGTCACTTAACACTAAAGAATATTCCACTCCATATTTAGACAAGGTAATGATATTAGTCTCAAAGTTGATATTGGATGTGTAATGACATAGAAAATCTAAACCTAAAATTCCATCTGCTTTTAAGGAAATGTTATCGAAAACATGCAGCTTGACATGAAAGTCAACATGTTGTTGCCCATTACGATGAGTCAGGCTAAGATTAATAAAACCGTTTGTTTTTGTTTGACCACCAATACCATTTATAATAGTATCATCTCTAATTATAGTCATGTTATTCGGTAACGCGACTCTCTTTATTATGGAAATGGATGCTCCTGTATCTACCAACCAAAAGTATTTTCTATTGCCAAAGTATAATGTTAAAAATTTTGCTTTGCCTGCTAACATCAAAATATTTTGTTTATGATCGAAAAAACTGCATTTCTTCTGATTTAGAATTTACGTATTCGTTGTTATTGTTACTATTATTATTATAATTAGATTGTTCCGTATAAAACACGCGACGATGATTTCCACTACCATGAGTTTCGTATCTCGATCGGTTCTCGTGAGGCACTTGGTTGCCTCGTCCTCGATTTGAGTTGAATGAGCCTCGAGGTTCACCACGAGAGCGATAAAATGATCTTCCACGTGATTGATCAAAATTTCTCCGGACATTATTTGAGTTATGGTGATAATATCCTCGCTGATTGTTTGAGTTCTGGTGATAATATCCACGTTGTCCCCGTGCTCGACGACTATAAGAATTCCCTCGACGAGAATAATTATCATAAGCATGCGACTTACCTCTACCACGACGTGAAAAATGCATGACATTTTCTGCTCCCGAAGTTGATGCCGTAGTCAACTCCTCGTCCTTCGCCGCCTGGATTGCATCCTTCAGCGTGTCATAGTTACGTGCTGCAATAATTGTACTGAGCCGGGAATCGCTTAACCCATCTGCGAATCGTTTTATCGCTAGTTTTTCGTTAATTGGCTTTAAAACTACATAATTCTGAGAATTACCATCGGCTTGCGATATTGTCAGGTTGGTGAAAAGTTTTTCAATTTCAGTACCGTATTGGTCGATAGTGCGCCAACCTTGTGTTGTATTTTGTAATCGCGATTGTATGGCAGTAAATGACTTTTTAGGTAACAGTGTGGAACGTAAGTCTTTAACAAGATCGTTTGTAGATGTGTAACTATGGGACATTCGTAGCTTAGCATTTTCTGACAGTCTACTTTTTAAAACAAATGTTATTAGTAATTTCTTCCCTGCTTCTGACAGCATATCTGAATACATTTCAACAGAGTCAATGATACTCTTGATGTTATTTTCCTTATTGTTCATTACAGGAATCAAATTACACGCAGTTTTTAAATCGAATTCCATGATTACTTCTGTATTTGAGCTCGTGTCACAAAAATCACTTTCACTACTACTATCTTCCGTACATAACTGTTGAATTTTTAAGTAACACGTTTTTATTTCATCTCTTATAAGAGTTAATCGTGCTAAAGCTTCCGATTTAATTCCTTCCTTAGTACTCAATATTTTAATTAATGTTGTACTTTTATCAAATATTATGTCTGTCTCTGATAATTTATTTTTTATAACATTACCCTTGAAACGCGATTTTCCTTTCTTAACTAGATATTTTCTTATTAATGTAAGTTCATCTAAACATTTAATTAATTCATCTTCCATTCCCTCGCAATCAATGAATTAATATTTAATATACATACCACATTCTCACGGTGAGTTACGGTAGTAGGGGATACAGGCGTAACATGATACACGTAGTACACGACTTAACTACATTAGTAAACAAAATTCAGAAGGTGAGTTATAGTTTCACCTTTTTCCTAGGTAGTACTTTTTATAATAAACTTTATAGTCTTTAAACTTTAAAATCCATAATTCTGTGAAGAATCCACTCTACGAGTATAATATCACTATCACACATTATGCACTTTTGTATGTTGAAATCGCACAAATCACTCACAAAGTTGCCACTGCTCTTCACACTTGTTCTTCTGCATTCTTGTGCTGTTGCCTCCTATTTCATCGGGACATGGACCTCTCGTTCGTCTCCTCGGCTACCTCTGGTACGGTTGATTGATCGCCGGAAGTTATGTTGTACTATTTGGTCTGTGATCCATGAATGGTGGCACTTCTTGTACTGTTTGTACACAAAATAAATAGCGCCGAGACCCAGTAGTATACAAATTACTAGCAGCACAATGCTAATATTCGACATGTGCATCTTCATCTCTTCGACATGTCCATTGTTTGATCCTGCAGCATTCTGGTTTAAAAAAACCGTCTCCTTTTCTACGTTTGATCGACACATAATTTATTATTGTGTCAACTGGTCAACTCGGATTTTACATATTGAAATATTATTGCACCGTAATTTTTCTTCACATTTTTTTTTTGTCTGTTTGGAGCCGTAACACTATAGTACTAACGCGTCACGCGCCCCGAATGGCAGGGTCGCCATGTAGGGAACTAGTGTTATTATTGAAACGACTGGAGCCGATCGGTTACCATTTATTACTGCCCATCTTATGCTAATACAATATATCTTATAACATAGATCTTACTTACTAAGTACATACACCTCAAGCTTTAATTTGCGGATTCTTCTTGAATTTAATTTCAAGATGAAATCTTTTTATTGCGAGGTCTCTCGAACTCCCATATTGACACTGCGGATCTTGATCGCGAAAGGGAAGATTAACTACATAGCGACCTTCCTCATCACGGCATGTGGTTTGAGCATAAATGTCCTCACATCGTTGATCTTCCTCAGAAAGGATCTTCTTATCAGGGATAATAGACTCTATTTCCCAAAACTGTCGCAAAAGTGTGTTGTCATCAGCCTGATTTGAGCTGCTGTAAATGACGTGATGACAATGAATGGAGTCATGGTTTGACGATATCTGTCCAGAAAGGATCCAACCCAGGGCAGTTTTCTGAGCTACCGGTAAGTTTGGTGGACCTTGAATTAAACCATCTCTAAGAACTTGACCATATATTTCCGCACCAAGTAGGATGTCTATCTTGCTTGGCGTATGGAACTCTGGATCAGCTAAAGTTAACCCCTCTAGCTCGGGCCAATAGGTCTGTTCTAATTTCTCTAAGGGTAAAAGCGACGTAACGGTACCTAATACAAAAGCATGGACTTGAACACTAAAATTTGGATCTAAGCGTGAGTGAATAGTCATCGTGAGTGTAAACTTTGAAGCGAAAGCACTTCTCTCACCGCCTATTCCAGAAATAACCGACTTGGTCGGCTTCTTCTGAAGTCCAAGCAGTTGCACTGCTGATTCTGCTATGAATGATGCCTGAGATCCCTGATCTAATAGCACTCTCAGCAGTTGTGTAGAGCCACTTGTCTGTGCTTCGACAAGAGCAGTAAGTAGCCAACAAAACTTGAGTAAGTACTGATCCCTTCGAAAAATGTGAAACTATACTTGAAGTTGATGGATTACTCTCTGACAACGATGCCTGAACACTAGACACCCCTTTTTTTTTTTTTTTTAGCATGGGAAATCATCAAATGACCCCCCCCCCCCCGCTCTGGGCGGAGCGGAAGGGAGTGTCAGACTTTATTTATTTATTTAAATGCCTTAAACTATCATTACAGGTCTATAACCTAATGCAATAGTCAATTCACACACACAATATTAACATTAAAGCACAACACATCTCATTGTTTGTAACAAAGTGTAAACAAAAGTACTTTTGCGAATTCACCCCAGTGACATGTAAATACATCTATTTCGACCTGAATACAATTGATAGTGCGAATTGCTCGAGTTAGAGGGGTTTTGGCCAGCAAGTTGGTCCTAGCTGAAGGAACGACCAGCAGCGGCGGAGGCCGTCGCCTCCACACATAACGGTCGGGAACGCACAAGTGCAACCGCTGCAACATTATCGGGTTGTGTTCTATGCCTCGGAGCAGTCTCACCATGTACGACACTAGTGTAAATTCCCGTCGCACCCCGAGTTGATTGTACCCCACCATACCCAGTACAAATAGTGTGGGATACATCAAAGGGTAAAATGGGTATACCCCATAAAGTTTCCTGTATAGGTGGCGCGTGAACTTGTTTTGGACTCGCTCCAACATCAATGAGTACTTCGCCTCATGTGGAGCCCATATGACAGCACTATGTTCCAGATGACTCCTGACTAATGCGTCATACAGAACTCTGACGGCCGTAATGCTGGTAAACTCTCGCGTCTGCCTCAGCACAAACCCCAAGTTCCTGAACGCCTTTTTGCAGATCTTAGTAATATGACCACGAAACGTCAGTTCAGGAGTGAGAACAACCCCTAAATCCCGTACCTGCGTGACTCGTTGCATCGGCACTGCATCCACTTCGTACTCGTAGAGTAGAGGTGCTCGCGCGCGGGTGAAACTTATCACCGAGCACTTGGATAAGTTGAAGTAAAGCCTGTTCTCATGACTCCATTCCACGATCCTATCAATGTCCTCCTGCAAACGTCTGCAATCAGACTCCGTCCTGACCTCAAACAGCAACTTGAGGTCATCTGCGAATAACAAACAAGTTCCATTTTTGACGACTTCTGGCAAATTGTTTATCATTATTATAAATTCCAAAGGCCCCATGTTGCTGCCTTGACTCACCCCGGACCAGGTGTAATACGGATCGGATTCGCAGCCGTTGTAGTCAACGTATTGCTGTCTGTCATGCATATAGCTGGCTAAGAAATGCAATAGATGTGGTGTGCAACCGATTTCTGCTAACTTGCGTAATAATATGTCATTATCGACGGTGTCGAACGCTTTCCTGAAGTCAAAATAAGCAGCGTCAACCTGCACACCAGCATCCACAGCTGGCACTACCTGTGACATGAAGTTAAGTAGATTGGTGGCAGTGCTACGCCCCGGTCGGAACCCGTGCTGCGCATCCGATAGCTGAGCGCGGACCTTGTCCTGCATGCTGCGCTGGACGGCGGACTCGAAAACCTTTGCTGGCGTCGACAACACAGCCACCGGTCTATATCCACTGATGTCCGATCCTGCCTTACCTTTGGGGACCGGAATGACACGCGTTATCTTCCATCGAGTTGGAAACGTTGCTGATTGGAGACATGTATTAAATATAAAATGCAGAGGTTCCGCTAATACCCTACTACAATCCCTGAATAGGAAGGCTGGTATTCCATCCGGGCCTGCTGAACGCTTCGGTTTTAGGCGCTCGAGTGCCTCTGTAACGTCCTTAAGACTCAGCGAGCCTAGTTGCACGTGCGACCCACTCATGGCCCCCGCCGCCTTCGCCGCGGCCGTCTGTGGATCAAGTTGTGGTGGTTCCCTAGCGTATACCGACTCGAAAAACATAGCAAATTGCTTGGCACATTCAAGATCCGTTAGGTATTGACCATCCTTAATAATACTTTGTCTGTTCGCTGTGCTTGTCTTAGATCGTATATATTGCCAGAACGACTTGTACTGACTAAAACCCATCCATGTTCCTTCTTTGCCCTTTATGTTCCAGGGCCGCGGTATCTCTTTCGAACAGTCCCGCAGCCCTGGCAGGCATCGGCCCGTGCGGACCCCTACGTGGTTGCTGACATCTCTATGAGGCGCGCGTGGAACACGAACGCGCCGTCGACACGGCCTGTCGTCATAAGACGGCCGGACGGTGAGCTAGCCCATAACTCGCCGTCCACAGGCCCGCGCCTACGGTGGCCGGGGGCCACCACGTGACCCCCGACGCCCAGGGCGTCTCCCGCGGCGGCTGGGACGTGAAGCTCTTTCCCTCTCACGTTCCGCCACCTCCTTCACTAGCATGACTGCTTCGCAGAAGGAGGTGACGGCTTCCCATTCCCTCTCGCTCCGGACCATGGCTTGAACCAGGGCCAGGCGCGAGAGGTCGCCGCCGCCAATCGCCTCTACGAGGACACTGCGCTGCTCCGCCCAAGCGGGGCAGACCTCCACAGTGTGCTGCACCGTGTCCTCCGGACGATCCTCACAATGGAAACACCCCCGGGTGTTTCCATTGTGAGGATTCGTTTCCGCTCGCCCGATTCGGTGCAGGAACCTCCCGAAACAACCGTGTCCGGTGAGGACCTGCGTCAGGCGGAAGGTGAGGGCGCCGTGGCGCCTCTCTAGCCACTCCTCAAAGAGGGGACTTATCGCCACTATGGTGGCGTGCCCTGCACAGGGTTGTGACAGTCGCTCTCTCCATGTCACCATGAGATCGCGCCGGAGGTCTGTCCTCTGAGCGGCGATTTGCCGCGGCAGCGGAGTTTCCCCCCGATGTAGTGCCTCCGCGCGCCATTCGTGAAGGCGCACACTAGACACCCCTGATTTAATTTCAGCTGCTGTATTAGAGCTTTCATTGATTGCTGTGGAGTTTGATACCGAGTTTGGATGTAGCAGTGAATGATGCCTCCGTTTACAAATACGACAAGTCGCAGTTTGTCGACATAACAGAATGGAGTGATTTGAGTTTAAACAGTTATAACATAAGCGCCTGGTTTGTGCAAAGCTATGACGAGATTCGTAACTCTCTTGTGCAAACTTCTTGCAATTGGAAATTTTGTGATTTTCTTTACAGAATATACAAGTTACTTCAGCGGCCTTATTGTCGTTACTTACTATATGGTGAGCATTTGCCTTATTTTTATTTGATTTAGGGTCTAAAAACTCGAGCGCACGAAATATGGCTTCTAAAAAATCTCTGAGCTCGGAGAACACTGATAATTCGTCGTTGGAGCTAATTTTAGTCTCCCATAGCTTTCCTGGAGCTGGTCCACGCCAACTCTGCTGCAGCAGCACTGGTCACTTCACTGTGCACACCAGCTTGGGTATGCGGCGCTTCAGGGCGATCCACCCTGGTTTCTACGCCAAGAATCACAAAACACTGTCTGGATATCACTTATCCGACTCGATAAGGATCATGAACTTTACTTCGCCGAAATCGGGTAAATGAAACACCGTAATACCGGACAGTAAGTATAATTGATATTGGATCTTGACGTGATCACAATACTCGATATCCAAAAACACAAAAAAAACATTCACTCAGAAACCCTATATGTGATTCACAGGAAAATATTAACACCGAGATCTAGGATAGTGACGAAATTGAACAACGCCATCTAGTTCGGGTTGATGGAACTAACTTATTGCGAACTTAAGTGATTCACAGGAAAATCTTAACACCGAGATCTAGGATAGTGACGTAATTGAACAACGCCATCTAGTTCGGGTTGATGGAACTAATTTATTGCGAACAAAATTAATTTCATTTGATTCTGGCGCTTCCTCTAGCCTTTCCTCAATATCCTCAAGGTCTGCAACCATATCAGCCACATTATGGTAATAATCAATAGTGTCCTCGTCAACTTCACCTTCATCCTCTGATACATCCCCATTTTCCAAAAAAGTTCTTCGATGCGATTTTCATCCATGACCAAGCTTGCTAATCTAAAAGCAAAAAAAAAACCATGCAAAACCAAAACCAAAGCATATAAACACGGTGCAATTTGCTTACAAAACAAAACGGAAATAAAATAGGTAAATTATTACAAACACATATTTTTTTTAGCAGTAATGCATGCATTATCATTTCTGATAACAAAGTTCAAAAGCGAAATTAGTACACGCTATCAAAGATTAGTCGAAAAATTAATAATCTTTATTATAGTAATGATCCTTACCTTGTTAATTTTTTTTTTTTTCGCAGGAAAAGTACGCAATTTTATAGATTTATCCAGATGAAAATTTTGAATACAGTCACTTCATGTACTCTGTCGCTCAATATCAGAAATGTCAGATTTCAACCAATTACGTGCAAGCTAGCTATTTTTTTGGATTGACGTATTGAAGGATGACAGGTTATGATGCGTTTAAAAATTTTATTCCCTAACAAATAAAAATGTTGCGTTCACAAGTTACGGTCAAGTAAATTTTTGTTATCAATTTAGATAAACCATGCACATAAGGGTTAACAACAATCAGAGAAGAATTTGCAAATTACTTTGTGAGTGAAGAAGGAAAACTAGATTGGCAATGGAATATGATATAAACTAGCTGTATATCTATTGTGTTAATATCTATTTGCTATCATTTGTCTTCGAAAATAAAAAATAAATTCATATCAATAACTCACTGATTATACTTTTATCCGCAGTTTTTCTTTAAAGTTTTCAATTAGTTTTTTTATAAATAGCTGCCCATTCATTATTTTTCTATATTTTGTCACTGTGGTCATCAAGGTTATAATTCCATATAAGTTCTTGTGATTTTATTGCACTTATAAGCGCGTCACAATCGATGTTGTCGTCCATTGTTCTCAATAAACAAACGAAGCGTGCGGGCGGGAAGCGTGCGCGACGGGGAATGAAGAGCGCGGGCGGAGGTAACTGCGCGAGAGCAGTCGACAACTCTAGCAGTCAGTGTATGCCTGGCGACCGCATGATGAAATTTCACCGTGCTGCCAACCGCCCGAAGCAGTTGTAACTGCTTGAGCGGTTCGTGTATGTACGTACATAGAAGTCTGTAGTTCACTATGCAGTCGCAGCTTGAAGCAGTCGATCTTGACTCCATCAAATCTTTCTATTGTATTTCTTGTGGTTATGTGTGCTTTGTTGTATCTCATTTAGGCCCAGCGCGCACCGCTGGAGGCGCGGCGGAGCTCATTTCCTTGAAACGCGCGGGAGGATTCCGCGGGCCCCAAGCGGCGCCAAGAGCCCTTGAGAGCCCTTGAGCGGAGAGACGCGCGGCGGCGCGCAGCTACTCCGAGCGCGCCCATGTTATTTAGTGCTGATTGATACTTTGTACAGACAACTCGCTCTCGTTTGACATGATTATTATTGCTGCGCTTGCCGAAGAAGAAGAAGAAAAATGGAAAAGAAAAATGTGAAAAATTTCCCAACCAATCCATAGTCACACCAAATTGCCACACCAGTGTGACTATGGTTAATTTTATTTATCCGTAGTCACACCAACAAAAGCCCAACGCACTCTTGACGATCAAAAATAAAAGCCATCAAGAATATATTTAATAAAAAAAAAATAAAAAAAATATTGTATTGTAATGGGAAACAAACGAATGCGAATAGTTCCAACTTGTATTTATGTAGATAATTATAACAATGACTCATACAGGTATAAAAACTAAGTTCGCGGAAGGTATTAAAATGTGTATACAGGTTCTCAGAGCTGTACGGCCAGTGAGGCTGGCAGGTCAAGACAATTTTCAACGTAGGGTACCAAAGCGGAAGAGTGATACACTCCGACCACAACATCAGGTTTCTTGGGATCGGCAAGTTCGTATGATGACGGACCATGTTTTTTCTTTATTATATTAGGTCCATCACGTCGCGGCGCACTCACACCTTTGGTGGCACTGCTCAGGGAATGTAGTGTGGCGAGTACAGGGTCACCAGGATTGTAACCCGGATTCTCTCGTCGGCGTTGGTCTACATACTTCTTGCGTCTCTCTTCCGATTGTTCATGGACTTCATGGATGAGCTCTCTGTAGGTTAGTAGCTATTTGCATTAACTTTGGCGTGATTTCAGGTATAAAATTCTCTGATTGCAGGATCTTCCAAAAGTCATGAGATGTATCATCAGGCGTTCTAAGCTCCCTTCCGAAAGTCAAGTAGGCCGGTGTAAATCCTGTCGAGAGACTGGTCGCTGTGTTCATTGCGAATCGAATACTAGGAAGATGTTCTGGCCAGTTTCCACAGGCCAGTTTTACTAGGAAGATGTTGTGTTTGTCTTTGACTAGGATAGCCAGCTGGGATCAGATTCAGATCCCTATTCTTCGTTTCTACAGGATTGGTTTCCGGATGATATACGGGGGTGAACGCATGTTGAATAAACAACTTGTTGCATGATAGAGCTAACGAACTGAGGTCCGTTGTCGCTTATCATACGTCGAGGAAGTCCAAAGCGAAGGAACACTTCGTTGATAAGTGTCATAGCGCAGGACTCTGTAGTGGCCTGTTGTAGGGCAAACAGTTCCACCCATCGAGTCGCCACATCTTCCACAATGAGGATCCAGGTCTTCCCATCCGGGGATGTTGGCAATGGTCCAAATAAATCAAAAGATATGACCTCAAATCTTTGGCTCATCACGGTAGTTTGAAGTAGTCCCGCCGGTTTCTGATTTGATGGTTTGTATCGTTGGCACTCTAAACATTTCTTCGCATAGCTATCAATGTACTTCCTCATTCCAGTTCAATAATATCGCCGGCTGATCCGCTGATGATTCTTATCTGGGCCATAATGGCCTGCTAAAAGGTCATCGTGATATGTCGCCAGCACGTTAGCCCATTCGTGTTCTGGAACAACCAATTGCGCTTCGTCAGAGTCCGAATGGGGGCTGTGTCGATAGAGTACCCCATTATTTAGTAGATACCCCTTGTTGCTCCAGTAAACTGCCTTCTCATCGTTGTTTATTCCTTCCAAATCCTTCACAATCTGTCTTAATCTTTCGTCCTTTAACTGTTCTTCTCTAATTTCAGCTATACTACGTATGGGCATGTCAACGGTCACTGTCACATGCTTGAAGAGTTTCTTCGTTACAGGGTGGTCTAGAAAGCCAGTCAGCGACGGTGTTTGTTCTGCCAGGAGCGTATTTGATTGTTATGTCAAATACTTGCAATAATAGTGCCCATCTTGCAAGCCTTCCTGTCGGCGTGTTTAACGACATAAGCCACTTCAAGGCTTGATGATCTGTTATTATGGTAACAGGAAGACCCTCAATGTAGCCACGGAACTTTTAGCAGATCTTTGAGGTGTATTTGAAATGACGGTGACAGGATTACCAGGTCATCTAAATACGCGAGGAGCTTCACATCAGGCAGACCCACTCGCATCCGATCAATCAACCGCTGAAATGTGGCTGGAGCGTTACGCAAACCGAACGGCATGCGAGTGAAGTTGAATATGCCGAACGGCGTAATGAATGCAGTCTTCTCTTGATCTTGTTTGCGCACTCCAACTTGCCAATACCCTGCTTTCAAATCGAGTAGTGACATGTATGGGGTTGGCTTGGCTTCATTCAAGAGGTCATCAATTCGAGGAATTGGGTACGAATCGGGTATC
The DNA here is from genome assembly GCA_905163415.1 of Noctua fimbriata. Taxonomy (NCBI): domain Eukaryota; kingdom Metazoa; phylum Arthropoda; class Insecta; order Lepidoptera; family Noctuidae; genus Noctua; species Noctua fimbriata. Next base: position 3,295,829 of record LR990929.1, on the reverse strand, counting down.
GTAATCGCGTTGAGTCGACGATAATCCACGCAGAGTCGGATGTTCCCGTCGGACTTCGGTACAAGAACTACAGGTGCGGCCCATGGGGACGAAGAGGGTTCAATAATCCCGTCATCCAGCATAGCGTTGATCTCGCGCTGCAGTGCATCTTTGCGAGGCGGTGAGAGTCTATATGGTGGGACCGAGATTGGCTTATCGTCTATGGTTCTGATGCAGTGCTCAATCAGCTTGGTCGGTTCTCGCTTGGCATTGAAAACGTGCCTATTTTCTTGTGCTGCCTTGTGCCTGTCCAGCTGCTCCTTCTGAGCACTCGTGATTTGTGTTTCGATGTCAATGGAGTCGATTTGTATTTCCCAATTGTTTGCATCAAAGAGACTGGCACTTTGTGGGGATAATTCGATGTCTTCCCGGTGAACATTAATTTGTGAGTCTCGTAGCATAAAATCTGTGAAACTGGGAGAATAGCCATCGAACAGTCGTGGTTTCTTCTTTGATGGAGGCGTACTGGAAAGATCTATCGGTGTCAGACTATATTCGACGTTACCGACTGACTGATTCTTTGGTGTCGATGGAGGCTCAGGTATTTCCATCAGCGGAGGTGTTGGTGGTGGAGTAGGCTGTATTGTCGCAATACTCTTACTATCTTCGGTGTCTGTCATTGTAAGCGAAGTTATTGGGCTTGGCAAATCCATCATTTCACTGATGACAGTTGTCTCAAAGATGGCAAATTCTTCAGAGTATAGCTCGTATTGTTCTTCTGGTTCGTCGATAAAATTCCACGTGTACTGCGGCACGTTGATGACCATACCCGCGTCCTTCAAAAAGCCAACACTCAGAATAGTGCGGTTCTCTTTTGCTCCAGGTAACACGATGAATGTCGTATGTACCTTTCGACATATCAAGTCAACCTCGGCTCCGCACATAAGCACTCTTTGACTTTTTTTTATTCCGTTAGCTAATGTTAAGTTGACTGGCTGTTCTGTGAACTTGCATCCGCCTTTTTCCAGTGCTAAATACAAGGAGTGCGATGCAACACTCATCTTCGCGCAAGTATCAATGTAGGCGGCACCTTTTATTCCCTCGATCTCCACAAAAACAACAGGGTGTGAAAATGCATCAAAATGTACGTCGATGGCGCAAAACTTCAAGTCTTCCTTCTTGATGGGCGAAGACTTATTGCAAGTGGCACAATTGCTTCTAAATACCCCGGGTGCACCGCAACCATAGCAAGAAAATTTTGGTTGAGAAGGAGATGGTGCCTGCGTCTGGGTTTCCGCAACATCTTTCGTCGCCACTGAGACTGTGCCTTCAGCACGCTTCTTCTTTCGACATACGTCCGCCGTGTGTCCCGGGTTTTTACAAAAAGTGCATCGCTGCTTTCCTTTTCGCAACTGAGCTGTTTCGGTATGTTTAGCTCCATGTGCGTATTCTTGCAGAGTTTCTTCGATACCGCGTGCCGTTTCTAGGAGTTTCTCGAACGTTGGTACTGTATCTCGAGGCATGCGGTTGCGTAGTTCCAACCTTATGAGCGCGAACACCATATCAATTTGTTGGGTTTGAGTCGGTGCGGGAGGAGGAAGTGATGCAAATAATGCCCGCTTCTTGGCGATGAATGCTTCCGTGGTGACATCGGACTCCTGGACCTCGCGTGTTATCTGGTGATAAATCATATATGCTGGTTTCCGCGGAGCGAACGTATGGCGCAATTTGTTGCAGAACTCTTCTCACTTTTCTACACCGCTTTTCACGCCTTGCCACCATACCGCTGCTTCATCACGTAGTAGGAGTGGAAGCCCTTGAAGCGCATCCGAGTCACTCAGCTTTTCCACATTTTTGTAGGTGGTTGCTGCTGCTACAAAAGCCTCGACTGCGTCCGTGTCCTTTTGCCCACTGTAGGTGATGTTGCAGGATGCAAAAGTTCCTTGCTTGGAAGCCATGATGGTCTGCAGGAACATCTGGAACTGTTCGTTGGACATCGCCATCTTCAAAGTCCGATGTGGGAGTCTTCGTAGATTTTCCAACTTGATCCCTGGATCGGGCCCCACGTTGGCGCCAGATTGTATTGGGAAACAAACGATGCGAATAGTTCCAACTTGTATTTATGTAGATAATTATAACAATGACTCATATAGGTATAAAAACTAAGTTCGCGGAAGGTATTAAAATGTGTATACAGGTTCTCAGAGCTGTACGGCCAGTGAGGCTGAAGCAGTCCGAGAGCGCGGTAAACACACTCTAAACGGAGGTCGTGGATGTCGCTGCGCCCCCGCAAGGGGGCGCGGCAAGCGGTATCAGGGCATCGCCCTCTACCCGCGGATGCTTTGCCGCGACCCGTTAAAACGGGCCTGTCATTATGGCTAAGCCTACTGACGCACGTATGGCACGTGCGTCTGGGTGTGTGATTGCTATGCGATTTTTCGTAGGCGCGCCACAGCGCTGTCGACACACAGTGCTGATTTCTACACGGCACCTCGGCGGTCTGTCCCCGCCAGGTGAGACCCCCAGTTACCCAGGGGAGGCCCGGCGGAGGACGACTAGCGACAGAGGTACCGACTCCGACGCACCTACGAAGGATGTGTGGCTCCCGTCCGTCCCGCTTCCAGAGCTAGCCGGTTACGGTCCGGACTGAGAGGCCCTTATGTGTGTGTGGGCGGTATTGTACTGTGTAACACCGCCCAGTGTTGGCTTGGGTCGCGAGCACGCGCCGCGCCCCCACGTGTGAGTCTACGTGTGTGTAGAGAGGTGCGTGTGTGGCTTAGCTGCGCGACACGCCTATATTAACTTAGGACACGTCGCGCAACGGGATGCGTGTGTATTTTGTAGACTCTCATTGTGTAGGTAAGCTGCGTGTAGCCTGGTACAGCTTACACGGGCGTCAAATCCGGTGGGGTGGGGTCATCGTCCGCTACCAGGTCGCGAGGGAGGGGACGCCTCGCGTCAGGGGGGCGCGCGTGCCAGGGCGCAATGTGCTTTACGTGGGGCCAAGCAGATGCGTCGGCACGCGCGAACATTCCCTTCGCAAGGCGTCAGATGAAGTCGTCCAGGCTCTCGATCCCGAGGTCCCGCTGGATCACGTCGTTCCTCACGTGTCGAGGGGCGGCGACGATGGTGCGCAACGCAAAGTTCTGTTGCGTGCGTAGAAGCTTCTTGTGTCCCTCGCACGCGAGGACGTACCATGCGGGGGCGGCGTACGTCAATATCGAGCGTATATATGTTTTATACACGCCCAACTTGACGCGCGCCGGTAGACAGGACGAGAGCGCTGGTTTGAGCTGGTTGCGGGCAACTCTAGCCCGCGCCGCGACCTGGCGGATGTGAGGACCCATGGAGAGCCGACGGTCGATGGTGACACCCAGGTACTTCACCCGGGGCGACCACTCGACGTCGGCACCTTGTAGCGTCAGGGGTGGTGGGAGGGGCGCAGAGCCGGTGACCATCGCCTGCGTCTTACTCACGTTAACTGACAGCCAGTCAGGCAGCAAGTCTAGAGCGCGCTGCATCTTGACAGCCGCGTACTTCGCATTAAGCGAGGTGGTAATGTACGCGGCGTCGTCGGCGTACAGCGCGAGCATCGCCTCTGGCGTCGTGGGGATGTCGTCGGTGTAACGTGAGTAACACGCTGGCGACACGCAGCTGCCCTGCGGCACGCCAGCCAGCACCGGGCGGGCGCTGGAGAGCGCACCCTCGACCACCACGCAGAAGCTCCGTTCTGTAAGGAAAGACTGGACCACCTTGACTACGCGGCGAGGGGCGTCGGACGTGGCCAGCTTAAAAACTAGGCCATCGTGCCACACGCGGTCGAAGGCCTTCTCCATGTCGAGGAATACTGCAACCGCGTACTCCTTCTTGTTGATGGCTTGCGCCAGGTGGTCAGTACCCTCGACAGCTGAAGCGTCGTGCTGTGTTCCGACCTAAACCCGAATTGTTCGGGCCGCGGTGCGATACGCGGCTGGAGATGTCGCAACAGGAGCATTTCAAACACCTTGGAGATGGTGGGCAGCAAGGTGATGGGCCGACAGCTCTCCGGCCTTAGGATGTTCTTGCCCGCCTTGGGCAGCATGATGACGCGCCACTCCTTCCACGAGGAAGGAAACCTCCCGGTGCGCTCTAAACGGAGAGCGCGCGTGGTCGTGTTATATAGGCGCCTGGCCGGCGGCGAGTGGCGGGGCGCGTCGTGGGGAGAAGGCTCCGCCTCCTCGGTGACGTCTAACGCTGTGGAGCGGGGCGCCGCGTGTGCCGCATGATGATATTATGTTGTTACAATATTAATTTATTTTTACTGTTTCCAAAAACTGGCCAATAGTAATTACATGTTGAATTAATTCCATCTGTCTGTATTATAAAATTATCCTTTTCCATTTCTAATGTACGTCTTTTATTTGGGTCGGTGTTACATTCAATATTTATACTTTTAATTAAGTTTGTTGTGACCTCTTCTTCCAGTACACTTAGTAGTTTAGCGATTGTCACGTAATTTTTATTAACTCTTTTATTCAACTGGGAATTCCAATTTTCTAAAACATTATTGGTACGGTGACGTTCATTATACACCATTAATTTATAAGGTAATCTTTAATCCATGTGTTTTTCATATACTTTATGAACTTTTTAGTTCAGCATCATTGAACTGCTCTGATCGCGACTGGATATAGTTCCATCCATCCCTAATTTTGTCTCTTGGTAAAAGAGAAAGAGAAGCAGACAACGCCACAATGCGGCGATAAAGTTTCGATTTTATTCCGATGGACTTACATTTCCTCCAGATACTGTTGCTAAAGTGGTAATAACATCTTTTGATTGCAATATCAGGGAAAAAAAACTTCATAACATTAGTTGCTGCAAACTCAAAGTCAGCGTGAACCTTCGTTGGAGCCCACTCTCGACAAAACGTTGTCAAAATGTCAAACAATGCGAGATATGATGTCTCTTTTTTATCGCTTATTAAGGCGTATACAAGCGGAATAACGTTAGCTGATTCAGAAGTACTCTTCAGATCGCCATGTATAGAAAAAAGCCGACTAAACGGTTTTGGTGTACTCTTGAGAGTACCATCAATAAAATATTCCTTTATTACTGACAGTTGTTCTTTACTTTCGGGAGAACAAAACAATATTATTGTAGAACCTTGATATTGGTAATCCATTATAAGAAATTTATTAAATTGTGCTGGTATTTCTACTTCATCCAATTGAGTGACGACCGTTTTCTTAACTTGAAATTTCTTATTACGTACCGAGTATAGGCTACGCTTCACGTTATCAAACGATGGCACTTTGGCAATTAAATGTAGACCTTTGTTGTATATGGGTTTAATATGGTTTTAAAAAATACTAGGCACTGATTCAGCCGACGTACCAGCTTCATTCTTCATTTTGTCAACACTACGTAATATTTCATTACCTCGTAATCACGCTTACAATCCAAAGAATGCTCCACATGCTTTAGCACTTTTCCATCCTGATAAAACAAAATCAGAAATTAGTAGGGGCCGACATTAGCTCTTTCAATTCAACATTTTTATACCTAATACTAGCTTTTGTCCGGGGCTTCGCTCCCGTGCGAATTGCCCATAATTCTTGCTTCCATCATAAATTAATTTAAATAAAGCTATGTGTATACCAATCGGTTTGGGCAAATTTCAGTGAAATCCGTTCAGTAGGGTAGGCTGTGATTTGATAGATGTGTCAGTCACCTTTTCCTTTTATAATTTACTAGGTTGTGCCCTCGGCTTCGCCTTTGTAAATCTTCCAAAACGTAAAATCTTGTTTCTTCCCGTTCCCGTAAGAATTTCCCTCATATATCCCTATGGTCCCTAAGGAACATACAAGCCAAAGGGAATGGCCCATTTACTTAGGGCGCTCTGCCTAGCATCTAAAAATGCATGTACATTAACGAGTTTTAATTTATTTTGAATTTAGTATGCTCTAAAATTAACTGTAAAAGTTACATAATGCAGTAACTTCAGATTTCTTAGAAATTAACAAAAATATGTCTCTCTACTCGGGCTCATAACTAAGTAGTAGCCAAATTATTCTGCACGGGTAAGTTCTCACGATCAATGGATGGGTGACCATTTTCTTATCGATACCATTTCGTGCCTCGGAGTACATGTTAAGCCGTCGGTCCTGTATGTAACATCTCTCAGGTCGTGAGTGAGAAATAGAAATATAGATAAGTATAGAAAATATTGTTAGACATCCAGCCCTCTCTCTTGTCCAATGTGATGTACTATGTATATCTAATCTAAAACCTGAGAGAGTAGTGGGACAGTAATGGAATGATTTAGTACCTAGGACGTGTGTAATTGCAATCTTGATAAAAGGTTAGGTAGTAGCATAAAGGATTGTAGTGTTAACTAAAAATTAATAACTTTTGAATAAAATATTTAATATTCAATAATTCTAACAAAAAATATCGTCTAAAAATGATGCTGGTGGAGTAATATTGGTCTGATGTCTTGCCCAGCCTAAGTACCAGATCATGGTCATCACGTGGCAACAACACCCTACCGTCCTGTAACCTACCAAGCAGTTGCAATAGTAACTAAAAATAGATTCTAGTGGGCAGTTGCTACTGGGCTCAACATCAAGTAAAATATACCTATAATATATCCTTTGGCTAGTATGCCTAGACTTTATACGCCCCCTTAATAAATAGGGCGTATTCCCACCTATATGTAGGACCATCTCCTGGGAATGATCCAGTTCTGGACACACTTCCACCTCATAAACTCAATTTTGTCTGATGTGTTCCCCATAGTATGATCGTGCCTGTTTGACTTGGTATGGCCCTAATGCGAATAACAACAGCTGATCATATTATGTAAATATTGGAAACCTCTCCAGTTGCGGTAGATTACCGTCAATTCTTGTGAACATAATTCTTCGCGTATTTAAATTGAATTCGTTCACCAACTGCCCTAGATGATTTGGCACATCCATGAACCGTATCGCCCTTCGAATAATTTGTTCACAATAAGGACTATCTATGAGACAGGGATGGAATATATTTAAAATAGCTGCAGCTATTTTAAAATCAATCATTAAATGAGTAGCAGCTAGATTAAAAAACTGTTGCCTAAACAATTTATAATCCCTTTTAAACCTACCATTAACAACTTCGACTACCCATATGCAAAGTGTTACCCGTCTGCTTTTATTAGCCTGGGAATAGGTTAATTGAGTTTGTTCTTGGTCTAATGATTCTGGTTTAAAAACTATAGTTGTAATGTTCCAAAGTTGGTATAGCATCGCGAAATCCACGATCAATAAAATATATCTGTAACTCTAAAAAGTCTACGGTAAGCACCATTTTCATTTTCAAACAAATTGTTCATGATTTCTGCATCACTCTGAGTTGCGGGAAAGGGACCTACAGCATCAATAATATGACCATCACATGACACAATCAAAAATGGTTTCATTAAGTTGTCATATTTGTGTCAGCTATAAGTTTTCTTTTGAAACATATAGTTCGAACTTTTCTGCGGGTAAATATATGTACCATCAAATATGATTATAGCAGACCTATTCTCAGGTACTGCTTCTGGGTCACTAAAGAGAGCAGAAGGAATTCGTAAATTCCTGGCAACAATTTCGGAATGACTAATATGATTGACTCCTAAATGCTGTGGTACAAAAATCTCATAAAGGCAAGATCTAACTTTTTCATTTTTAGTTCTAATGTAGCTCTAGAAATATTAAAAATTGTTGACAATCTACGGCTGCTTTCACCAGACCTTAACTTGGCTAAATATATGGTTAAGGCTGTTTTTGGTTTCCGTACATTAAGTACTGGCAAACTAATTCATTCATATTCATTCATTGACGCATTCGATATGCCGTCAACAATGTACGGACCCTCCTATCCAGGGCGTCTAGTTCTGTTTGAGTCCATTTGAGTATGCCAAAAGAGTAGATCAAAACCGGCATGACCCAACCGTTGAAGGCACGTATCTTATTTCCGCCTGATAAAAGACTATTAAATACTTTTTTCAGGCGGCCAAAGAAACGCTCCTTCAACGATTGCTTCATGTCAGCAACATTGATGCCCAGCGCTTCCGACATACCCAAATACATAGATCCCTCTGAAGATTTATGGAATCCGAGAGCTGGTTTCCCACAGATTCCACAATCTCCCCTCGCTTTACATGCATGACCGCACATTTGTCCACACCAAATTCCATCCTGATGGCGCTACTGAAAGTTTCAGTTACCTTCAGTAGCTCCATAAGTTGCAAATCGTTGGGGGCAAAGAGTTTCAAGTCATCCATGTAAAGGAGGTGAGATATAACTTGACCACCTCTCCTCAAGCGATGACCTAGACCTGAATCCTCCAGCAGCGTGCTAAGAGGATTCAAGGCTAAGCAGAACCAAAGTGGACTCAAACTATCGCCCTGAAATATGCCTCGCTCTATCCTTATCGGCTCGCTATTCCTCTAGATTTGCCGACATACTGGATAGCGAAGGACTATCCTCCATTGCCCCATACATGACATCAGGAAGGTGCGCAGAGTTGCATCAACTTTATACAACTCTAGCACCCTCATGAGCCATGTATGTGGCACCGAGTCATAGGCCTTCTTATAGTCTATCCAACATGTCGACAGATCCCTTCGGGAACGGCGAACCTGTTGACTAATGGCCATATCAATGAGGAGTAGCTCCTTAGTACCACGGGACCCGTTCCTACATCCATTTTGAGAAGCAGACATGACAGAATTGTCATCAATGTGTTTGTTAATTTTAGCTCTCAAAATGGATGTAAGAACTTTATAGACCGTTGGAAGACAGGTAATCGGTCTATAATTTTTGGGCTCCGCAGTACTACCCGATTTATGGAGCTGGTGGGTTATACCTGTAGTCAGGAACTCTGGCAGCGACCCTGACTCTAAGGTTGACTGGAACAGGATCGCCAGGCGAGCGTGCGACCTTGTAAACCATTTAATCCAGAAGTTGTGCAGCCCATCCGGCCCTGGAGATTTCCAGTTAGGCAACGGACGGACTGCACGAACTACGTTTTGGGGGCTGATAGTGATTGCCCCCATTTCTGGTACTAGATCGCACGCTCGCTCGACCTCCCGAGTCCATTCACCCTCGGTATGGCTAACAGGCACCGACCAGATGCTGCGCCAGAACGAACACATGGTATCATCATCCGGCAGGCGCGTGTCAGCCACACCTTAGTCCGGTCGCTCCCAAGCCCTATAAACCCACCTTTCATCTCTTTGGAATGTGCGATTCTGAGTGTATCGGTCCACCCGCCGCTTGTACCTATGAATACACTTTCTGCTTCAGGAAGTCGATGCGCTCTGTGATACGGGACATGTAGTCTCGAGGACTGATATCAGTCCCCGAGAACGCCCGCCTCACAAAACGCATCACTCTAGGACGAATATTGCCCTCCCTGAAGCAGATCAGTTTGCCGATGAGTGCTCTGGCCCCACCAATACGTCGTTCAATCCTGTACTGCCATGGCGGTATGGCTGGTTTAGGTCGTGTAGCTCTGTCATCAGAAAATTTGACATGAGCTACACGACATGCCGCTACAGCCGCACAATACAGGATTGAGTGAGCATCGGTGAGGTCTTCGCAGTTATCAAAATAGTTTGACAACTGCGAATCCAGAACAGCCACCAGCGCCCTATTTTTGTTATGCATGGGCAAACGAGGTATGCGTGGTCTAAGGTCGGGTTGCAAGAACCGATATTCTCGAATCGCACCCTCCAAAGCACTCCTCATTTCCTCATTGCACTGGGTACTTACATTAGTAACCATGTCATTACTCACGTCGTTATCCCGATTTGATATTATGGTAGACTGTGGTGGAACCACAGCCTGCGGCGGCGTGGCAATGACATGGCTACTCTGCATTTCAGTCCGCAAGCGATCAAGTACGATGTCATCCAACATACGATTACGCTGGATGACTCGCACCTGATCCGATAGTCGTTGTGCCGACACGTTGACAGCTGGCTCAAGCACCTGAAACAGAGAGAGCATCCGAACACTGTACGCGGTCAGGTTGTTTCCTCCCTCTGTAGCCCCATAATATGCGCGCATGACCTGTTCATTAATGGACTGAGTCCATTGCGACACATTTCCACCGGCAGCGGGGACCCCGCTCGGGGCCGGTTGGCCCCGAGGTCCCAAGCCCGCTGGTGTCCGTCCTCTTTCTCGTCGTCGTGGTGGTGGTGGTGTAGTCGACGGCGGGGAGAAAAACTCGTCGCTTGAGCTCGACGCAACTGCAGTGACCGGCGACACGGTGCTCACGGATGTGGCGCGTCCCGGCGGCTGCGAGGCAGAGTTAAGCGACAAGCCCGGAGATGGTTGGTGTGCCTCTTGTTTGGCTCGGTATCGTGTACGCATCGGTGACATTTATTCCAATTATTTTTCACATTTCTGTTATGTATTTTCCTTTTTCATTTTCCAAATCCATTTCAGATTTATGTAGTGTTTTTCTTTTTCATTATTTATGCTTGTAAATTAGTTTTTGTGAGGTAATTTGGTAAAAATATTAAATTAAAATCGGTTAGAAAAAATATACGTCACTTCGATTTGACACTCGAGCCACAGATTATTATTATTTAATTTCACTTATTTATTTTCTTACACACTAATTACATTTTTAAATATTTCTTAGCAAAAACCATATAAAAACATTTAAAAATATAAAAAATAGTGGTCATCCGGTAGCGGGAGCAGGGTCCAAGCTACCGGTGGTTAGGACTCCAGAGACAGGAACCTCCTCACAATACGAGCCGTATCGAGGAGTACTGCCTTCTGAATCAGGCCCTTGATCCAACCGCCTAAGGAAAGCCTCGAAAGATGGTCATCGAGGCTCTTGGCTATAAGGCCATTGGCCGTCACGACGATCGGCACAATGATAGCCAAGTTCATATTCCACATGTCGACAACCTCGTGTGCCAAGTCGAGATATTTTATATGTTTCTCTTTCTCAGCTTTCACGAGGTTCTCGTCATGCGGGATGGTAACATCGACTATCATTACGCGGCGCGCTGATCGGTCTATCACTACTATGTCAGGCTTATTGGCGACAATACTGCCCTGATAAGCCGAAAAGCGCTAACTCAATCAGAGTAAGTTTTGAGAAAAACGACTTTTTGTGAATGGATTTTTCCCACCTTCAAACGGGGGTTAAAACTAATATTTTTAAAACTGTTAAAACTTATATAAACGTATTTTTGACCCTAGATATAACTGACATACCTAAATTATCCATAAATGGCACATACCTATTTTGTGAGATACCGCTATTTTGATTAAAAATAAAGGCTTAAAAAATTGAGATAGTGCTTTTAGTCTTATTCTACTCATAGAAAGTTCCATACAAAATGATGTGTTTTTCATTTTTGATGAAAATACCGAATAAATTTGTAATAAAACTTCATTTAATATTTTTTTAACAACTTTATTAAATGTAGCAGCAAATTACAAAAAAGTTAAAGCAATTTATTTGCTTTCTGTGAAATAAAATTAATCAAAAGTTGGTAGTCCCCGCCAAAAAGACATTCTATTAGCAGGTATTAAACTGGAAAGAGATTTTAAAATATTGTTTTTTTTTGTTTGAGATATTCCTGCTGGTACTGTTTTTTTAGTTGGGGATGGAAGCTTGTCTAATTTTAAGAACTTTGTACCTACAATGCTAGCCGTAATGGGTTCATTATTTCTAGCCTATGTCGGTATAAGGCTATTTGGCTTCATAAAAACGACATGCCGCCAAATCTCTTCGGAATTTAAGGAAAAATTGAGATATAAAAAAATTTCTTAGTGGTTTATTTTAATGTTTTAAATTAGATATCGCTATTTGGCTAATACCATTTGATGCGAAATTATTCTAGCTATTGAATGGTATAAAAAAACTAAAAGGGCGTATCTCAGAGATAGCGCCTTTCGGCTTAGCAGGGCAGAATAGTCCTGTCAGTAATGATAGACTGATCCCAGTACAGCGTGACATGGTCTTTCTCGAGAACTGGGTCGGGCGCATACTTGTAGTACGGTACCTCAGATTCCACAAGTTTATATTTCAAGGCAAGTTGCTGGTGAATAATCCTGGCTACTTGGTTGTACCTGTGCAAGTACTCGCCGTTAGCCAGACGAGAACAACCAGAAATAATATGTCTGATGGACTCACCCGGACGGTGGCATGCCCGACACACGTCAACCGTCCCGTCCTTCATAATATATTTCCGGTAGTTGCTCGTCAACATAACTTCGTCCATAATCGCACAGACAAAACCTTCAGTTTCTCCAAAGAGGTCGCCCAAACGTAACCAGGACACGGACGCTAGAAAATCTACATCGGGCCCATGAAGCGCCCGTGAAGCTCCTTGCCTTGCCATACTTCCTTGCGGTCATCGGTAGTAAGTACTACAGGTTTGCGCCAGTTCTTATTATTAGAAAGAGGAAAATTATGTTTTTTAATAACCACTTATTTTTGTATTATTTCCATACGTCATAATAAAGTCATGACTAGCTGACCCGCGCAACTTCGTCTGCGTTTGGATTTTCCCCGTTTTTGCAATCTTTTTCATAAATGCTCCGCTCCTATTGGTCGTAGCGTGATGTTATGTAGCCTATAGCCTTCCTCAATAAATGGGCTATCAAACCCTAAAAGAATTTTTCAATTTGGACCAGTAGTTCCTGGGATTAGCGCGTTCAAGCAAACAAACAAACAAACAAACTCTTCAGCTTTATAATATTATATAGTATAGATAATAATCATACCTGAAGTCTTGCAGTAAAAGAAAATTGCAGAAGTTGTGGTGTCTCCGATTCAATAATGTGATGTCTTATGTCCCTTACTGATCGGCCACAACCAAGGCACACCATAGTGTGGCCCAGTATTCTATTATTGGCACCTTCTGAAGTTAGCAGCAAGAAGCATGGGTAACAAATATGTCCATTCTGGAAGCTAAAAGGTAAAGTAGTTTATAAGAGTATTATATCAACATTTTATCTATTGTAATATGAAGAAAGTTCTAAATAAATACTTTTTTAATTATCTAAAGGTGAAAATCAATTGTTTAAATGAAAATAATAATTGCTTCTACAAATCATTCGCTGCGCTGTTTAGTTAACACAAGAGAACATGTTTTAACCCTTAAATTGACAGTGTGTAGCCGGCTGGACATTATCAACAAATAAATTTGTAAGCGAGTATAACGTTTATACCAACATTTTTTATTTGTTGGTAACTCTGTAATAAGGTAAACATTTGGGAGAAAAATAAATTAGAAGCCTGGCAACATTGAAATATAAATAGCATCGAAGCAACGGTTGGGTAATGCGACACAAGTAAGTTTTTGAATATTTTTTTTATGTATGGAAAGGTTTATATGGGTTCGCTATGCTTTATAAATTGTTTCAAAGTGACGGTTTATCATATGGTACCAAATAATAACCCAGAGCTGTTTCAATAACGTTATAATTTGCACTTAAAACTAGTTGTCCATTTCACACTGCCAATTGCTCACAGAGTTATCACTGTTTTGTCTGGGAAGCGGGGTGGACACTGCCAACTAATTAGTGTTCTGGTTTTGTATGGATTGCATGTATCAAATGGGCTATTTTCTTTTGTTTTAGCGATTGATACGCTCCCGCACGAATAGGCTACTTGCTTTGATACCTCGTGCACATGCATGTTCCGATTCCAGGGACGCTTCGTCTACCGAAGAACTTGAAATTCCTAATAAAACTTTCTACAACCACGATTCTTCAGATGAAAGCAGTTTGATATCAGTAGATTCGGCCTTAGAGGCACTGAATATTTTAGAATCTTTCCAAGATGAAAATATAGATAACAGTACAATTAATGTACCACTCACACCAATATTACAACAAGTTTTTCCGTCTCAAAATGAACCTAATTACGATGCCATCCCCTCTATAAGTTCCTTACCATCACTTGGTTCAGTGCAAACTGACAAACCGACCATTGACACATGTTCCACTAGAAAACGTAAAAAAGCACAGAAAAGGAAAGTAATTACAAAAAAAGTTAAAGCATCCAAGAAGTTTGCTCTGAGTTACTTACAAGTGGAAGAAGGAATTATTTTTTCATCGGGCTGAATTTGAAAATACGCCGCTGATGCCGTGTGACGACGAAATGTTTTTTTCCACCGAATATAATACAAGATATAGTAGATCAATCAAATCTGTACTCTGTCCAGGTAAAAGGAAGATCCATACAACTTACCCATGAAGAGTTTCTAACTTTTCTTGCCATACAAATTTTAATGGAAGTTGTGCATATGCCTAGCTATACTGATTACTGGAACCGCAGGCTTCGATTTACAAATATTGCCGATCTCATGCTCCTAAAGCGATACCAAACAATTAGACGTTACATACATTTTATCGATAATAATTTAGACGACGACGGTGATAGATACTTCAAAGTTCAGCCCATAGTAGAAAAAATTAGGCAAAACTGCCTGAAGATGAACGAGGAACAAAATTTTGGTATAGATGAGATGAAGATCCCATATAAAGGGACTAAGGCGGGAAATAGAAGGCAGTATATACAAAATAAACCAAACAAGTGGAGTTTCAAAAACTTCGTTCGCGCGGGTTGTTCAGGATTAATTTATGATTTTATTTTATATGAAGGGGAGGATACATTTAGAAATTATACTTTCACACAAGATGAGATTTCTATTGGTTTGGGAGGGCTAGTTGTTCTTGCTTTATGTAAAACGATTCGCCAGAAACCAGCAAATGTATATTGTGACAACTTTTTTACTTCACCTGAGCTCGTTTATATGTTGCGTGAAAACTACGGAATATTTTGCACTGGTACTATAAGAGGAAACCGGCTAAGAGGCTGTGAGAGTGTACTTCCTTCTGATAAAGACCTTAGAAAGAAACCACGAGGCAGCTTCGCGCAAGGAGTTTGTAACCAAAATAAACTGGCAGTGGTAAAGTGGTTAGACAATAAATGTGTTACCCTCATCAGTTCCTGTGTCGATGCTCACCCCGTGGATAAAATAAAAAGTTATAGCAAAGAAACTAAAGCAAGGGTTGATGTCGACTGCCCTAAGATAGTCAAGGACTATAATAAAAATATGGGTGGCGTCGACCTGGCTGATATGCTAATATCCCTTTACAAGATTCCCCTAAAATGGTATCTTTCTATTTTTGCCCAGTTAATTGATATAAGCATCAATTATGCATGGCTTTTGTATCGAAAAAATGAATGTACCACTTCTTGGTAGGCGAACCATTGTTAAATATTGCAGATGAGGATTATACCAATTGTAATGTTGTTGGTTTGGACAGATGGCGATTAACGCAAAAAATTGTAACAGATTTTTGGAACAGGTGGTATGAAGAATATTTAGTTAATTTAAATCAAAGATATAAATGGAACACTAAACGTGATGAACCAGAAATAGGTGATATTGTTGTATACTTGGTAAAATTATTAAAAAATATCCTGGACCTGATAACGTTACTCGAGTTGTATCCGTAAGGTGTAAAACCGGAGAGTATAAGCGTCCAATGAGCCAAATTTGTACTTTGACTAAGTGAATATGTAAAAAAAAAAATGGGAAACTGTTATTTACTTTAAAATTGTGTTAAAACCTATGTGTTAAAATAAATGTTTTCAAATTTAGAGTTTATTTACCTACCTATACAATCTACCTACCTATAAAAATCCAATGTATTTATGTTATCGTGTTAACAGCCTTGTATTTGTAAAATATCACATGAAACTTAATTAGCAGTCATCAACAGTCTTGGAATTGTAAAATTTAAAATATCTATACCTATAAAATATCAATTAAAAAAATATCTCATGTTAATAGCAACCTACAAACATATTTTATAATTATCTACTGTGCTGGGCTGTGATATTTTTGAAAGCAGGGTGCAGCACACAAATTTACATTACATATCTTGCACATATATCGAGTCATCTTGCGTCTTTTTTCATTTGTACATGATTTACATCTAAGGTATTTCCCCATGATTGTGGGCATATGGTCTTTTGAATTACCTGGTAATATACGCAAGGGATTTCTCGCGCTTTCCCTATTTGTAATGGGTCTCTCTAAAACATTGCTATTGTGATAACGTTCTATTATTTGCCGAGTTACGGACAACTGAAAGTCGGCAAATTTTAAATTTGGAGTACCGTTTATCTTTTTAAAACAATAATATGCATTTAAAAATATCAAATATATGGAAAAATAGTTTCTTGTACCATTTTATGGTTTTGCGTATGCACTGCAGGGATGATAGCAACATATCTGCAGTGTCAACACTTCCCATATTTTTTGAATAATCTAAACATGCTTTAGGCTTCATTACTGGCAATCCCGTACTTCTACTGGTTCTTGCCGATGGTTCCATGTCATTATCATGTATAGTTGTTAGCATGTATATATATTTCTTGTCCTTCCATTTACAAGCCATAAGAGGACCAGAAAACTGGGTTTCCATTTCATGTAAATTTAGTATTCTACCTAAATTAGGCATACCTTTTCTATTTTTTTTTACGGTGCCGCAAGCATAAATTTGATTATCATATAAATATTTAAATAATAAAGGGCTTGTGTACCAATTGTCTACATACAAATGACGATTTGAGCCAAAAAAAACTTTCATTAAAGTGGAAACAACAGCTCCCCCAACGCCTAAATTCGCTGGATCATTTATGTCTGTACTTGCACCGCAATAAACTATAAAATCTATAATCACTCCGGAATCTACATCACACAAAACGAACAATTTAATTCCAAATCTATTTCTTTTTTTTGGCAAATATTGTTTTATTGATAAACGACCCTTGAATGGCACAATGCTTTCATCAATGCATAGATTTCTATGCGGTGTAATAACATTTCTAAATTTTTCCCTCGCGTGAGTTATACATGATTTTATTTTCGACAAAATAGAATTTTCTTCATTTGGTCGGGAAAAATGTAACATGCCAAGAATCATACAAAATCTATTTCTTGACATTAATTTTGAAAATATAGGAGAACTCAATAATATATCTGTAGACCAGTGTTCTTCTATAGATAAATGGCGGTTTCTGGTCATCAGCATCATAATTACAAAAAATATGTACATTTCTGGGACAGTTACATCATGCCATGCATGTAGTCGTGAATGCATTCGCAAATCAACATTTAAAATAAAATAATTGTGGAATTTGTTTGTCATTTCAACAATAAATGACACGAAATCAGAGTCCATAAAATTCTGAAACATATCTAACTCCGTAACAATTTCAGCTGGGGTGAAATGTATACCACAGGCAAACTCATCAAAAGCAGCAACTTCGGGTGTACGTCTTTCAGCAGTCCACTCGAAAATTGGCGCTGTCTCACAATTTCTGTTATGACGAGCTTGTCCAGAAGTTGAAGGCGTATCTTCAGGCAATTCTTGATGCTCAGCAATCGTCGGCTGTAAAATAATAAATGTTTTTTTATTTAACTTTAAACTTAAAAGAAATAGAAAATCGATTAAAAACACCCTGCGAAAAAAATACTAAAGCATAAAAAAAGTTTCATTATTTTTTAAGCTAATTTTGTAAACTGGTAATACTGTAACAAAAGTGACAATTCACCATAATCGTTTGATGTTAAGGGAAGATATTTGAAGATAATTACATGGTATTTGTTATCTCGGATTTTAAATCCAAAGATAAAAAGTTGAAAATAATATATAGTCGAAGGTCATCTGTTTGACCCAAATAATAATAAGTTACCTACTGACTACAATTCAACAAGTAAGTATAATCTTGACTATTAGCATGTATTAATTTATTTATTTATTATTTTATATAAGTATTTTTTTTTATTGAAGGTGATATTAGGACTAGCCTTTAAGTTTAAAAGTATAATTTAAGTTAGATTAGATAGTTTTGAACGTCAGAAAAGTAACGAACATTTGTCAGACCTAACTATTGATGTACGACAAGAATAATCACGAAAATAATACCCGTAATAAATTCTAATAATTACGGTACCTTCGTACTTATCGCATCAATGTGTCTGATTTCAGGTGTAAAAAAATGTCTGGCAAACGACCGGGGTCCCCGTCCATACTGAGTGGATTTTTAAAGATGCGGTGTGTAGAAAAATCCGAAGAAACTAAAAAAGAAGCTGCTACACAATCGTTCGTCGAGCCGTGTAACGAACAATCAGATGCTGGTACACAAACGCTCGTCGAACCGTATGTTGGTCGTTTGGGAGACAATATATATTATGCTTCGGAAGCATTACCGAAGTTACTATATGAAATCGAACCTTCGGATCAACGAAAAAAAGTTTTTCAATGTTAATAGCATTCGAATTAGAGAGAGTGCCAGAAGAGAACCGAAGCAATTTATATGCTCATATTCTTAATTTAATCAGAATTTATAGAGGGGATTCCGATTTGTCGGAAAGCATAGATTTAATTCCAGAATTTTCTTCGGGCACCCCAGTACCATTAAATATAAAATACAAGAAAATTGATTAAATTATATTTAATCATTTTCTTGTAACGTATTATATCGATAAATTAATATGATGACCAAGTAGGCACAGGTTCTAAGACAGGCCGCGGGCCAGCAAGCCGGCAAACTTATTGGTCTTCGAGCTTCGACGCGAGTTTGCCGGCTTGCTGGCCAGCGGCCTTTATATGTAGGAAACTGTGGCTATTTGTCATCGCATTAATAATTTATCAATATTAACCTTTTGACCGCCAGAGCAAAAGCGCTTCGCCGTGCCCTCCACGCCAAGCCGACAAATTCAATGAAATAACCTTGAAAATAGTAGGGAGTCCAAAATGTTATCGATAAACATAATAATTTTCGTCTGAAATTTGTGAATAAACAGCTTATAACACAAAAAGAATATTTATTTAACCTCATCTCCTACTGTAAAAAACTTAAGACCACATTTATAGCAACTATCAATAAAAAAATCAACCTTTTGAGATACAAAAATACATATAAAATTGCAGCAAGTTACAGCACTATTCTCTATCAGTTACGCGGCCATTGGCATGTATACATGCCAATGGCGCGGGCAACCATCCTTTTTTATAATTTCTCGCTTCTGATTAGGGATGTGTAGCTGTATATTATTATAACTTATCGAATTTATTTATTAAGTTTATATGAACTAGGTATCATTGTGGAGTGATTATTTGTGAGTATCAAAATAATAATTATTTACAAAAAAAAACAAAGAAAGTATCAATAACACAATATAGTAAAAAGACATAATTAACCTTTTTTTTTAGTCTGTAACTGTTAATTTCGGATAGATTCACCGGACTTTTGCTGTTAAACAGCCAGTATTATAGCGGGTTACCTCAGCTACCTACTACTTTAGATTTATTTTATAATAAAAAACTAATTCATAATCAGTCTTTTATTTACTTATTTTATTTTCATCATCAAAACAACTATTATCTTTAAATAAAGGGAGTTGCATTAAAACTACATATTTATTTTCCAATCATTTAGTTTAATAGAGTTTACGAGTTATATTTTCAAATATTAGTTATTTATGTAGTTCAATTACCATAATTTGATATGACATAGCGACAATTTGTATCATAGGAATATTCTAATAAAGGCACTGAATAGACTTATTAGGTAATACATTTTGAAAACTGCTAAATAGGTAAAGTACAGTTTTTTAGAGATAAGTACTTATACACTTTCATATTCTTAAAATAGTTGCCTTGTAAAATGTCACATGAAACTTAAAAATATAAAAAATCAACAATCGTATACACGAATATTTTTACATCGTTCTGGAGCCGAAACATAGTAACTCCAGTCGAGTAATAGTTACTATTAGCATTGTTATTGTTTTTTTAAGACATCTAATAAAGAAGTTAGAAATTTATCACTTTTATTCTGTCATTCGAGTTAAATCTTAGTAGCGGTTTCAATATTTCATTCATAAACGCAAGGTCGTGCGCTCGCGGTGGGTCAATGGACTCCGGACGAATAACCAGCTGAAAAAGTACTTGCAAGTAGATATTTCATTTCAGGTACGATTAAGGTTGGTGTAAGTTCATTTACCTCCCATCATCTCTCGTCTCCTCGTAAACGAGAGAAATTAATTCACCAGTCTCGCATCACGAAATCACTAATACTCGTACCTATTCAACTACACAACGACGAGTACGCTTGGGAGTTGTTTTTAAGGCATTGAATCGAGTGTTGATCAATCGATCTAATAGGTACTTAAGAAACATACCCAATACCCTACCATATGATAAATAAAAAATAGTATTACAGCTTAAAACAATTTTGTTGCGGCAATGCTAGTGGCGGCTTCTACAAAGGCAGGCAATTCGAACAGAAAAAGACCCTATTTGCATAACGTTAACCGTGGAATTCGGTTGTGCATCCTTGTAAAGTCCACTCCAACACGATACAATAGATTTCTCAGAATATTTTATAGTAAACTGCGTATTTACCTAGTTTGATGAAATTTATAAATTTCACCGTTTACGGTTAAGAAATAAAGTCTGAATTCGCTTTTCGTGTTATTATTTGTTTGCCTATTTATCTACCGCGTATGTATTTTTATTTATGTTGATGTACCTATCTTAAAGAACACGGCGCCGAATTATTGCTTGATTTAAATTGCGTTTATCTACTTATAAGTTCAATAACTCTAATTTTTCCGTCATACTTTCTACAGGCTTAGGAACGTCGCGTCAGTTATACATTTTACGTATCTAAATACTTACTTACTTGTACACTTTTAATGTCAAGAAAAATAAATACAGGCGCAGGCGTATTTAAAAAAAATTGAGCTATTTACAAACATAATCATTATTCACAATTTATACTTCCCTGTATTCTGTATTCCTCGATACACAAACGGGCACGTTTAATGAGATTGTCTTTTAATTTAGCTAATGCGTCTCTGTCACTTTTCACAATATTAAACGCGTCCACAATCGCACTTCTTAACTCATCTCGAGTAGTAGGTATGTTCCTCGAAATAAACTAGTCTTTTTATCTCAGACCACAAATAAAAATCCAGTGGGGTTAAGTCAGGGCTCCTTGCGGGCCAAGCCACAGGGCCACAGGGCCACCACGACCTATCCACCGCTCACCAAACTCACTGTTCAGATACGCACGCACTAAATTCGCATAATGAGCAGGGCATCCAACATGTTGATAGTACATACCGCGTAAATAAGCCAGAGGCACATCCTCTAGCAACTCCGGTATCAGATTCTGCAGCATATCCAAATAAGAACCACCAGTCAGGTGCTCTTCAATAAAAATAGGCTCTATTATTTGGTCATTAATAATGCCTGCCCAAACATTCCATGATCGAGGAGGCGCTGGGTTACAGCCAGATTGGTGGAGGTGAAGGGAACTTGAGGATCGGTGATTCCACGAGCGCGCAGTAAGTTCAGGTTTTCCGGCTGAGCATACAAGAGTCTAGCCTCTTCCAAGTTCTGGTGCGCCATCCCATAAAAATCCACCATTGCCCATTACTCCACATTGGAGTAGACATATTGCCGAATCATTTTTGACACGTGATTAGGTTACGCGTGAGTGACCTAATACAGCGAAGCGCGCGACAACACTAGGAAGAAAGGGCGCCAATCGCGTCGGCTAGACTGTGTAAGCGTGGGGTGGGGGCGTGGCTTACGGATCAAGCTGTCTGATCGATGAATGGATTTTTCAATGGGTATCGTTTGCATGTGTTGCCGATCGTCGATACGTTACGTACACATACATATGCATTTACCGCAAGAACTACTACTTCGAGTTCTCATTATTTAACAAAAAAAACAATAAATTTAATTTTTCGTGATTTTTTTTATTGTTACTTTTTGAAAAAAATAGTCCCAATCGTTTCGAGTTCGATGATCGAGTTTATGGCTTTCGGTTCCAGAACGACCTAAAACTAACCGTGTATAATTATTATGCTCATTAACAGCCTTGTACTTATTAGTAAAATGTCACATGAAAATAAAAAATATTAAAAAATCAACAATTATTATGCTCATCAACAGCTTTGTTCTTATTTGTAAAATGTCACATGAAAATAAAAAATATAAAAAAATCAACAATTGTAATAATTATTATGCTCATTAAATTCATTCGCAATGTCGACAGGATTTTCAATGAGGAAATTATTTCTTTTTACAGTCAGAATGGATTCTTGTGGGAAGCATGTTGTGGAGTTATTAATTATTTGCCAAGCAGCTTTAGCTTTATTTTCAGACGTATTAATATAATGGGTATTCTGTGCTCTTTGTGTGAGTTTTATTATTCTTTTGTATAGCTTAGTGTAATTTTTTAAAAGTTGTTTATTTTTACCATTAGGGTTGAAACGGTAAGTCCAAAGTAGATGTCTTTGTTTTTGGCTGCATAGTTTTATGCCACGTGAAATCCATTTTGTCGGTTTGTTACAGTTAATAGTTATGATTTTGTTAGGAAAACACAATTTATATAAAAGCAGAAAATCCTCCATAAAATTGTCATAAGATTCGTTTGCATCGTCGGTGCTGAATACTTGTGTAAATGACAGACATTCTAAATAAGATTTAAATTTTATTAAATTTTCGGGGGAAATTTCTTGTTTTTCAATTTTCCAAGATTTTAAAAGACTAGTTTTTTTAGTGGGAATTTTAAGTAACTGAGATGTGTGGTCTGAAAGAACTAAATCTATTATTTGTGCTTTACATCCCTTTCGAAAATTGTGTGCGAAATTATCGATGCACGTATTACTGCTCAATCTAGTGGGCGCGTAAAGTGCTAATTTTAAATTATGCTGTAAGAGATAAGATTCTAATTCTAGGGTAATTTTGTTTTTCTTTAGTACATCCATATTGAAATCACCGGCTAAGATTACTTTTTTCTTAGAGAAATTAATTTTTCTAAATATAAGATCCAGTTTTTCATAAAATACTAAATAATTATTCTTAGGCACTCTGTATATACAAATAATAATAATATTTTGCGGTATTATTTCTATTGCACAGCATTCAAACACTCCTGAGACTGATTGTTTTGATATATCCGATATTTCTTTATACATATATCCTGCCTTGACAAAAATACACGTGCCCCCTCGTTTATAATTTCTTGAGAAATGGGCCGCTAGACAATAAATGGGTATGTTTATTAAATGTTCATAACCTGATTCTACAAAGTGTTCTGTAATACACATGACATCTACGTTTATACCTTTATGTGACAGCTCGTCTAACCTTACCAGCAAGGCATCCGATTTATTAACTAGTCCTGCAATATTTTGGTGCAAAATATTGAGATAATTATAGAAAAAACTGAGATTCTTCCCGTGTTTGGGTGTGCGATAAGCAGATTGATTGGTCTTTTTGGAAGCAGTCAACCTCTATTTGATCTGTTTTCAATGTGCTTACATACAAAATAAGTTCTACCAAATCTGAAAATACAATTCTTAAACCCTTATAATTTAGATTTCCAGACGTATTATATGTATCATGAGTATATGGCAAATTATAATTAGAGTCTAAAACATACGCATAATTATATGTTTCCACATCCAGATATAGTAAGTTGTTAAAAATATCTACTCGGCTATTAAACATTACATTTGTGTTCTCCATATATTTAAATGTCGGTAGGCATATAATAAAATTAGTGTGTTGCAATGGCATAAGTATTTCGCGGATATACGTAACAAGTTCTATGTAATTATTTGTTCTTCGGAAATCATCTTCACCAATATAAATAATACAGAAGTCAGAGTTTGTGAAGTTTGCTACTTTTTTATCAATACCGTCCAATAAAACTTTCAAACCACATTTAGGCATACGGTAATGACATATTTCACTTTTGTGTAAATGAGTATTCTCAATTAAGTCATATAACCTATTGGAAGTTTCACTACTTATCATGTATACTTTGTGCTTTGGAGACGACGACTGTGACGCTGGTGTCGGGTTTTGATAACTACGAGTATCTTGTGACAAGTTGGCATTTTCACGTCTGATTTCTTTTCCTGTATTGAATATTTTTTGTTTCGGTTCGTTTATAGAAGCGCAGCAGTCAGAAATTTCTAAAGTCAGTGTATTACTGGTCTTCATATCCGTAGTACTAATTTTATTTCTTTTTGCTGTTTGTGTTTTCTTCTTTATGGGGCTACTGGTGACCTTTATTAGCGTTTCATTTTTCATTATTAAATCGGTGTTTGTTTGCTTCAGGGAACTATTTTCTAAAGATAATATTTCTATTTCTTGATTAGCGCTTTTTAATTGAGATCTAAGGTTCTCAATCTCAGTTTTTAAAATGTTTATTTGCTTATCCTCCTCGTCTTCAGACATTCCCGGTACACTGTTGGTAGTCTCATCTAATGTTTGAGAAATAATTTCACTAGTGTCATTATTTGGTTCCGAAATAGTACGTGTCCTACGGAATGTTATGTTTTCTAGGAAGTTCATGGTGATTTATTTATAGGTACATTAAAATCCTTACAAAAAAGTCTCTCAGCAACCGTCGGATTTGAACGTGCGATCACCCAGTGTTAGCATACAAGGACAGTCCTTACGCCGCTTAGCCACCTGAACATTCAACTTTTCATTCTAATTTTGCGATCTAATGGTGTTTTAATACTGTAAATCCTCCTTTTAGTGATAGATGTCGCTATTTGCAATATTGATTATCTATTTGCTATTTAAGTTAGCATAGTGTCAACATAAATGGTTTATGAGGTTTCAACTAGATGGCGTTGCTTTGTCCTAACTTCTTATCAAGTAGAATGCGCGGTATTTGAATAAAAAACGGTTTCTGCCAGTACCAATTTTTGTTTAGATCACTGTTTTTTATCATCACTGTCTAGAAATAGTTTATAATTATGCTTGTTTTGTAGTTAACAGTTGAATATATACACTGGTAGCACTGAGATTTTTGAGATTTTAGTCCAAAATTTGAATAGTTTTAGAATCAATGTTTTTGTAGTAATTCGGTGGTTTTAATCGAAGATAACACTGTCACTGTTTGTTTATGTGCCTAGTTTCACTTTTATGAGAAAACACTGTTTAAATACGTGGTTTACTATTTTTAGGAATTATAAAATTACGAGCACAATTACATCTGAAGTATTCTAGTATTGTTTGTAAGTTTTAATGAACTTACTATGTAATAAATTACTGTACTGGGTGTGCGTCACGTCCGCACAGAAGACAATTCGCGTAGGTACAGCGAGAAGTCGGGTTGTTAGCTCGCGATTAGAAAAACAATTGCAATATGTAATTGAAAGTGGTTTTTGAAGTGAACAATATTAAGTTGTGTAAATGAGAACTGTAACGCGATTTAAAAAAGTCTGTAAGGAGTTTCTTAGCCCGTTCTTCTCCTTATAAATGTAAATGGTTTAATAGAAATAAACGTTTGAAGTTTGAGTCAAGTATTGTGTGCGATTTAAACCACCCAACTACCTATCTACAAACAAAAGAATCATGTCACGCAAAGAAAATATGGCGGAATGACGGATGACGTCGATATTTGGGATTAGTGTTCCTCCTATCAATATCAATCAATCAATCAATAGTCTTTATTTGTAAACATAACCTATGTTTACAACAGTGTGCAAGATGTTACAATAATTGTTTTACATAATATAGTTTCTCTATGTTTTGCCATTTGGCGTACAAATATACATTTAAAGGAGGCTTTTGCCAATTAGGTAAATTAATCTATAGGTACTAGTATTATAAAGAGGTAAAATTTAATTCGTAATATCAATATCAATTTTAATAAAAAGCATTAGGTAATGTCAGGTAATGTCAATCTTTAATGAAATACGATAATGTCAATAATAAATGGTTATGATGTCAATAAGATACTGCTAAGAAAAATGTCTAAATTGATATTGTCCACATAACTGTGATAGTCGTCATGCTTTTATCGTCATGTTACAAATATTTTATGTCAAAGAGATGTCATCAAAGTAGTCGTTGAGAGAGTAGTAACATTTCAGTATTAAAATAGTACATAATTTACGCTTAAAATTTACTAAATTTAGATTTTTTATTGAGCAAGGTAACTTATTAAATATTCTTTGGGCCATACAAAAAAGCTTTTCCTCATTAAAGCCGTGCCTGCATTTGGTACTTTAAGCTCTAACTTATTTTTGTCTCGTAGTTTCCTATATTGACTTTTAAAAGCTATTTCATACAGGTGCATGTTTGTCTTAACAAATATATTTACCTCATAAATATACAGAGAAGGCAAGGTTAAGATTTTGAGACTTTTAAATAGAGGTTGACAACTGTCGGTACTTTGTAAGCCACACATAGCTCTGATGCATCTTTTTTGGGCTTTGAAGACATAGTCCTTATTTACTGAATTACCCCAATATATTATGCCAAATCTTAGTGTGGATGCAACATAGCCATGGTAAGCCATTAAAAGAGATTCTAGGCTAACAATTTTAGCCAGTTTATAGAGGGCATATGCAAATTTATTGATTTTTTTACAAATATCTTCCGTTTGAGGTTTCCAGGTCAAGTTATTATCTATAACAACACCAAGGAATCTTGTCATAGTTACCGACTCTATTTTAGTGCCCAAGTAGTTAATGTCAAGATATATATTAGGAATCCTTTGATAAAAGTGCATTATTTTAGTTTTTTCTAGATTTATGACAAGATTATTATTATTTAGCCAAGTAATTATCTTATTCAATGTCAAATTTATCTCTGCTTCGTATGTATTAGGATCGTCACATTTTACTACTACCGTGCTGTCGTCAGCAAATAATACCATCGGATGCTTTATTTCTCTAGGCTGATCATTTATATAAGTTAAGAATAGTGGAGGTCCTAACACACTACCTTGTGGGACTCCGTATTTAATAATCCTACTATTAGATCTGTATCTTCTTTCATAACCAGTGCGTGGGCATATACGTGTTATTTCTAAAATCTGCTTTCTGTTGTGTAAGTAAGATTCAATAAGATTCAGTATGTTGCCTCTTATACCATATTTCTCTAATTTATTTAATAGTATTTTAGAATCTACTTAGTCAAAAGCCTTTGTAAGGTCCATATATATAGCACATACGGCATTTCTTTCGTCTACATTTATAGCCATGTTAATTGTCCTGTTCTTGCGAAATCCTTTCTGTTCATCAAGTAGAATGTTTGATTTCTCTAGGTAAGTGTAAAGTGCTTTATATATGACCTTTTCAAATACTTTTGCAAATATGGTTATCAAAGCAATAGGTCTGTAATTTTTCATTAGACATTTGTCTTGCTTTTTCTCTTCCTAATCCGTTCCTTGAGAAATTATCTGTATATATTACACAGATAGCTTTTTAAGGGGTCAGGGGGCAACTGGCCTCTGGTCCGCGGCCCACATAACACGGAGTAGGAACAGTAGTAGTAGTAGGTAGTTGGCCGAATGCGTGGGCCAGAATACCACCGGAAAAAAGTATCGTAGTTAAATCGACCCATTGGGATTTAATTTCATTAAAATGAAAAAAAAGGTGCGAAATAAAACGTAAGTATCAAAATATGTATACTTTATTATATATATCTATGTTCGTACTAAATGATTACTGTTTTAAGGAAAATCATCATTATTGTTTGAAAGAGAATCATTAACAGTTTATCAATTTTTCAATACAATGCCCAAGAGTAATATCTTGATCAATCGTCTCACGTACACTCCGTATTGTTTTTTCATGTGTTCTTATCGTGTCAATTTTTGTTTGGCTTATAAATCCTTGTTTTTTATAGGGGTTAAATATAATGACCACCATAAAATGCTTTGATACCCTTAGTTCTTTTACCAAAAATAGATACTTGACACCAGAAAAATAAAGTCTAAAATTACAATAGTACTAGCTATTTTAGTCACGACTGCACTTCAAATTGTATTCGAACACCAAATGTAGTAAATGATCACCAAATCTTAGCGAGCAAATTAATGCACTATTTCTACCTAAATAAACCACTGTCATTGCCATAAAATGTAGGCTTATTACCAAATAAAGTATTCGGCTTAAGCACGTTCAGCCACCTTCAGAGGCCAGAGCTATTCCGATTGGCATGAAGCGCAAAAGAGGACGACCAGCCAAAGCTAAGAAAGCATTAATTGTGCAGTAAATCAACAGAAGACTGATTCTTCTTAAGATTTTTTAATGTTTATTATTAGTTTAGTTTTAAGATGTTTAAACTGTTTATTATTAGTTTTAAGAGGACTAACTTTTTTATGATTTTTTAAAATAATTAAAAAAAGGATTATTCAAATTGTAAGAGTTTTATTTTTTATTTTAGGCATAGCATTCGGTTGAGTAAACGAAACGCACATATTATTTTTTTTTTTGGTAGTGGATAATCAATTTGGGACATAAGGTTAGGAACTTATTTACTATGTTTGGCAAAATATTTTTTTTGCTGAGGGTAATTTACTTTAATCGGATAACAAGATGTTATTTTTTTGCATGTCATTTTAAATTGAAATGTGGCTAATAATTCGGTTTTCAATAACTATTTTTGGGTTAGAAATGATTTTTTTGGAGTCAATTTACTTAAATCGGATAGCAAGATGTAAAAACTTTGGTTACAATTTTACATTAATATGCTGGTTTAATTTTGGTGATCATTTACTACTTTTGGGTTAACAATGATTTATTTGGAGTCATTTTGCCTAAACAGGATAGCGAGATATTAAAACTTTGGTTATAATTTTACATTAAGATGCGGGTTTAATTTTGGTGATCATTTACTATTTTTGTCTGTTATATGTTACTATATCTGGTGGTAAGTTAAACATAAGCCTTTTTTATATAGTCCAAAATAATAATTAGCGTCTTTGTATAACTTGTCTAATAAAAGTACCATGCTCGGCTTGGACTGATTTTTTTTATTAAGTCGTCCATTCCAAGTCTCATTCGCATTGTTTTTTCTATGATGCACATTGAAAAAGCACTATTTATCCGAAAAATAAGAAGTTTCTTTTAACCAGGTTTTATAACTCCTCCTTGACGCATTCTCCGCGGACATAAAGCCAGCCGTCCTGTACATACTCTTTAGGTATACCAATGCAATGCAACGCTTTAAATGTGATCACATAATCTTTGATTTTTTAATCGCTAAGTGATCTGCTTTCCTCCATAAAGCTCTTATAAAATGGAATAAACATCCGAGTAAAGTAGCATTGGGAAAGACACTTTTGATAGCAATCATAGCGCTCACTTCATAATCCGTAGTGAATGTCTCAGGTGAAAATTCTGGAATTTGGTTTTTAATAAGTTCAAATAGCACTGTATACGTATATTGTTTTTTATTAGGAAGTAAAGCATAACATACTGGGATAATAGATATTTTCGGTTGTGCTGCCCATGTCGACTTATATGCAATAAAGTTGAAGAAAAGGTGGAGTTGCACAAATGTACCGTCGCAAAATACATGTTTTGCTTGCCTTAAAGTTTCTCTGGCTTCAGTTGTTGCAAACAGCAGTATTCGACATTTTTTTTTTACGAAATCTGCCAACAGAAACGGCTTAAATTTACAAGGTACAAGAACACTTTTTAATTTCAAGAAACGTGTTTTAGTAGTCTGCAATTGTTTATTCCTGTATTTATATAAAGTTTTTTTTATATTGTCGTATTTCGATATTTTAGCTGTTAAATCAAGCCCAGAATTGTTGTAATCCTCTAATACTTCAGCATAAATTGAAGGTATTGGTGTCATGTATTTTTTTGCTTTATCTATGCATTCGTTCAAATTTAAATTATTTTTATTATTTATTTGTGAAACATAGGTATAATATTGAATGTGAGGATCGCTATGTTTAACCTAATAGGCATACTTTCGGATACTTATAAAACTAATTAAAACTATTCGTGGATTCGTAATTATATACATATATTTACAGACTAAAAAGAACTAAAGTAATGATAAAAATAAGACTAAAAGTAAGAAAATATAAACATCTAAACAAAGACGACAATAGGACACTTATTCGTAATTTAATTTCATTCCCTATTTCATTTTGCTGGCATTTATGGTCTTCCTCTTTGCTAATTATTGCATTATTAGTAACTATAATAGCACTACAGATTTTCCTATTAGCACAACGCCAAACCTTATGCCCATTTAAGTGTATACATCTTTATTTATTTATTTATTTATTTATTTATTTAGGAAAAACAAACAGTAACATATTAGACGTTTAAAATAAGGCTTACATTGAAAACTATGATAAATATGCTACCCACTACGTTTTCCACAGATTACTTTAAATACTTAGTAACTAGAGAGACATATGTATAAGATGTAAACTAAAATAACAGTTATAACAATACTATGTGATGCACAATATACAAAAAGTTGCATAAAACGGGCATACAGTACATATTTTAACATGTGAATACATATTTCACATCACATCACATCACAATGGTCAACTGCCGATCCTTAAGAATTGCACAAATTTGCTTCCTGAATAGGTTTTTATTGAGGAAAAGTATGTCGATTAAGCTAAACTCATTGTTGTAAGTCTCAACCAAGCGATGAAGAGGTGAGCGCGAGCCAGCGTTAGATTTACAACAGCTCGTAGCAAACAAGCGCCGTGCGCGCACCTCACGTACGAGTACTGTTCGAGGAACTAGGTAACATAGGTTCTTTACTAAATCAGGACAATCAAATTTATTGCGGCACACATTAAACAGAGTCATAACATCTAGGAGCATTCGTCTTGAGTGCAAGGTAAGGATATCATATTTCCTAAGAAGTAAGTGGTATGAGACTTTTTTCCGAAAACATCTGTAGTTTATAGCACGAAGGTATTTGCGTTGTACCAGCTCCAAAGTATCATCATATTTTTTGTATAGAGGGTTCCATATAGGTACTGCAAACTCTAACTGTGGCCTAATTATGGATTTGTATAAATGCAGAAAGGTGGAGGGGCGACGAAATTCCGTAGATGCTCTCATTACAAAACCAAACATTTTGTAAGCCTTACTAACTATTGTATCTATATGAACATCTAGATGTAGCTTTGAATCCAGCTGAACCCCAAGATCTCGGATAGAAGTAACTTTATCTATAAATGTATTAGCGAGACGGTAGT
The DNA here is from genome assembly GCA_905163415.1 of Noctua fimbriata. Lineage (NCBI taxonomy): Eukaryota > Metazoa > Arthropoda > Insecta > Lepidoptera > Noctuidae > Noctua > Noctua fimbriata. The sequence continues at coordinate 3,264,758 of LR990929.1, read as the reverse complement.
TAAATTCAGTTTTATTTTTCTTTTTGGTAAACGTTATAACGTGACACTTTGGAAGACTAAGATAAAGCTTATTGGAAAAACAATAGTCAGAAAAACGGTCCAGATCTTGCTGGAAATCAATACAGCCTTGTTTATTTGAAATTTTTTTATAAACCTTTAAATCATCCGCATATAGAAGAAACTTAGAATGTTGAAAACAGAAGTTAATGTCATTGATAAATAAAATAAATAATAATGGTCCTAGAATAGAACCTTGAGGGACACCAGACGTGACCTGAATAGAGCTGGACTCGAAGCCATCAATCACTACTTTCTGAGTTCTGTTAGTTATGTAAGATATGAACCACCGCAAAAGGTCCCCTCTGATTCCGTTATAAGCAATTTTACTCAGTAGCAGTTCATGATCAATTTTATCAAACGCTTTTTGAAAATCGGTATAAACCGCATCAATTTGCTGCCTATCGTCTATATTTTCAAAGAGATGGGACGTGAAAATAAGGAGATTACTAATACAAGATCTGTCCTTAACAAAACCATGTTGTTCATTTATTAGCACACTTTGAATAGCCGGATATACCTCGTTATGTACAAGCCTCTCAAAGAGCTTGGAAAAGGCAGATAGTATAGAGATAGGTCGATAAGTCGCTACATCATGCTTGGATCCACTTTTGTGAACTGGCACAATATTTGCATGTTTCCAGACATCTGGAAAGACACCACCAGATAAACATTTATTAAAAACGATAAATAAGGGATAGCAAAGTGTATCACATGTATTTTTTAGAAAAACTGATGGAATCCCATCCGGTCCCGGACCCTTAGATGAATCAAGTGATTTTAATTCTCTACGTATAGCATCAAGAGAAAGATGCAGCTTACATAAGTTTACATCATTGTCAGCACTGTTAGTGGGTGGTTGCCAGGTGTTATGGTCAAAAGTTGAAGGCTCATATACAGAGCGGAAGAATGTAGCAAATAAGTTACAGGTAGAGATCGGATCATTGGATGAGATTTGATTGAAATGAACCGTTGACGGGATTTTATTTGTAGTTTTGCGGCTGGCAACATATGACCAAAAGGTCTTAATATTAGTAGCAACACTGTCCTCAACAGCTTTGATATAGCTATTGTAACATCGGTCAGCTACTTTTTTAAACCTTGTTCTGTTGATGGAGAATACCTCGTAGTCGCTTAAATTCTCATACCTCTTCCACCTAACCCAGGCACGAGTTTTACTTTTAAAAATAGCTATAAGTGATTTGGAAAACCAATTCGGGTAATTCGCATTTTTGCGTTTACAAAATGGCGTGTGTGATCTTATAATTTCATAAAGTTTTTCATAAAATGTAGAAACAGATTCATCAGGTGCTAAGTTATCAAGTAAGAAACTCCAATCAACGTTATCCAAATCAGTATTTATTTCCTGATAGTTAGCTTTGTGATAATTTAGTTTGTTATGAGAACTCCCTTTAGAAATATGTGTAGGGCAAGTGAAAGAAATATGAACACAAAAAGCAGGATGGTAGATGTCAATGGGTAAAAGGGTAGTATCAGGAGCAAACATTACGGTATGGGTGTTACAAAAGAATAAGTCTAAGATGCGACCGACAGAATTGGATAAATGGTTATACTGTTTCAGAGCTTGTTGCGAGCAAAAGTTTAATAAACTGCGACTAACGTTTGTGAGTTTATTATTTGTAGCATATTCCATGTATGATGATTTTTCTACCCAGTTAATTAAAGGCAAGTTGAAGTCACCTGCTAAAATAATATTATCAATGCGAGGGTCATCACACAAAATTAACAGAGAATCAAGAAAAGTTAAGTATAAATCATCAACAGCGGTTGGAGGTATGTAGGCGGCACATATTAAATGATACTTATTATTGTTGGAGGGTATTTTCACTATGACATGCTCGGGCAACGCTAACGGGGGCGAGAATGAAATATAGGTCGGTTTCAGTTTTTTAGATACAGCTATAAGAACACCACCGCCATCCCTTTTATTGGTAAGTATACGGTTACGATCGCATCTAAATACCAAATATCGGTGATCAATAAATTCATTATCGAATATTTCTGGCGTTAACCACGTCTCGGTCAAGATAATGACGTCATATGTATGCGACAAAACATTTAAATATAGGGTATTTAGTTTAGTCCTAATTCCTCGACAGTTTTGATAATAAATGGAAAGATTACTATCATCAGCCATTTTCAAAGTGAGAGGGTATAATGAGATTAATCAGTAAAGTATATTTGAGACTAATATATTTAACTAGCACAAACCAAAGCTTATAACTTTCACGGTACTTCTCCATCATAATATCATGATATAAAAACAAAATGTAGACACAATCGACATAGGTAACTACAATGTCCAGCAACATTATCAGGATTGGTGGCAGGAATGTGATGTATGTAACGTTATTGAGTAAGATACATTGTAAACAGTATTTCAAAACCACGGGCAAACTTATAATCACACTGCTGACCGCTACAAAACTTAACATACCAACGGATGACAACTTATTTATAATTTTAAGGTGAAATAAACAATAAAATTTATGATTAGTTATTGCCGACAGTTTCATTAGAGGAATTGCTAGACCTAATATTTCTAGAAATGTCGTCTTCCGAGCGGATCGCGAAGGTAGATGAGTCATCCGTTTCCTTGACCAAAACAGTTGCATTTCGGACCCATACGTACTTGAACTTATTTGTTTTGGCAGCTTCGCGACTTTTGCGAAATAACTCCTTATTACGAAGCGTCAGGTGTTCGTTCATGTAAATACGACACTGAGTTCCAGCGAGACCAACACAATCCGACGTTATACCTTTAGACAGTCGATAAGCGCTTAGCACGTTATCACGAAGCAGCCGGGTACTCAACTTCACTATAACATTTTTCGGACGTGAATTATGCGCGTGCGCATGTGGAACACGGTGAATAGCCACTATATCTCTTTGCGTTAAAGGTATTTTGATCGCTGATGCAATTGACTCCATGATTCCAACCAGATTTTCACCACGTTTTTCGGGCAAGTTTCCTATTTCAATATTGCACTGCCTAGCATGTTGTTCTAGCCGATCTAATTTATTTTCCAGTAAAGATATGGTCTCAGACGCACAAGTATTAATCCTTGACTCCATCTCCGTGATACGTTTCATGTTGTCAATATTGTTCGCTGAGTTGAAGTCAACTGACGACTTCAACTCTGTCACGACCTTAGATAATTCCAGGTGTTTTGTATCTAGGGTTAATATATTCTTTTTGGTAACAGAGAACTCAGAACGCAATTCTTTTAAATCGTTTTGAATCTGGGAGGAGGTAGATGACAATTTATCGAACTCATCTCTGAGATTGCTGATGTTCGTGTTTATATTTGCAAACTGGTCACGCATGTCAACACGCAGACCATTCATCGACCTCTGAATTTCCTCGGACAATGCAGATATAGCCGAAGTCAGCTCACAGTGAGGCTGCTTCCTCTTAAAATTCCTCTGCGTTACATTGGTTTCAGCAGCCTCGCCTGAGTACAGATCTGGAACCGATTGGCATTTACTACCTTTCGGAGAGAGCATCATTGTGTACACAGCGTTCAACAGGGCGAAAGTATGTAGATGATAATGAGTTGTAGTAACATTAAGTTCGCAGCGATCAGCTGTAGGTCCTTGTTAAAGTTGTATGCAGAATCGGTGTCAAGTGAGTGAGATGAAAAATATCAGTTGTTCCGTTTGCTCGAGGAGGTGAAGGGAGCCGCACGCTCACAATGTGGAAGTGTCCCAGCACGGTGAGCGAGTCAAAAAATATACTCCGCACTGTTTCCCCGAGGGTGTGAGGGGAGCCGCACGCGCACTGTCACCCGCGATTTAAGGATTTTTAATAACTAGATGCAGCACTTTTTAAGTTTTATAGTCTTGTAGATAGGGTATGATTTTAAATGGTACCGAACGTATTAACTGAGCAAAACTCGAACACACGTCTGCTCTAGCCACACAATTAGCTGAGAATGCTGATGATGATGAATTAGCTGACAATCTTATAGTATATCTGCGCTCCAACTATTAACTGTACTCGAAAAATCACCTAATTACAATAATTAAAGGCGTATAATCATGGACTTAGTATACAAACAGGACCGAGTTCTGTGACATTCGTAATACACAAAAATGAACTTTGAAGCTATTATATACTGATTATGGTAACACTGTAATTTGTCATCAATGGTGTTGAGGCGGCTTTTTTGACGTCATAAGTTTTTTTGAGAAAATTATAACATTTATCTACGGTTCTTGTTTATTTAACTGTTAAAATGGTTAAAAAGTGTTGTATCACGTCATGTAAAAGTGAATCATATGGTGGTTCTGGCATATCATTTCACAGGTAAGGAATATTATAGATTTTGTTTACTAACAATGATTAGTGTGACCATGCCTTAAAAGTTTTACAGACGAAAGACTTCATGCTTTCGGGTATTTTTCATTAAAACTGGTAATATTATGCGCATAAGAAATATAATTTGTACCTATGTATCGCATTATTGAAATAGCATTACTTTTGTTTGTTACAGCTTTCCATCGAAAGAGGAAATAAGGCAAAAATGCAATGCGATTCCCGATCACTCATCTAATTAGTCCACCACATTCTATCCAATGTTTAACGGATGAAGAACCACAAGAATTACAACTACTTAACAAAATCATTGGCTAATATTCTTAAAAATACGAAATTTTTAAGAATATTCCATTATGCGAAATGTTATGCATTGAGAAACTTAGACAGTAAGATTGCGTAAGCCAATCTTACTATAGTTGATTTGATCTCGTTTTATAGTAAATATGATTATAGTCAAATATTAATATTATGAATCCTTTAATAATGTTGCTATTAGTTCATAATTAAAGAGCTCCAGATTCAAGAAATTGAGACGTGCATATAATTGTGGTTGTGTTTAGTATCATCATAAGATGATGAATGTATTTTGTTTGTTTAAAGTATATTATTCTTTATAACAGAATTGTAAGGTACCTACTAAAGGTACCACAAACTTACTTATTGTTGAGTTCATGTTTTTCAAACTATTAATGTGGTCTACTTGGTATTGGTAGGCATAAACGGTTGATTAAAAGAGGTATATGATACAATTTGTTTTATTTGTAGATTTTGTGGGTATCTAAGAATATTGTTTTCTTGTTAAAATTCTACTATACAGAGTGGGGCAGGACGATTGACAATCCTTCAAACCACGTAAAGAGTGTCATGTTCTTTACCCATATACAAAAATTCAATCAAATCAAATGAATACTTTAGCCACAGGAAATTATTTTTCACTTTCTTATTTTACAACATGATGTAGATCTGAGTCCGCAATAATAGGTAAACATTGTAAGGTCAAGAACCTGTGCAAAACGTACGATTCTATTCTCTACGTCTCAATATGCTTGAAAGACAGAGAAAGGTGTCATACTATTTCACTCTAACGCGCCCCGCCCAGTCACACAAAATACTTCAATTAGAAAGAAAAAGAAATATTTCTTACGCAAATTATGCATTAGTGGTGCATAGACCATTGCGTATGCGTGTGTGAGCGGATTTTTTTGGCAAAAAGTCTCGGACTCGGTAACTACGCAGTCAGTGCATAGCGGCGCCCTTTGAGGAGAGCACACGCCTAATTTTTTAATCACGAGACGAGCCGCGCGCGCAATGTCGTGATTTTATAAAAAGTTTTAGTTGTTATTGTGATTAAAGACGATTTGTGATAGTTGGATTAGTGCATAGGTTAGTGTGACTTATTGTTAAGAGTTAGTGTAATATTAGTTAGTTAATTAAGCATTTAATAGGTATAGTTTCGTGATTTAGGTTAGGTTTGAAGTTTTGTAGTTTAATTATGCCTCAAATAAGGTACCCAGCTGCCGAGTACACCGACATGGTACTTACGTAAGGAGAATGTAACCAAAATGCAGCTTTACCATTGCATACATATCGGGAGAGATATGGTGACACACAAACGTTTGATGGTGTCAATTCTGATTGTGATGTGATATTATGTGATTAATTATTCAATCAGTGATCTTTTAATTATCAACGTGCAACTTAGTGAGTTTATCCCGCTAATTTGTTGTTCTCCGACTAAAATACCTACCTTCGACTAACTACCGCCATCGCCGCGCCCCGCACCGCGCCGCGCCCGCACCGCGCTGCGCAACGGTCTGACGGTGACTTTTCGTAGATAAAGCGTGTTTGCTTTTTATGCAGTTGATTCTGCTATTTATTTTGTTTGAAAATTATTTTTTTTTAATTTTCCATTATCTACTAATTTTCGTGTTTTAAAATGTTTAGATGGACTAGTACTGTGCTCGTTTTAATTTATTGTCGTGGTTCCAGACACACTTTGTATAAAAAATATAAAAATGTTGCCGAAACCGGGGTTAACACCGGTTTCCGGTTTTGGCAGCCATGCTGACAGCCTTGCTGATCCTGATTTTGTTCCTGAATTGGACACCTTCGAAGATGAGGCTCCAGAGGTAGATATTGATGTGGATTCCATAATAGAAACCCTAGAAAACTTTGATGAAAGTCCTTCCTCTAGCACTAAAACTGCACTGTCACACGAGAGCATTGCTGGACCTTCCCAATCCAAGAACCCAAGAACAGCTGCTAAAGCGAAGCCTGCTAAACTGAATTTACGCTGTAAGAAGAAAAATCTAGAGTTAAATGAAAAACAGCTCATGTTTATGGGAAGCAATACCCCTGGTCCTGAGCTTCTTGAGGTAGATACTCCTATACAGTTTTTTCTCTACCTATTTTCAAATGAACTAATCAAATTTTCTATTTCTGAAGAGACCAATTTCTATCAAGTGCAGAAAGATTCTAATAGCGCTTTTCGGATGTCTGAGGAGGATATCAGACAATTTATAGGTGTGGTACATCTAATGTCTCTCGTCCAATTACCTAGAGTTACCAATCACTGGAGTCCCATACTTGGAACACCTCTAATACAGGAAACCATGACGATGAAGAAATTTGAAAAAATTCGTCAAACTTTGCATTTCAACGACAATAGCAAAGATCTTCCTAGGAGCAATCCTGATCATGATCGAATTCACAAAATACGACCAGTGTTGGACTCCTTGAATGAGACATATAGTAAAGTCCCAATGGAGGAGCACCTTTGTGTGGACGAGCAAATGTGCTCCACTAAAGCACGCAATTTGTTGAAGAGATATAATCCTAACAAACCACACAAGTGGGGCTATAAAGTCTTCGTGTTGAGTGGCGTTTCTGGCTTTGCTTATAAAACAGAAATCGAAACAGGCAATGAAAATGTGGTCTTACAAGGAGAGCCAGATTTAGGCGCCTCATCTAACGTCGTCATGAGGTTAGCGCGCATGATTCCGAGGCATCAGAACTTCAAACTCTATTTTGACAACTATTTTACTTCTCTTCGTCTGATGGAATATCTGGCCAAAGAAGGCATTCTCAGTCTCGGTACTATGAGAAGAAATAGAATACCGGATTGTAAGCTGTTATCGGAAAAGATATTGATGAAAAAAGAAAGAGGCTATTCAGAAGAATACGTAGCCAACGTCAACGGGATTGATATTTCAACTGTCGCATGGAAGGATAATAAAATCGTCAATCTGGCTTCCACCTTTGCTGGGCAAAAACCTGAGACTGATGTTCGAAGATGGAACAAACAGAACTCAAGGTATGTCAACATAAGGCGACCCAATGTGGTCGGAGAGTACAATCGTCATATGGGTGGCGTTGATCTCCTTGACAGCATCATGGGTATATACAAGATACGTTTGCGAAGCAAACGATGGCCCATGCGACTGTTTTATCATTATTTGGATCTCACGATGGCCAATGCATGGATATTGTATAAAAGTGTTGCTAAATACAAAGGCCTTCAATCAAGCCGCTTATCGTCAGCAGATTTTCGTCTGAAGTGGCTGTGACCCTTTGCAAAATGGGTATAAAACCTAGTTTATCTAGTCGGCGGTCGCTTGAGAGCGAAATTCAAGCGAAAAAACACAAAGGACCCGCTCAGCATATGCCCCCGAAAGCTGTCCGGCAAGACCAGGTTGGACACTGGCCGCAATGGTCTGATAAGAAAATCAGATGCAAGTTTCCGAAGTGTGTTGGTTTTACCCATAATGTTTGTGATAAATGCGGGGTAGCCTTATGCTACACGAAAACCAAGAATTGCTTCAGAAACTTTCATCTTTCGTAACGTCTCATTGTGCTGCCGTAGTATATAGATTTTGACCACTTACCGCAGTGTTGCCTCAAAGCAACACTCCATTTTTGTGATTTTGTTTTTTAAATAATTAAAAAAATTAAAAATCCAGAAATACGTGTATTTTATTTTTTTGTTATCATCTCCAATCCAAAAAATCAAATAAATCCCAGTTTATGAGTGATAGAGGGTTAATACCGTCATAAATAGATATAACCTCAAATTATCCAATTTGGCTGGTATTTGCACAGACGGCGCACCGTCTATGGTTGGCAAAAACGAAGGACTTGTTGCTTTAATAAAGAAAAATAATCCCGATGTCTCCTGCATATAGTACCACTGTATTATCCATCAAGAAAATCTAAGTGCGAAGTCTGTTAGTATTCAAGAAGTCATGAGTGTTGTGATAAAAACCGTTAACTTCATCAAATCTCGGGGCCTTAACCATAGGCAATTTCAGGAATTCTTAAAAAAAACAAATGCTGAATATGGTGACATAACTTATTTCTGTGATGTTCGTTGGCTCAGCAGAGGGAAAATGTTAAAACGGGTATTTGATTTGCGGAAAGAAATTGCAGCTTTTATGCAAAGTAAAGATAAAGCTATTCCACAATTCGCTGATGAAGTATGGCTAAGTGATTTGGGTTTTCTTGCCGACATAACATCACATCTGAAGTGGATCGTGCTCGATCGCAAAACCAGTGGGACGAAAAAGAGTGCCTGGCCCGTGTGGGACTATCGTTAAAAGGCGACGCACGTTCCTGGTTGCGCGAATGGACCAGTAACAATCGTACTTGGTCAAATTTCAAATCAGAGCTCAAATCACTTTGTCCACGACGCATCGACGTCGCTAATATTATTTTTGATGTGATGTGTAAAGAATCTGACAGGTACTCCACGTATGCAGACTACGCGCGAAAGTCATTGTTACGATTACGTATTGTGAGAGGATTAAGTGACGAATTATTGTGTGCCATAATTGTGCGCGGTATAAAAGATCCACAAATACGTGCTGCCGCCACGAACGCCAAATTAACACCAGAAATTATCGTGGAGTTCCTGTCAATTTATGTGAAACCAAATCGTTCAAGTGTACCGAATAATACTACGACACGCAATAGCCGATCTGATTCCTCCACTGACCGGTTCCGCAAGCGTCCTGCCATAAATACAGATATACGTACACGTTGCTATAATTGTAACCAAACCGGGCATAAAAGCAAAAATTGCTCAAAACGAAATAAGACTGATGACGGTAGAACTAATAAAAATAAATCCGCGACTACCCACGAATCAACTAATAAATCCGATTCAAAAGCTGTTTGCACATTCTGTAAGAAAGTAGGTCACACGGAGAATACCTTTTTTACGAAAGAACGAACCACCGATATTCTGATCGATAGTGGTTCGAGTATTTCTTTAATTTCGAATGATCTTGTCAAACATTTCTCATGTCGCACGAACCCGAGTGTACAGATATTGCGAGGTTTAGGTGGAATAGAAATGCGTTCCTATTGTTTCGTAACTTTGCCAATCGAATTTAGTGACGTTACCTTAGAGGTAGATCTTTATGTTGTACCCCGTGATTACCTTAGTGCGCCAGTGCTTATTGGTACAGATGTACTTAATAGGAAAGGCATCGCATACATTCGAACTGGCGATTCGCAGCGAATAATTAGGAATAGTTCGATTGTAAATAACTTGACACATAGTGAACCGACTGTGCAACTCGATTCTATCAACACACAATTATGTGGTGATGAAAAAGTGCGCTTGTCGTTAGTACTAAATAAGTATTCGAAACATTTCCTCAGTGGGACAGTGACAACCACCGTTAATACCGGAGAGATGCACATTCGACTTAGGGCCTGCGCACACCACGTTTTTATCCTGCAGAGGAGTTTGTTGTCGTTTGTATCGATACAAACGCGCGGCACCGGCGCGTCTGTATCGATACAAACGCGCGGCACCGGCGCGTCTGTATCGATTCAAACGCGCGACACCGATACGAGCGCTAGCGCGCGCGCCTTCCCTACGGACGGGGTTTCCCCCGCAACGAGGGAAAGGGAAGTGTGAATCTACGCTAGTAGCAATCGAGCGATTTGGTGCACCGCACGTCTTTGGAACAAAAAAATGGAGCCTTTCGACACAGAAAACTTCATAACTGAAATTCAAAACCGGCCAATATTGTGAAATTCACGATTGCCGGATTATTCGAATAAAGTGCTAAAGAAAATTGCCTGGGAACAAATATGTAGTCTATTTTGTGAGAATTTTGAGGAAAAAACAAATAAAGAAAAAAATCTTTTCGGTAAGTTAGTCAAAGGATTTATTACACTGTTGAAATGCTTATACGCAGCCTTTTTACATAATATTTCGTAATAATTGAGAAAATTAAATAATAGGAGGGTACTTAATATTGCTTTTGCCATTGATATATTATTGTTCCTTTGCTGTATTCGTTCATAAGCATGATTTTATTTTATTTGACAGCTATCAAAAACACTGTAAGTAACGATTAGAAGTCTAGCTAATATTATACCGTCCTATTATTACGTAGTTGTAATTAATGTGATAAGGTTACACCGCGGACACCGATTGCCGATAGCAGTCAGTGTCGGCGATGAATCCCATCTTGAAGCGACGGCAACACATCCCATCACAGAATAGGTCACGAAACAATCATCATCATATAATATGCATCGACAAAATTTTTACTTTGAAAATTACGTAAAACGAATAACATACTTTTTTGTTTACAGAGATATTTCGCTAAATTTAGTCTGAAATGAAAGGTACATGTGTAAAACCAATATCCCTAACAAAAACAAGCATGTAAATATTCGCATTTTTTAGTTTTATCGAAAAATGTACAGTTAAGTAAGAAAAAGTTTGTTTACATCCAGTTTTTTGCCAAGAACATTTTTGTTTTATGTGTTACGGTAATTATTGTTATTTTATTAGATAGGTTAGGACTTACGGAATCTAAAAGTACTTTGTAACGGTTTAGAATAAAGGAATAAAAGTTACAGGCTCCAAAAGGTCTCGGTCAAAGTGAAAATTAACATTGAAATGGGCTCAAAAAACGAGGAGCGTATAATATCGTGAGACATAGGATCCACTTTTTTAATGCACAATACATATATCCTTTTTTTAGTACTATGACAAGATTTCAAATTTTTGAATCTTGCCATGGCACTGCACCTTCTTTGCTATTAAAATAATCAGTACATATTTTTCGGATTGCAGTTCCGCTTAATTGAGATCGTCTACCAATTGAAATCAAACTTCCTCCAGTAGGCCGGTCTTCTAATCCAGCAATGCTCAAAGTATGACTAAATTTATAACCGTCACGCTTGCGTATAAAATTATGTAATACACAACAAGCTTTAACGATGTCCACACTGAAGTCTACACTTACGTTCAATGGTCGATTAAAATTTTTAAATTTATTACTCAGCAAGCCAAATGTACATTCAATAAAACGTCTTGCACGTGTCAAACGATAATTATATATTCTCTTTTCTCGCGGTAAAAACTTTCCGGGGTATGGTCTCTGTAAGGCCTCTTGTACACACACGTTTTTTCGCCGTAAAAATCTGCGGTAAATTCACCGTGTGTAGGCACGGCTGTCAGTGTTGTATGGGCCACTGTAGAAGCTTGTTGACATACACGGCGGCTTTACGTTCCGGCGCCGCCGCCGTGTTCGCCGTGCGTCCCCCTCGGCACGCCGCGTCTACACACGGCGCCATTTTGATCAGTGTTGTATTGCAGTCTATGCGAGCGTGTCGACGGTGCCGGACGTTTTAACGTTTTCGTGACGGATTACATACGCTCATTTTGTATTACGAGTAAAATGAACATAAATCAAGAATTACTAATTACATTAGTTTATGAAAGACCTGTAATATGGGATAAGACTATTGACGATTATAAAAATAAGCGGCTTAAGTACGATTCTTGGAAAGAAATCTTTACAAACTTAAATCCCCTATTTGAAGATTTAAGTGGTGAAGAAAAAAACAATTTTGGTAAGTTACAGATATGTAATTTATTTCCTTACAAAAAAATATTTAAGCATAGTTATTTTGATAAGAGAGGCTACCTTCGTTAGACATAAAATATTGTGCAAATCTGTTGCGAACATCGTTAGCCACTAAACTTCCGCGAACTGCATTCGTGATAGGTAGCTGTGTTAGTTCCGATTCTAATTCAAAGGTGGACTCGATTTCATTATCAAAATGAAAGCTTTCTTCTTTATGTATAAAATTTTGCAAAACGCAACAAGTTTTCACAATATCTACAGCCAAATCGATTGACACATTCATTGGCCGGTGAAAAATACGCCATTTGTTGGCTAAAATTCCAAAAGCACATTCAACAAACCTTCGTGCTCTTGTGAGTCTATAATTAAACGTTCGTTTTATTTGATTAAGTTGATGGCCTCCGAATGGACGAAGTAAGTGATAGTGCAAAGCAAAGGCTTCGTCTCCAACAAACACAAACGGAAATTTGTAGTCAGTTCCAGGCAAGCGTGATGCATCGGGTAGATTTAATGTGTTGTTTGTTAATTTTTTCCAAAATGTGGTTTCTTTAAAAACACTGGAATCACATTCCTTTCCGTAGGCACCAATATCAACAAATATAAAATTGTAATCGCTGTCTACTACCGCCATTAAAACTATTGAGAAGTAATGCTTGTAATTTAAAAACATCGAACCAATGTCCATAGGCTTAATGACTCTGATGTGTTTACCATCAACCGCTCCTAAGCACAGCGGGAAATCGGAAGATTTTTGAAATTTGTTTGCAATTTGAAACCAGTCTTCTTTAGTCGGCATTTTCATATATTCTTTGCACAGTTCTGACCAAATGAAGTAGCAAACTTCACGTATAATGCAACTTATAGTTTTTATTCCAATTCTATAGGTATAATGTAGATCTGTAAATGTGTCTCCGGTTGCTAGGTACCTGAAATATCAAAAAATAATATCATTTTTATTTTTAGGGCAACAGGTGATGAAGAAATGGACCAATATGAAAGATAATTGGATAAAATGTAATAAAAAAATGAATGAATGTAAATCTGGATCTGGAGCGAAAAAAATAAGAAAATACAATTTTTATGATGAAATGCTATTCTTAAAAAAAATTGTCGAGCATCGCAAGACCGATTCTAGTATGATTGAACATGTAAATGATTCAAGCCTTCAATCAAGCTCAGGGGACTGTGAAACGAGTGAGGTTCGGAAGGCTACAAAAAATAAAAAAAATAAAAATCAACTCAGCGAAGTTGACATTAAGTTTATGAAGTATATGGATTCAACAGCGCAGGAGGAAAGAAGCCGTAGTATGAACTTTTTTAGGGGAATTTCTGATACTGTTGACAAGTTTAGTGATGAAAATATGATTGACTTTCAGTTTCAAGTCATATCAATAATTAAAAGCATCCAACAGAGAGAGCATAACCGATATATACCTACACCTAGAAACCAATGGGATAGTGGCTATCAAAGTGGCACAGCATCAGCGAATTCGCAGTTATCAATGTATGGGTATTCTACAGCTGCTAGATCAGGCTTTGGGAATAATCGTCAGGAATATGATTTTGGACATAGTTCTGGTTTGGAGTCAATCCCCAACCGACCAGAATCGCAAGTATCTGTGTACAGTGAAAATGCAGGAAGTACCTCTGCAAATTCTCAAGCTAGTGCTGAAGAAGAATTCGATTTCAGTTCTGAATTTCATTAGCATATTTAACCTTGTTTCTTGTTTCTACGTGTATAATTAATTGTTGATTAGTAAGTAAATAATTTATCAACAGTACAATTTTGTTTGTGATAAATGATTAGTATAAATAAATAAAATTAAACAAAAGTATGTAAGTAATTTAATTTTGTACTAACCTCAAAGTTACAGCCAATCTTTCTGCGGCGGAAATACTTTGTCGCATATTAGTATCTTGGTGCTTTAGTTTCTGGGATAAAATTTGGAGCAATTTATCGAATGTCGTTTTCTGCATTCTAAAATAATTGAAAAACTTGTCTTCATCTTCCCTCAGTTGATTCTTGACAAGTGTATGAAAAGCGCCAAATTCTTCGCGTTTTTCTAAAATTGGATGTATCCAAAACCTTCTTCTTTTCTCTTTTTTTTAAGTTTTCTATATACATAGTACGCAAGAATAATCTTTTTTTTAGAAGGGTTCATGTCGAAAACGTCGTAACTTGGCTGCAGAAAAATGTGAACTGAGCGGCACCTGGCCGTTGTCTCGACCGGTAGCTTCGCCGTGCCATGTACAAGCTTGCAGGTTTTGTTAACCGTACGGCTAACACGCCGTACGGTTAAGAAAACGTGTCGTAGACAAGAGGCCTGAAGATATATTGTTAAAATGTACCTGGACAAAATTGGAATTACAAATAAGCGATTCAAAAATAATTTCCCTGGGCCCGATTTCATCCAATGTTTTTTAAACAGACATAAAGATAAAATTTCCCAACGGATATGCCAAAATATTAAAAGGTCTCGAGCTGCCGTGTCAGCAGAAATTGTAACAAAATATTTTGAAGAGCTACAAAAATCTTTGGCCAAAGTTCCAGCAGCAAATATCGTCAATTATGACGAGACAAATCTCGCGGACGATCCTGGGCGCAGAAAAATTATTACGAAACGCGGCACTAAATATCCAGAACGCATCATGAACCACTCAAAGGCTTCTGTTTCCTTAATGATAGCTGGATCGGCAGAGGGCGAGATTTTACCACCATATGTGGTTTATAAAGCCCAAAATTTGTACAACACATGGGTTTCTCACGGGCCTAGAGGTGCAAGGTATAATCGTTCGGCATCAGGATGGTTCGACGGTACCATTTTTGAAGATTGGGTACAATCCATCATTATTCCATACTTCGCTGACAAACCGGGAAAAAAGCTGCTAATAAGCGATAATTTATCTTCACATTTGTCGGTTGACATGATAAAACTATGCGAAGAGCATCAAATTGATTTTGTGTTTTTACCGAGCAATTCAACACACCTTTTTTTTTTTTTTTTTTTATTAAGCGGTGAAAAATGCCTAACGCATACCGCACCGTCCGGGGAGACGGTTTGGTTATGTGGGGCTTGCACCCACTAAAAAACACCGCCGTGAGCCTACTTTCGCCTTGGTGGATGAGCCGCGAGGACCGCTACGCATGACGTCCGCGGCCCATCCAGCGCAACCCGCCTCCGGGTACCAAACTCCTTTGGTGTTGACCGGGCTCACCTGAGACATCGCCACCACTCGTGAGGGCCGTTCAATGCGTTGACGATAGACGCCCCGATCTATCGCCCGCTGGCACCTCCTAGGGCGGCATCAGGTCGCCATGGCGCCTCCTCCGCCGCCCTGTCCTCCTGCGACGAATCGCGTCTGCGATGGGAGTCCTCCTCTCTGACGCGCTCAGCCGCCTCCTTCTGCGAGATGACGTCCTCGCAGAAGGACGCCACTGCCTCCCATGCCTCCCCGCTGTCGACCATGGCCTTGGCCACGGCCGGTAAAGAGAGGTCGCCCCCGATTGCTGCTGCGAGAGCACGGCGCTGCACCGCCCAAGCAGGACAATGCTCGAGGGTGTGAAGCGCCGTGTCCTCGCTGCAGCCGCACTGGTGGCACACGGGAGTCGCCTCCCGTCTGGCCACTTTGTGCAGGTATTTGCCAAAGCAGCCGTGACCTGACAATACCTGCACCAGACGGAAGGACAACGTCCCGTGTCGCCTCCGTGTCCACTCTTCTAAGATCGGCTGGATCGCCCCCACGGTCCAGTGACCTGCACTGGGCGTCTCCAGCCTCACCCTCCAAATCCGCAGGGTTTGGGATTGGGCCTCCCTACGCCACCTCGTGACTAGCTCAGGCGGCGGGCGCGTGCCACTCTCCACCTGCAGGTCTGCGCCACGTCGGTAAACCTCGGCGAGCACCTGCGCCTCTAGATCCCACGGGGGTGTGCCCGCGAGGGCGCACGCCGCTTCCACTGATATGGTGCGGTATCCGCGTATGACCCTGACTGCCATGACTCTCTGTGGCCTCCGCAGTAGAGCCTTGTTCTGGGCAGACAGGGACTCCGCCCACACCGGGGCCCCATAGAGCGCCATCGAGCGAACCACCCCCGTGTACAGACGCCGGCAAACCACGTTTGGTCCACCCAGGTTCGGCAACAGCCGGCTGAGGGCGGACGCCGTGCCGATCAGCTTCGGCGCAAGCTGAGCAAAGTGCTCGCCGAAGTTCCACCTCCGGTCCAAAACCAGGCCCAAGTATTTCATGCTTGCCCGTACCGCTATTGGTGCACCACCAATAGTGAGGTGTGCACCGGCCGGTGGCCGTCGTCGGGGCGCATGAAATACCAGGGCCTCCGTCTTTTCGAGGGCCACCTTGAGGCCCATCGCCTCGATTCATCCCACGACGAGGGACGCGCCCTCGACGGCAGAGCGTGCCGCTTCCTCGTAGCTCCCTCCCCGGGCCCTGACGAGAGTGTCGTCAGCGTAGCAAATGACTCCCTGCCCGGGGGAGAGCAAACAGCGCAAGGACCAGTCATAGCCTATGTTCCACAAGAGTGGACCCAAAACCGACCCCTGCGGAACACCGCACACGATGGCCCTGCGCACAACTTGGCCGTCGCGTCCCTCGTAGGAGACAAACCGCCCCTGCAGGTAGTCTGCTACCAGCAGCCTCAGGTAGGCGGGCACCTGATGGTAGCGGAGCGCCTCCTCGATGCAGCTGAATGGCAGAGTGTTGAACGCGTTGGCGATGTCTAAAGACACCGCCAACAACACCCCGCCCTGGGCGACTGCATCTTTCGCTTCAGCCTTGAGGCGCAAGATGGCGTCTATCGTCGAACGCCCTGCCCGGAAACCGAACTGGGCGTCCGACAAGTTCGGGCCTACTGCATCTAAGTGCCGGACGATGCGGATAGCGAGATTCTTCTCTAGCATCTTCCCCGCCTCGTCCAGCAAGACAATCGGCCTATACGCCGATGGGGACTCCGGGGGCCGCCCTGCCTTCTGGAGCAGCACCAGTCGACCCTCCTTCCAGGCCTTAGGGAACCGTCCCGACGTCAGACAGGTGTCAAACAGCTCCCTAAGCCTATCTTCCAGGGCCGCTTCCTGAGAGAGTGCCAACACCCTTGCAGGCACCCCATCCGGTCCGGGGGCAGTCCTCTTGGACCGCGCCCTCAGAATTGCTGCCCCCATCTCCGCGTCAGATATTGGGGGAGTCTCCACCTCCACATCTTGGTCGGCCTCCGCTTCGGCCATTGGCGGGGAAGGGTGATCCGCTCGATCCGGGAAGAGTGTCTCCACGACCCTGACGAGGAACTGAGGCTGGAGGGTTTCCGTCAGTGGGGGGCCTTGGGCACGGAGTTTTTTCCGCGCCGCACGGTACGGACGCCCCCAGGGATCACGGTTTAGATCCTCCAGTGCCTCAGCTCTCGATTGCTCCTTCGATCGACAGATCGCCAACTGCAGAGCCCCCCGAGCGTTGCGGTATGACTCATGCAATTGGGTCTGTAGGATCTCCAGCTCTTCATCACGGCGGCGTAACCTGCGAACCTGTGAGTAGATCCTCCGGGCCTTCCGGGAGGTCTGCTATCTCCTGGGACCACCAGTAGACCGCCCGCTTTGGAGGATGTTTTCGGAAGCGAGGCATGGCTGCATCGCAAACAGCCGTCATGGCTTCGCGGTCAGCCCCGACGTCGACACCCTCTGCTGCAGGCGGCGAGGACAGCCAAGCCTGGACAATGGCTGCTTCCTCTAGGAGGTCCCCGTCAAGCCGCCTCAACGCCCACCGTGGGAACTGCCGAGCGTTAGGTCTTGGATACACTGTTGGGCCCGAAGAGGCGGAGACATCCATACAGATGTACAGGTGATCCGATAGAGTCTCCACACTCTCTAGGACCCGCCAACCCTGAACCCGTGCGGCGACAGCAGGGGTAGCGAACGAGAGGTCCACTATTGACCCCCCGTGCTGCCGGACGCACGTGTTAACGGAGCCCCTGTTTAAAAGACAGAGGCCCGCAGCCGCTGCCCATTCCTCGACCGCCTCCCCCCTGACATCCGTCCCGGGGGACCCCCACGCGGTGGACTTCGCGTTGAAGTCCCCCACGACGATGGCGTGGGACGGCATAATTCGTCGAACCGAGGTCCCCAGGCGGTCCAGGAAGTCCTCGAACTCCGCTAGGCTCCTGTTTGGGGAGAAATAAACTCCGAAGAGAACTATGTCCCCCCAGGTGGCCGCAACAAATCCTCGACTCCTCTCTCTGATGGAAAGTGGCGCCGAGGAGCTGATAATAGCGACGGAGCCGTCAATGTCCCCTACCCAGTCAGGACGAGCCGGGACGAAGTACGGCTCCGCCACTATGGCCACACCTATCGTCCGTTCCGCCATGGTTTGGAGAACCAAGTCCTGCGCACCAGCGCAGTGGTTCAAGTTCGCCTGGAGGAGAGAATGAAAACGGACCGGGTCCATAATTAGTCCGTAATCATTATCGCCCCCTGCGATGGCTCCTCCAATCGCACTGCGCCGGAAGCAGTCTGGAGCAGAGATGTCAGACCGTCCCTGCTAGAACGGACCGGTGGCCTGCAGTCCTTTCTGCCAGCGACGTGGCCGGTCGGTCTTCCTGCCGCCGCGCACAGTAAGCAGTGCGGGTCGGCAGCGCACGCGGATGCCGGATGCCCCGGCTTACCGCAGCGGAAACAGTGTCCACTGAGGTCCACGCCAGAGTCGCACCTCCGGCCCACGTGTCCCAGTCCCCAGCACCTGTAGCACCTCATGGGCCGAGCGTCCAGAACCACGACTCTGGCAGAGCTCCAACCTACCAAGAGCCGGCTGGCGGCGGCCAGCTGTTTTGCCACTGCAACGGGGCAACGGATCCAGATAGAGCTGGCGCCTCCCGGGCCAGATCGAATTGGACCGACTCGGACCGCGTCCGACGAACAGCCAGTCTTACGCGCAATCGCGTCCTGCACGTCCTGCCCGGACACGGAGTCGTCAAGCCCTGAGATGCGCAGTTCAGCGCACTTCGTCGGCCTGGAGACCTTGACCTCCTCTGAGCAATTCAACACACCTAACTCAACCTCTCGATGTAGCCTTTTTTAGGCCTATGAAGGCAGCCTGGCGGCAAATACTTCTTAAGTGGAAGAAAACCGATGGCAGTAATGAGACATGTGTGCCAAAGGGTTGCTTCCCTAAATTATTAAAGAAATGAATGGAGGCTATACAAGAAAATGCTGAGTCTAATTTAAAAGCGGGTTTTAAAAAAACTGGTATCTATCCGTTAGATTCTACACAAGTGCTATCTCGAATACCAGCACAGTCGACCGATATCAATAGACATAGGGAAGCAGTGGATGAGTCTGTACTAACTTTATTAAACGACATGCGATATGGTACAATGGGCGTGAAAGAAATAAAAAGAAAGCGGAAACTCGATGTGGTGGCAGGAAAGAGTGTCGGTGAATCTACTGAGGATTACATAGACTCGGAAGCAACACCCGGCCCGAGTACATCAAAACCACAAAGAAAAATAAACTAGCTTGATAATTCAGGATTAATTGATGAATGATGGATTCATTCGGAACATTCAGTTTTGTCACCGATTTTCTAAAAAAAAAATTACTGTGGTTCAAATAGTTTTGCATTATTGGAAACCCTAGCTACTGCTATGCAACTTGTCAGGTTAGAAGCCGTCAGTGTCAAAAAACTGCTTAGAAGGAGTGCACGCGTGTTTGCAAGCCGCAGGGAACAAATTCTTGGCTCAGTTATGTGACCATATTTTGGCTTATTTCTATCTATTTATCTTGTAGTATTTAGTTAATTAGTTTTAAATGTTATTATATATAAGTTGATCAAAAGTTTTGATGAATTTAAGTGTTGTGGTTATATTTTAAACTTGTCAGCATAAGCCAAATAGCGCAACTGATCATACGCACGAATCTCCTCATTGGCTTCTAGGTCAATAAAACCAGGCGTATGGCAATATGATTTCTGTACTTCAGAGTACCTGACCTCACTCCATTCACTTTTATTAAAATATTGTATATCCTGAAGGGCTTTCAATAAATTATCGGGTGCTTTAGGAACCGCAGGCTCCTTCAGTTATGTTTCAATATCGAAATTGAACGGCAGTTGAACCTGAGTAGGCTCACTCGCGCACGCGTCACTACCATCATTGTACAAGATGCCACTAATACTGTCATCAATCAACAAGTCGTTGTCTATAACTGTCGCGGGCTCCGCACCGCCACATGGCACTGATGATGACAAAGCAATTTGATTACGTAATGCACTCACCTCTCGGAAAAACTTGTGCATCTGCCGATTGTCTTTCCGTGATTTGCGACTATATTTGCCCCCCCTTCTTTTGTGGTGACGGCCACGTTTTTTCTTTCGGTCGGAAGAGCTCGCGGAATCCGTGGAATCACTTGACGAAGAAGGGCTGCTACTAGATGATGAACTCCTAGCTGAACGTGCACGTTTCCGAGAACCGGACTGAGCCGGCTTTGGCACCCGATCCCGCGATAAATCATGTCGCGGTTCCTCAACACTAGCGTTCACACATGTACTAATTTTATCTAAATCATCCATCCTAAAAGTAAAACACTTTTTAAAAGGTAGGTATCTGTAAAACACAAAAGTTCACAACTAGGACACAGTATGATTATGACACTTTATACTGAGATTAGGAGAAAGGACAATAGGTAAATGTTTCTAGAAACAAAAAAGAAACCAAGAAAAATAACGCTAAAAATACGTTACATACCTGCGTAATCAATTTGAATTATGAACGTTAATATCAAATCGACTTGAAAAACGAACGGTAACACCGTTTAAATATGAAATTAACTCACGCGCAGGTGATACTTCTATTTACGGTTTAGTGAAGGTGAACACAACCGTACTCGCCGGAAAACAAGATGCCAATGATTCATGAAGGGCTCGAGCCTCCCCACTGCGCTCGGGCCTGCCTGGTGGGGAGTGTGCGAGCGAGATAGATATATAGGAGTGAAGAAGAAGGACATAAATAACCGGAAAACAGATAGGGCCTATCTCAAACAGTAAGCTTCAAATAACGGTCATGGATTTAATAACCAATTTCCAAAACCCTACGATGCTTTGGTTGGGCATGATAGCACAGCTTCTAATTCTGCTTCTTCGACTTTCTTTGATAATG
Organism: Noctua fimbriata; assembly: GCA_905163415.1. NCBI lineage: Eukaryota > Metazoa > Arthropoda > Insecta > Lepidoptera > Noctuidae > Noctua > Noctua fimbriata. The sequence continues at coordinate 3,243,319 of LR990929.1, read as the reverse complement.
GCTACATTGATTGTATTGAAAATGAAAAGCCTGGTGTGGATGACGCATTTAGCCCTGAATTGATTGTCAATAAGAGTTTTAGTAACCAAAGATGTTCTAATACGCAGACGTATGAAATAGTCGAAAATGTGGTTATTGAAGACATATTTCCGCTTGAAATAGAACATTTCAGTCCAAGTTTGCTATCTCCTCACCTAACACAATCACATAACTACGATTCTGAAAATGCACCTAATAGTTTTGAACCCACTTATGAGTATCCCTCTTCAAGTAATGATAAATCGGATGACGATTTGGTCGTACCTTTGACACAGGAAGAACTACCAACTCATGAAACTACACCTCAAATCCCAACTGTCTATCCTGAATTAATTAATAAATTAGTCGATTACAGTGATTCGGAATCTGAATCAGATGAGCCCATTGTAAAAAGAAAGAAAAGGTGTCAAGTAAAGAAGGAAGAATGGGCAATTGAAGTTAATAAAAAGAATAGAGAAAATGGTAAACAATACTGCGGTAAGAAAAAAGTAGATGGAGAGTGGCAAAGAAATATAAAGAAATCAAAAAAGGAGTTGAAGCCCCGCTGTAGTTGCAAGGAAAAGAGGAATAGTGTTATTCGGTGTCATATTATATCTGAAGATGACAGAAAAATGTTATTTGATAAATTTTGGAATATGACTTGGGCTGAAAAACGAGTTTATGTTGATAATTTAGTAAAAATTGTATATACTAATAGGCAAAGAGATAGGAAAGACCCTCAAAAATCTAAAAGAGTCAATACTTTTATTTACCACCTAAAAAAAGGTGAGGATATGATTAGAGTCTGTGTAAAACGTTATTTTTAAATACTTTTTCTATTGGTAAATCTAGTATCTGGGGTTGGAAAGTTGATGCTGCTGGAATGACTAATGATGAACAATTACCAAGAACTACTCCCAGAAAGCCCTTTGACCAAGAAATAAAAAAATTACAAGACTTTTAGATGAGTTAGAGCTCTTACACACGAACGGCATGTTCTCAACGGCAGAGGTATCTGCAGCCGTCGACGCGCGTCGGCGGCAATCGTCGACGCGTCGACGGCAGCAGTCGACTTATAACGACACTTGCAGTTGTAGTGTGCCGCGTCCGCCATTTTGTCAGTCGACTGCAAATAGTTCAAGAGTCACACGTCGCAAATTTGTAAAATGAGTTCTACTGACGAAATTGATAATGAATTGCTAATTATGGCAGTAAAGAAAAATGCTTGTATTTGGAATTATAAATTGAAAGATTATAGTAATAAAACAATAAAAAACATAGCATGGATGGCGGTTTGTGAAGAAGTTGTAAATGATTTTAATAATAAATCCATAAATGAAAGAAACGCCATTGGTAAGTGTATTATTCATTTTAATGCGTTATAAAAATGATAACATATTTTTTATAGGTCAAAAAATAAGTAGGTACCTACCTACTTATTTTTTTTAAAGTACCTACTTTACTGTTTCACATGCAGTTTAACTGCCATGAGAGACTACCTTCAGTACTACAAAAATAGTTTGCGAATTTGTCTCTTATTGTTAAACCCGATAACGATTCATCTTCATTCGGAATCGTAGATACATTTTCCAAACCATTGATAGTAAGTGTATCTTCAAATTTAATACCGTCCCTGTCACGTACGAAATTGTGCAATATGCAACACGCTTTAACAACATCCTTAGAAAACTGCAAAGATAAGTTCATTGGGGTATGGAAAATTCGCCACTTATTGGACAGAATACCGAATGAGCATTCTACATATCTCCTTGCACGTGTTAAGCGTGAGTTAGTGAGTTTTCTTGTAGTTTTGTATAAAAAACTGATTCTTCAAAAATAGTTGAATCCGAATGTCGTCCGTAACAACCTATATCACAAAAGATAAATTTATAGTCACTGTCGCAGAGCTAGTAGAATAATCGAAAAATAATTCTTATAATTGTAATGGGATGAGCCACTATTTTTCGGTTTGAATATTCTAATATGTTTTCCATCAACTGCGCCAATGCAGTTAGGAAATTGAGCGCGTCTTTCAAATTTATCAGCAATACTTTTCCAAGTTTCTTCCGTTATGTTCTGTGGCAAATTGTCTTCTCGCATATTTATCCAGATTTGTTGGCAGACATCCTTTATTATTTTACTAATAGTGGAAATTCCGCATCGGTATGCATACTGCAGATCTTCAAATGAACAACCAGTTGCTAAATATCTGGAAATAAAAAAAAGTGTAATTAAGTATTGTTTTTTTTTTTTCCAGGAGTAGATGTTCAGTCAAAATGGAAAACATTGAGACATGGGTTCACTAGATATTGTAGGAACTTAAAGAAAAAAAGCGGATCTGCAGCGTTCACACCAAAACAATATACGTACTATGACCAATTACTATTTCTGAAAGATGTGACCGAAGATAGAGGTCAGAACGTTTCAAACTTTGACTCTCAGCAGACGTGTCCTCCACTAACAGTTCAATCAACAGAAGAAGATAGTGTTCAAAAAAGACCACGAAAGCGCCAAACTGACAGCGATAGTGTTTTGATCGAAACATTAACCATGCGATTAAACGATAAACTGCAAAAAGCTGAGAGACAACCTTCACCTCCTCCTGATGAAGACAAGTTATTTCTGTTGTCACTACTAAGTGATTTCAAAAAAATACCAGACGATTGGAAATTGGACGCCAAAGGTAAAATTATCCAAGTTATTAAGAATTACAGGGTAATATACAAAACTACAGGTCAATTTCGACGCCTTCAACGAGTCAATCTTCTTATAACTACATGGGATACACAACCTCCTCTGAAAGAAATCCTGTAAGACCGGAAAGTCAACTCGCATCTAATGATAGCTTATCGTCTCAGGATTCTGGTGCAAATACAATAATAACGGATCTCTTCTCAGAATATTTTTTTTTTTTAATGAATGATTGAATGATGATGGTGACTGCTTTAGATTTAGGGTATACTTGATTGTTTTGATATTATTTATTTTTACGAAAACTTATTCTAAAAACATGTTTCAAGTGAAAAGGAAAGGCAAAAATCTCCTCGCGTGGGATTTGAACCCACGACCTATCACGGACATGCCAACTGAACCACGGTAGCTCAGTTGGCCTACCTAAGTAAGCCAACTGAGCTACCGTGGTTCAGTTGGCAGAGCAATGGGACACCCGTACACCCGTACCTAATCCGAGGGTCATGGGTTCAAGTCCCACCCATGGAGACTTTTTCCTTTCCTTTTTATTTTAAATTCCTTGTATGTTTTGTTTGTTTCGCTTTGTTGCGAAATAATAATAATATTATGATAGTAAAAATATGTGTTAGAAAACATTGCTTGGTTTTCTACAATAACATTACACTACATTTTGGATTATTTTTTTAACTATTTTTATTAAAATATAAGTAACTATAATTATTATTGTTCCTATAGGTAGTAGGTGAATTTCTTTTTATTTGAACTTGTAAGCTTTGTGTAATAAATAGAAAATGGTGCCAAATTATGTTGATCTCATTAAAGGAATGATCTAAATTACTTATATATTTTTATTATATTAAAAAAAAATTACTTACCGCAATGTCATAGCGAGCCTTTGCTCAGCTGAAATGCTGTTCCGCATTATGGTATCTTGGCGAGAAATTGAACTTGTTAAAATAGCTGTTAGCTCATCAAAAGAAGCAATGGACATCCGAAAATAATTGAAAAACTTTTGGTCGTTTCTTCGTAACAGTGGATAGAGAGTAAAAAAATGCCCATCTTGATCTCTATTGATTAATATTTCTTGAACCCACAATGAACGTGTTTTTATTTTTCGTTTTCGTCGGCGTCGACGAAGTAAAAGCAATAATAGTGTTTCTTCTTCGGAATTCATTTTACAACTGACTCCTATACTAAGAGAGCAGACGACGGCTGCCGCTGATCTTCGAAGTTGAAATGTCGACGGCTGCCGTCGACGCGTCAACGGAAGCCGTCGACGCATCGACGGTTGCCGCCGACGCGCGTCGACGGCTGCAGTTACCTCTGCCGTTGGGAACATGCCGCTCGTGTGTAAGAGCTCTTACCCAAAATGCCTTCACACTACTGTAGGAAAAGGACAACCTAGAAATACATACAATCAGACATAACATCCAAACAGCAGCTTTATAAAATGTATACAGATTATTGTCAGACAAAAAATGTAAAAGCACTATCTATTGCGACTTTTACAAACACTCTAACCGTACAAAAAATAGCTTTATTTAAACCTAAGAAAGATTTGTGTGACATCTGTAACGGATACAAGATGGGAAACATTACCAAAGAAACTTATGAAGAACATGTAAATAAAAAGAACGAAGCAAGAATAGAAAAAGAAAATGATAAAGAAAAAAAAAGAATTCGTATTTACTGCAGATCTCCAAGCAGTACTCTTAGCACCGCGATCCTACGTTTCATCAAACTACTACAAGACGAAGCTGTGTGCACAACTGGTGTATTTATGACATGAAAACTAGCGACGGCTACTGTTTCCTATGGAACGAGTCCGAAGGTGGGCTGAACTCTGATGAGTTCGCAACCATATTCACAAAATTCTTTATTGATAAAATAATCCCAAAAATGGGAGATAATAATAGAAGTATAACATTGTATACGGATGGGTGTACGTATCAAAACAGAAACGTCACTTTAAGTAACGCTCTCCTCAACTTGGCCATGCTGCATAATGTAACCATTGAGCAAAAATATTTAGAACTAGGCCACACCCAAATGGAAGTTGACAGTATGCACGCGATGATTGAAAAAAAACTAAAAAATCAAGTTATAAACGTTCCAGCTGAGTACATTTCTATTTGCAAGAATGCAAAAAAATCAAAAACTTATATTGTTGAATACTTAAGCTATTCTTATTTCAAGAATTTTAAAAATTTGCAATTTTACAACTCCATACGGCCAGGAAAGATGAAGGGAGACCCGAAGGTACATAAACTACTATTAAATTACACATTAAATTTGTTATTAAGACTAATATACTGGATGGTACTTTAAATAATATTTCTATGTTTCAGGTTACCTCAGGAGCTCTTAAGTATACACCCCCTGGAGAAATATTTTATAAACTTAAATTCACCGAAGAATACCAATTACTCAGTCAACGCAGGAATGGTCGGATTAACAACATTTCTTTTCATAATTTACCCAACTTATACAACGAACGCAGGAAAATTACAAAAAAAAAGTTCTTAGATTTACAGCAACTAAAGAACTCGATGCCAAGAGATTACCAAAATTATTATGACAACCTTCTTCATGAAGCCTAAAATATTATACCTACCTATCTTTGACATTCTTTGATTATATCATTAAATATTTGATAATTATTACATTAAGTAATTACCTTTTCTGATTAAAATTTAAACAAAAAACTATCTTTTTTTTTTAATAAACCTTTATAGAGCTATGCAGCCAACTCCAGTATCTCATAGTTTTACAGGAAAGGAAAAACAGATAACTCCTAAAAACGCTGTAGTTTTGTAAAAAAATTTTTTAAAAGATCTGACAGTATAAAAAATAAGAATTTAGGTTAATATCTACCAACGGGATTTTAGATTTCTTTATAAGTAGTCTACAAAAAATATTATAGAGTTTTAAGTGTCTCCTGAAAAATTTGCTCATAAGGAGTTAGCTGGTTTGCCAATTAAGGTATCGATATGCTACTAAAAAAAATACCCCTGATGAAAAGAAACGCATAGATCGAGATTTACTCGATTTATTCATTTGTGATTACCAACCGTTTCGCATAGTTGAAGACAAAGGATTTAAAAAATATTCAAAGAATATACCTGGATATACGCTGCCCAGCAGAAAAACTATATCAACTTCAATGATTCCAGTTTTATATACAGACACATTAAATAAAACGAAAGAAATTGTATCTCAAGACGCTTTGTCCGTTTGCTTGACCACCGATTGCTGGACATCATCGCAAACAGAAAGTTACATTGGTGTAACTGCTCATTATATTGACAGTAATTTTGAACCAAAACAAGTCTTATTGGAATGCAAAAGTCTTAACGAAAGTCATACTAGTTCAAATTTAGCCAGAGAATTAAAAAGAGTAACAGACGAATGGAATCTAACACAAAAAGTTAATTTTGCCATATCGGACAATGCTCGCAATATTGTAAAGGCGATAGAAACAGAATTAGAGTGGAAGCACTATGGCTGCTATGCACACACTTTAAATTTAATCGTCACGGCTGCTTTACGACCATTAGATGAATTAATGGACAAGATAAAAAACATCGTAGCGCATTTTAAAAGAAGTACGAGTGCTACAGATATGCTCCTCAGTTATCAGTTAAAAAATATGTCAGACAGCGGTGAGCCTAAAAGGCTAGTGCAACAAGTGCCTACACGCTGGAATTCCACATATTATATGCTGCGCAGATTTACTTTACTAAAAGAAGCTGTAAAACATTGTATGGCACTAATTGAGAAAGATTGGCCTGAAATCAATGCATTAGATTGGGAGACAATGAGCGAATTATGCACAGTTTTACAACCTTTTGAAGAGATCACTTCTTCAATAAGTGGTGATGAATATCTATCAGGAAGTTTGGTCATAGTGGTCACAAACTGTTTGAAAGAAGTTTGTGATGATTTTTTGAATAGAGAGGAATACAAACTCTTCTATCCAGTAGTTGTGGATGTGATCACATCTCTACAAAGAGGTTTGAGAGAACGATTTTCTGGCGTCGAACACAGCAAAACCTTCGGCCTTTGTACGCTGTTAGACCCTAGGTTTAAATTATTATGTTTTAAAAATGAACAAGCTGTCGCAGAATTAAAAAGGCATGTACACATGCTAATAATTGCCATCATCAATAAAAAACAATTGACAGAAAATATCATAGAAGAAGAGAGACCGGTAACTGCTGGAAAGGTTAGCGCTTGGGACAAATTCGATGAACTAAGGTAATGCCCAAGCGAGAGCCATCCGAGAACTCCACATGTACCTGGATGACGAGATGTTACCTCGAAAGAACTGCGAGGGAAAATGGAATAGCACATCGCAATGGTGGAGAGACCATAAAATAATTTACCCCCACCTATCGCATTTGTTCAGAACTAAATGTAACATCGTAGCGACGTCAGTGCCCTGCGAGCGATTATTTTCAAAGACAGGGCTTATCATAAATGACCGAAGATGTCGTCTAAAGCCAAAAAAAGTAAAGCAGCTTGCATTTCTAAATGCAAATTCATATTTGAAATATTCAATCATTGTAAATAAGACGATTTTTAAATGCGCCAGAAAAGCTAGCTCTTAATAATTGACATAATTATAGTAGGTATTCAAAAACTTTTCTGCTAGTCCTAAGCCTAAATTAAAGCATGAAGGGAAATCGTCGTACTTACAAGAAGCTAAACTGATAAATTTATTCTTTTTAAACTTTAAAAAACGAAAGTACCAATATCAATGTATTAACGGTAAATGTGTGAGTTTGCGTTTGTGGTTAGTTTGCGTTTCGTACATTTCACAGTTACTTGTGCAAATCGTACTACTGATATCGATATCTGAAAACGGTTTTCGATATCGATATGAAAACTGAATATCAGTTACATAACCGTTTGCAACAAAATACGAAAACGCCCATCTCTAACTTGCAGCCTATTTAACAAAATTAAGAACAGGGGATAGTAACGAACGTATTGCAGCTTTATTGCGAGAGCCCAGAAGCACACTAGAAACATTAATGAATACAGCTCGTGAAATATTGCACCAGGATTTTGTTCCAAGAAACCTTGGTTTAAGCCATATCACAAGGGAAGATATCTCTCGAAGGAATCTTATGATTCCTAATGGTCTTTTTGGAGGGGCTGATAGGACACCAATCGTAATTGCTGACGGCACATATATTTATATTGAAAAAAGCTCCAATTACTGGTATCAAACAAAGACGTACTCTCTACATAAATACCGCAATTTAGTGAAACCATTCTTATTTGTATGCAGTGATGGTTATATAATTGATATATTTGGTCTCTATCCTGCAACAACAACTGATGCTGACATCATTAATAAAGAATTTTCAAATGAAAATAGTCCTTGCCGACAATTTTTCCAACCGGGGGATGCATTTATTTTGTACAGAGGCTTTAGGGACTCATTGGTACTATTAGAGAGTTGTGGGTATAATGTACATGTGCCCTTGTCTCTAGAAGAGGGACGCTAACAAAACAAGAGCAGTCACATTATGTCGATGGGTGGTGGAAGTGGTAAATGGCATTTTTAAAACTAAGTTTAAAATATTTAGGCAAGCATTTTTCAACAGGGCTTCTAAGCATATTATGATAGATTTCTCTGTGGCTGGTACTCTTATCAATAAGTACTATTTGAGAGTACAGGACAGAGAAGATGCTGCTGAAATTCTGCAAATTGTAAATCAAAATATGAATAAAAATAATGATCAAAATCTTAATAGGAGTAGGGCAGATTTTCGCAACATTACTGTAAGTAATGAAAATCTAACAGAATTCCCTGCCTTAAATATTAGTGATTTAATATTGATTGCATGCGGGACTTACCAACTTAAGCAAGCTCGCTCATATTATGGCGAGCACATAAGATTTAATGGAACGTATTGTATTGAAGTGTGCACTAATGCTAGAAATAGAATCATGAATGGCAATATATTTGGACATAACTGTTCACTGGTGAGGCCAGAATTGCAAGTCGTCATGTTAGTCGCAAAGTATACTTCGTGTATGTTTTAGTCAGTACTGCTAACAGGCCGCGCAGCTATACAGCAGTACTGCTGTAACTGTATTGTCGGCCGTCGTACTGTTGGATGCTGTGCCCACGTCATGACAGTGATATGGTACTTAGAATGGGCACGGCATCAGAATAATATTTTTCCACCGGCACAATTTTTGGATGATGTTTTAGTGATATATGAATGATGAGTGATATATGATGAACTAAATGAATAAAGATGTGAAACTACAATGTATTTTGTTTTATTTGACTCCCAGTTAATTATACTCATTAATAAATTAAAATAATGTATTACCATAACCAGTATTGATGGAATATAAGAATCTTAAGGCGATTAACACACTGCCCCGCATGATGCAGCGTAACGCGTGGATGCGTGTTCTTCCGTTGCTTGTAAGTATCTCCGTTTGTATGGAAAACACGCACAGTCTAACACACAGAAAATGCATCCACGCGCGTTCATGCGGATCACGCGCATACACGCGGAGAAACATGCACCCCCGCGCGTAGGTGCGGGGCGAGACGCAAGGTATGGCACACCGAATCCCGCAGTGCCGCGCGTGATTTTGAATGGGCGTGACGTGTGTGTTTGAAAATGGATCTCGATATCGATCGATTTATATTCGAAATCGAAAACCACCCAGCTATCTGGAATATGAAATGTGATGAATACAATGACAGAGCGCAGAAGGTGAAACAATGGGAGGAAGTAATAAATATGTTTACTGATAATAATGCATCGGTTGAAGAAAAAAAAAAGAACGGTAAGTTGTTTTAATTTTTTTATTTACTACAAGTTAATGATAGGTAAATTACAATTATGAACGCTGCAGCTAGTTTAAGCATATTTGTTTTGCCACGGCAAAGGGTCAATATTAACAAAAAAATCAGCTAAATTATTCCTTGCGTCACTTCCGCGTGTACCTGATATAACTCTAGCCCTCGGAATTTCGCACATACCCTCTGTATCACCATTGAATACTATTTCGTTGAAATTAACACCATGCCATTCTCTTACGAAATTGTGAAGCAAACAGCACGCTTTGATAATTTTTATTGCTAAATTTACGTTAACATCTAATGGTCGTTGAAATATTCGCCATTTGTGAGTTAAAATTCCAAATGCACATTCTATATACCTGCGCGCTCGGCTCAAACGATAGTTAAATATTCTTTTAGTAAAATTCAAGTTGGTCCCCGGATATGGCCTTAATATGTGTTCAGAAATGCTAAAAGCTTCATCGCCTATGAAAAAATATGGCAGATCATTGGGAACTCCCGGAATATTCGATTCTTTTGGTATATTAAGATTAAATTCCCTAAGTTTTTGTAAAATATTGAATTCTGAAAAACAGTACTATCGCTACATTTACCATACGCACCAACATCGATGAAAATGAATTTATAATTAGAATCACAAATGGCTAATAACAATATTGAAAAAAAATGTTTGTAATTGTAATACAATGATCCTGTTAAGGATGGTTTGTAAACTCTGACATGTTTTCCATCAATAGCTCCAATCACATGAGGAAAATTTGCCCGTTGTTGGAAACCTTCAGCTATGCTTAACCACGCTTCAGTCGTGAGCTCAGGAAAACATTCTGCTCTCATGAAGTCCCAAATGGCTGTGCAAACTTCTTCCACGATTTTTCTGATGGTTGATAATCCTATTCTGTGGCTGAAATGAAGCTCAGTAAACGAGCAACCGCTTGCTAAGTATCTGAAATATAAGAGTTTTTTTTTTATTTTGTTTTAGGAACATTACTTAAAAAAAGGTGGAGATCGCTTCGTGATGGTTTTGTTAAACAACGGCGGGAACTAGCTACTACCAAAAGCGGATCAGCTGCTACGCATAAAAAATACAAATATTATAATCAACTCTTGTTTCTCTTACCAGTAGTATCAATGAATACAACGCACAACAGTATGGCAAATCAAGAAAACAATGACCCAGTTGAAGAGCAACATGGTAGTAACATAATTCCACCGAAACCAAAGAGAACCAAAAACAGTGACCCAATAGATAAAATTGGTAGTGAAATTGTGAACGTTTTAAAATCTACGTTGCAACGAAAGACTGATGAAGAAGATTCTGATCGACAATTTATGTTGTCATTGGTTGACGATTTTAAAAGGGTGCCTCAAAGATTAAAGCCAAGGATAAAGATAAATATAATAAAATGTATCTTGGAAGCACAAAATGAGGAAGGCAATTTCCAACAAGTACAAGGCGCCGATTATTATGAATACGGCACTTATTCAAATCAATATGGTGGTTACTACACTAAACCTCACAGAGAATGTACGGAAAATAGGCGTCCAAGTAATCAGCCCTCCTCATCCAGTTTTAATCTACCAGCTGAAGAATATATTGAAAGAAACTTTTCCAATAATCAGCAATCACTTGTGGAAAACTCCACATTGGCAATGGAAGATCAAATATCTCCAATGTCCGTAACTACTCAAAATTCCGAGGAATCTGAACTTTTACCATTGTTCGAAAATTAAAACTACCTAATACGCTACAAAAAAAAACTTAAGATATAAGGTACAAAAAGTTAACAAAATAAATATTACTGGGATCTTAATTATTATAGTAACTGCGATTACTGGCTTACTTAAAGGCTAAGAACTTTTTTTGTGAACTGTATTCGTGATTTCATGAATGAAAGCTGTAATTAGTAGAGTAGATACATTAAAAATAAGTCGAATGGCTATCTCGTGGGTTCATAATTGTGATTAGCAAGAAGGTAGTTATTTGTGATTTTAGAAATTAAAGCTGTGATTAGTAGAGTCATTAAAAATTAGTAGAATATCTATTTAGTGGTACTATCTAATTGTGATCAGCAAGTAAGTAGTTATTTGTGATTTTAGAAATTAAAGCTGTGATTAGTAGAGTCATAAAAATTAGTAGAATATCTATTTAGTGGTTCTATCTAATTGTGATTAGCAAGTAAGTATCTAAACACTTCCAAGAATGAAAGCTGTGATTATAATAGTAGACTGATGTGTATTAGATAAGTACTGATTAATATTCCATAACAGTGACTGCAGTACAAATTTTGATAAATAAACGCACAATAAATCAAAATCACTAGTTTTATTCGTATATAATAGCCTGGGTTTAACTATAATAATATCGATATAGTTAACTTAATATGTATTTAGAAAATTGAAATTATTTACTTACCTCAATGTTACCCAAAGCTTCTCTTCTGGCGTAATACAAAGACGAAAATTTGTATCTCTTCCACTAATACCTGTTCGAATTTTGCTGAGCAAATAATCAAAAGATGTTGTTGACATACGCGTGTAGTTGAAGAATTTCTCTTCATATTTTCTAAGGTCCCAATAATTTTGAACAAATGACCCATTTAAAGATCTTGTTTGTAAATAAGGTTGTACCCAGTATCTTCTATAGGCACGATTTCTTTTAATTTGACCGTACAAAAACCAAACAGTTAGTATAACGGCAGCGTCCTGAATGAGTTCCACACTATTAACCATTTTTATCAAAACTATCGTGATGCTCAGTACCTACTGCACGACCATCACAGAGAACGGCGAATAAATGAGAGCCGCCGTGCGTGAATCTACAAAACGCACCTACGCGCGTGAGTGCGCAAAAAACCCGCTCGATGATGCAGATCTGCACTCCCGCAGGAACGCGCGTAGGTGCGTCGACACGCAATATGCAGCATGATGCGGGGCAGTGTGAAAATCGCCTAAATAACTTTGAAATGCTAAGTTTTTTGTAGACCATTTCTTTTACTAATTAATTATTAGAATTGCTCCCTATTATTATCATGATTTATTATTTGTGTGCACAGTGGGCCCAAATTACTATGGCGACTTGGCATGCCCCTTTTCAGTCACACCGTAACAGCAACTGCAGGACATCTCGTGGGAAGAGGAGACATTGAGAGATAATGCCAAAATTTGGTAAAATTTACTAAACTAATGGACAATCTTTTTGATTCATTAAATTCTAATACATTTCATGTGCCTGATGGCAAAATATATAGAGGTTGTGTACGACGAAGTAGTTCACACCATGATTTGTGGAGGAATGCTATAAAAGTTTTAATAACTGTAACTATGGTAACACTTATGCTTTGATTTACAATCAACCACAAATTTTGCTAAAATTAGGCTGAATGATGGTCTATCATTGCCCCATAAAACCAAACCTGTCAAAATAACAGGTAAATTATGTATGCTATTTCTAGCTTTAATTGGAATCAGGGTGACTTCTTTTTCTTAATTTCAATAAAATGTGGAGATATCAAACAAAGTGTATTCTTGAACAATGCGTAAAGGGAAGTGCTATATGGCATTATTGATGGAGACCCGCCAATGGCACGAAAGTTGAAATTCAAGACTCAGTGCAAATCACAGGTTCAAATAGAAAACTTTAAAAGATTTATACTTTGATGGTAAGCACATATTATATTATAATAATAAATGATTATGAATAAAATGCCGAGGCAGACGGGGTTCAAAGAACTCCCAAAGAGAGGAGCAAGGTCTGTTAGATTCTATCAATATTGTACCTGTGTGTATCAGTACATTATACTTGGGTAAATAACTAGATTTGTAATATTTTTAGTGGTATACCGACTTGATAGTCGGTAGTGCCGCTTACTTAACCGTATCAAGCAGATTCAGCATAATCAAAAGAGTACAGGTGGAGGGCCAGGCGTACCCACTTCTTCATCCCCTTTGGATGAAAGAATCGCTGCTCTGCTTGATGCAGGCACTGAAGCTGTGGGAGGGAGTGGAACGCCCCAAAATAAGGTGCAAATAAATCCCTTCTCGGTAAGTTATGGAACACCTTTCTTATCTTTATTGTCTTTAAGCTCAGTCATAGTGAGTGACTTTTTCTTTTTGCTTTGCTAGCCTGCACCCCACGCAGTCTCAGTCAAATGTCGACCACTTCGCGTGAGGTACCGACAACAAGAACAATCGACCGGCGAAACCGGTGTATCAACTGTTTTTTTGCAATCCTAAGAAACCAACGCAGGTATTCTTTGGAACAAGCTACTACTCAGATGATCAATGTGTTACAGTCATGGATAACTCCTACTCAGGTAAGCACATTCTATTGACGTTTTCATACCTATCAGTCTATTTCTTGATTTCTCAGACAGTTTAAACCTACCCACCCAGTCATTCTCTCGTTTTTATATTTTAATTTTTGCTTTTTATAAATCACATATTAAAAACTATAGACAAATGATAGCATAAAATCAATGTCACAATGCTGAAATTGGAAGCACTCCGTGCTGTAAGCACAAAATATAATTATGTTGTGCGGCCCATTCAGTTAGACTTGAAGTCGGTGATTGTGACATTCCTTTGCTCATTCTATTATACTGTATTCTAATGACCTTTTTTTATATTTCATTTCAAATATATTTTTTTGATTGCAGCTGTCTCCAGGAAGTATAATTTGTTCCGAGTGTTTTGGACTGCTTCAAAATCGAGTTAACACAATGAGCGAAGGAAGTGCTATGCCTTTGCCTGCTCTTGGACATAGAAGAATCTGCTTTCCTTGTGGAAATTCTATCTTACGAGCACCAAGAACATACCCTGTGCGACAAGAAAGAAACATTTTAATGAGACTGGTTCCACTGCACTTGGTAAATATTTATTAGTATCTTATTGAAAATATGGAGTGTCTAATACAGAATCTGTCTACTTGGGCTAACAGAAAAAATATTTAAGCACCTTATTTTTTTTAGGTTTCCAGAATGGAACGTGTATGTGCTGCATGTTGGAGATCAGCTATGAGAGAAGTACAGAGGCAACAACAGCATGATTCAAATCGTCCTACTGTAGCACATGCTGTGTCTTGACACAGCATGATGATTTCAATATTCCTGAGCCACCTCCTCTTCCATCTTCAAGACCAATAGCAGTTCAATTAGCGGCACCAAAAATCACATCGTCTTTATATAGACGTGCTGCAAACACATCTGGCCACTGCATATTCGTTAATTGTTTTGAAAATGAACGTCTACTTGTACCAAGTGCTATAAAAGATTTATTATTATTACTTTGACAGGAAACGGGATATTTACCATGTTTACTATTTTTGACGAGTTCCCGATATTCAGTCAGGTCAGGTCGGTCGGACGGTCGGTCTTCAGTTTATCCGTGATCATGGTGCTTGCAACAGCGCCGAAATATCGGGAACTCGTCAAAAATAGTAAACATGGTAAATATCCCGTTTCCTGTCTAAGTAATAATGTTAGTGACCATGATAGTTTAAAATCTTAGTTTTATTATTGTATCATTATAAATTCTATGTACCATCTGGTGCACGTGTTTGTCGTCACCACTTGGATCACGGTTCTTGGAATGAATTAACCTCCCAGTTGAGGGATTTTACTGGTAGTCAATTTGATAATATTATGACTATGATGCAGCGAGCAGCTAATAACAGATTTGATTTTTCAAATATTAGGATGATGCCTCCATATGTATGTCATTATTGGCTTGGATTCAATGCTGACCAGTTTTATGATTTACTTAACAGTATCCCAAATCTAGCAGAACAGGTACAAATGCTTCTATAGCCTTGTGCATATATTTAGTTAAGGTAAGAACTGGTGACAGTAATGAAAGGTTGGCTACTGTTTTTAATAAACCTCGAACCACTTTAGAACGGTGGATGTCAAAAGCAAGAAATTGTTTAATGAGTGATTTTGTCCCCTTGCACTTAGGATTTAATCATCTTACTGTACAAGATGTTGCTTCTCGAAATAAGATTATACCAGAAGGACTGTTTAGTAATCCTGATTTGCCACCAGATGTTAAACCTGCAATAGTTATATGTGATGCTACCTATGTTTTTGTGCAAAGTAGTTCAAATTATTTGTTTCAGAAACAAACCTACAGTTTACAAAAACTAGACAACCTAGTTAAACCATTTTAGATTGTGTGTTGCGATGGCCACATTGTGGAATGTCTTGGTCCATACAAAGCCACTCTTAATGATGCTACAATAACAAGTATAAACTTAAATAATGAGGGACCTTGTATAAGATCATTTTTTAGAAGAGGTGATATTTTTCTTCTTGATAGAGGATTTCGAGATGTTATAAATGAACTCCAAGAACACGGTTTTGTCACCCACATGCCAGAGTCTCTCCTCGAAAATGAACACCAATTAACAACCCAGCAGGCAAATCGGTCTCGTCTAGTAACCATGTGTCGCTGGGTTGTAGAAATAGTCAACGGTAGGATAAAAAGAGACTATAGACTATTCCGTCATGTATTCAATAATAGAGCTGCTATGCACCTCAGTGATGATTTTAGGATTTGTTGTGCCTTATTAAATAAGTTTCATGTTGCCATAGATGACCCACCGGAGGCTTTGGAATATGTTACAATAGCTAAAAGTAGACTTTTTCTAGTAAACCATCTGGCAACATATGTAGAGCAAGAAAATCTTAACAGAAGAAGAGCTAGCTTCCAAACAATTGATGGCAATCATCCTCATTTGGATAGATTCCCACGACTCACAATTACTGACCTTAAGCGGTTTGCTCTAGGTACATATCAATTAAAACAGGCCAGATCTTACTTCGGGGAACATGTTCGTCAGTCTGGAATATATTCAGTGGAAGTGAATACTGAAATTGATGAGGATATTCCTCTGATTTTAGGTCTAAATAATTATTTGTTAAGAGGTAGGATTAAATCCAGGCATGTGAACAGTCACATACATATTACACGTATTTATTAATAAGCAGAGACTATGCTGTAGCAAATACATTACAAGCCATTGTAGGTTATTGTTGCAACTGCCTTGTTGGTAAGCGAACTGTTGGCTGCTGTGCTCACATAATGACAGTGGTGTGGTTTTTGAGTTGGGCTCGATACAATGATATCACTGCTCCAGCATCTTATTTAGATGATTTTTTTAATGAAAATGATGAATAAAGTCATTCGCTGTTCCTATATGAATAGGTACCTACCTACTTACTGTAAGGGTTAGATATACTATGATTGATTATATACCTACCTACATGTTTAAAGTGCTACCAGTGTCACTGGATCAAATTAAAGATCTCTTTGAATTCTATTGTTTTTTTTTTACAGCTCTCCTTTTTTTTGTATTTGTAACTGTTTTAACAGGAAATATAAAGGCAAGGTACTGATTTATTTAGGTCTCTATCCCATCAGATATGCTAATTAATCTGCTCTCCAAACTACGACCTTACTTACCTCTATACACGATGGATATTTCTATTTTGAGGTTAAGTTACGTTTTCTAAAAAAACTTGGAAATGCGGGTTTTGATTCCAAAATGGCAATTGTAGATGGTTATTTGGTTAATTTATAAACCATCTAAAACAACTTTGGAATTGACGCAACTCTGTACCGTGGTCCATATTGTCGTGGACATTGTCCTTTGACATAACCCCCTTCCCAAATTCAATCGTGTTACTTCCGCCAGACGAATCTGAAGTTGTAGCGTTAATTATGAATATCAAGAATGACTGTGCTACTGGTTGGGATTCTATTTCAGCCAAGTTTCTTAAAACTAGACACATAATCGTCCCTCATCTGACCAAACTAGTCTTACCCAGGGTGTTTTTCCGAAAGTCTTCAAGAAGTCCCTTATTACTCCTGTCCACAAGGGGGGAAGAAGGATGATGTTGGAAACTACAGGCCAATCTCAGTTCTTAATACGCTTTCAAAAATATTAGAAAAAATTCTGAACAAAGGACTCACAAACTTTCTGCAACACAATAAGATACTGTCAGAAGCCCAATTTGGCTTTATGCCGGGAAAAAGCACTGAAGATGCCGTTAACCAACTGGTAGATCACTTAACATTTAAAATAGACCAAAAACAGAAATGCGTCGGCATTTTTCTCGACCTGGCCAAAGCTTTCGACACCGTCATGATTCCTCTCCTTGTGGACAAATTAGATAAGATTGGTGTTCGCGGAATTGCTCTTAAATTTTTTAAGGATTTTCTCTGTGACCGTACGCAAAGAGTTAAAATAAAAGAATACGTTAGCTCTTTTTTTTTTTTTTTTTTAATAATAATCTTGATTTACATCAATGACCTGTGTCAGTTACCCCTTGTAAACGGCAAGGTCGTTACCTATGCTTGCGATACGGCACTAGTAGTCCATGGGGGGAACGAAGTTCGACGAAGCGCCGAACTTGGACTGCATAGGGTAAGCCATTGGCTGAGATCTAACCGACTTCTTTGAACCTTTCCAAATCCACATGTACCTGGATGACGAGATGTTACCTCGAAAGAACTGCGAGGGAAAATGGAATAGCACATCGCAATGGTGGAGAGACCATAAAATAATTTACCCCCACCTATCGCATTTGTTCAGAACTAAATGTAACATCGTAGCGACGTCAGTGCCCTGCGAGCGATTATTTTCAAAGACAGGGCTTATCATAAATGACCGAAGATGTCGTCTAAAGCCAAAAAAAGTAGAGCAGCTTGCATTTCTAAATGCAAATTCATATTTGAAATATTCAATCATTGTAAATAAGACGATTTTTAAATGCGCCAGAAAAGCTAGCTCTTAATAATTGACATAATTATAGTAGGTATTCAAAAACTTTTCTGCTAGTCCTAAGCCTAAATTAAAGCATGAAGGGAAATCGTCGTACTTACAAGAAGCTAAACTGATAAATTTATTCTTTTTAAACTTTAAAAAACGAAAGTACCAATATTAATGTAGTAACGGTAAATGTGTGAGTTTGCGTTTGTGGTTAGTTTGCGTTTCGTTCGTTTCACAGTTACTTGTGCAAATCGTACTACTGATATCGATATCTGAAAACGGTTTTCGATATCGATATGAAAACTGAATATCAGTTACATAACCGTTTGCAACAAAATACGAAAACGCCCATCTCTATATACGATTATGTGTGCAATCTATTGCTCCAACTACCCGAGGAAATTCAGCATTTTCATTAAAAAAATCTGCAGCACCATGATTCATAAAAATGTGCATCATACAATGTGAAAATTGCTGACGAAATGTCCCGTACTATTCTGCCTGCTGTTGATTTTGATACTCCCACAAAATCAGCTACAGAAATCAGCATAGTGCCTAATGCATAAAATCTTAAAGTCATGAACAGTTGATGAAGCTCCATGATTTCTGAAAAAAATATAATACTTTAATAACAGTTAACAGTATTTGTATTTTTTCTTGTTCAGTAGCTTCATCATAATTAATGTAATATCATTGCAAAGATACCACCTAAGGGAAGAGTGAGACAGCCCCGACACAAGTACTATTGTAACTTACTGGGGCTGCCTCAGTTTGTGTATGATACAACGTTTTGAGATAAAATAAATATTTTTTTTTTTTTTTTTTGAATTTTGAAGTTCTTTATTTATTAGGTAGGTACAGCCCGCGCCAAACTTTGTGACCGCCCCGAAACTAGGCTCATTGCATTGCGCAGAACACAAAATCAGGGTATTAGCGGGACGCACAAGAGCTTGGGGGCAGGGCCACACCCACGCCTTAGGGCTATATTTCACCGGGACACCATGGCGGCGCAACCAGTCGCCGCTACCAACAAAATGTATACAGCTCTATAGAGAGTTACTCACCTGGTGTCCGTTTGGTTTCGCAACCAATTTGGTGGCGCGACCAACTCGGACGCGTGCACAGAATGTTACTGGTTGCGCCGCCACGCTGGTCGCGCCACCACTAATTACTATAGCGCTGTATGGTGTCTCACTCACTCGGCCGCCAGTCTGGCCGCCAGTCTGGCCGCCCCCACCTCATTGCATGCAACACGTGTGCACTGTTATGTTCTGGTATGGACTGTACTTCGCAGTTACTTAAAAAACTATTTCATGATTCTGATTTGGCAAAAAATCTAGCATGCGCAAGGACCAAAACAGAGGCTATTATAAATAATGTCATTGCGCCGTATACCATCGAAATTCTTCTTCAAAAACTAGAAGACATTGTGTTTTTTGGAATGTCAACCGATGCCAGTAACCACAACGCTGATAAAATATTTCCAATAATCATTCAGTACTTTGATTGGAAGACTGGCATGGAAAGCAAAGTGTTAGAGTTAACATCCTTGGAAAATGAGACTTCGCTAACTATTGCAAACTACCTACTTGCAACTCTTGAAAAATACAATTTAAAAGGGAAATGTGTTTCTTTTACGGGTGATAATGCTAATGTTAACTTTGGAGGTGTTACACGAAATGAGGGAAATAACGTTATCACCCATTTGAACCGGAACCTAGAGCAAGAGATAGTAGGTGTCGGATGTCGTGCTCATATTTTACATAATGCAATACGCCACGCAACCGATTTGTGTCTAACAAATCGGTTGCGTGGCGTATTGACGTTGAATCATTAGTGATGAAAATATTTAATCATTTTTCGGTATACACTATAAGAACAGAAAAGCTAAAAGAGTTGTGCAGCTACATAGATATAAACTATGAAAAACTCCTTTATCACAGCAGGACAAGATGGCTTAGTCTTTTCCCAGCTATAGAAAGGATTCTCAAATTATACGAGCCATTGAAGGAGCATTTTACAACGACAGAAAAAGTACCTGTTCTGATAAAAAAGTTCTTCAAAAATGAAACTAGCGAGATATATTTGTTTTATCTACATTCTCTTATGGCTATATTTCACAAAAGGATTGCTTTGCTAGAAAAAGAGAAAAACTCAATCGCCGAAGTTCTCAGTGCATTAAATGGAACGACAGAGTCACTCAATCAAAGAATCGAGCAAAATTTCATCCCTTTGAAAGTACGAGAGCTTTTTCAGAAACACAATATTACCGCAGCTGACCAAACGAAGATAAATAGCGAAATAAATCAAATGTACGAAGAATGTATCAACTACATTAACCTTTGGATAACACCCTTACAATCCTTAAAATGCTTCGAATGGATGTGTTTAAAGATAGATCTGCAATTTGAAAAAATCACAGATGCTCTAGTGTTTTTGAGGGACAAAGGAATTCCTGTAGATGACGCAAAACTATTTGAAGAGTTCTGCCTGCTTAAGAATTTTCTAAACACAAAGCAGAGCGATTTTTATGACGAGCTCGCTGAAAAGCAATGGTGTATCTTTTTTAATACATTTAACGACAGCTCAAGAGTTTCAGAATTTCTGAAGATTTGTCAATATTTCTTTAGTATTTTGCCACACAACGCAAATGTGGAGAGAGTCTTTTCTCTCATGACTTCTCAGTGGACCAAAGAGAGAAACAGACTTTCAGTGGAGTCGGTGAGAGCCATATTGCTTACGCAATATAATTATAAACACGTGACGTGTGAACAATTTTATTGCGAAATAGCTGGAAAAAACAACTTTTTGCATGCAGTGGCTGGCAACCAAAAATATGGGTCTAAATAATATTGTATGTAAATAAAAACGTACTTAAATACTATGTTTTTTATTCAATACAAGTGCGTGACCGGACTTTTTTTTCAAAATCAGGATTTTTAGACATGTCAGACAGGATTTTGCATTTTTAGATCTGGGAACCCTAATCGGAACCATCACTGGATCTCGCGGCAATTACACTTACATCGAAGATCCCCGAATTTTGGGTCGACTCGCCCCGCGTTTGGTTCTACCGAATAGAGGCCATGCTGGCGCCGCAAAAATTATCGGATGAATCGCGTTTCGACATTGTCGTATCGAAACTGTCTAAGGAGGCCATCCAACAGGTCACAGACCTTCTAATGGATCCACCAGAAGGAAAAAAATTCGAAGCACTGAAGACACGACTTCTCGCTATTTATGAAGAATCGAAAAACCGACAACTACAAAAGTTGATTAGCGAGATGGACCTGGGAGACCAAAAGCCTTCGCAGCTTTTGCGTCGCATGCGAGAATTAGCCAAAGAGAAAATTCCTGACGACACTTTAAGAATGCTTTGGCAAGGTCATCTGCCTTCTCCGGTACGAGCAGTTTTGGCGGTCACGGATTCGAAAGATCTCGATGATGATGATGAATAAATGCGACAAAAAAAAATGGGAGCTTCAGTTTCAGTAACATAGTAATTATAAACTGTTTTTTCTACAATCTAAATCATTAAAAAAAATTACGCGATTATCGTTTTCAAAAGGTCCATTGATGTTATTATCTTTATTTAAGTACGAATTCGGTATTCCAACAAAATATTTAATATGCAAATAAATAAGAAAAATTAAAGTATCAAAAAATCTCGTCCGACTCATCGCAATACTTAATAATCGACGTTGCCGTTCATAGCGGTCATTTACCTAATTTTGCCTATTTTCTAGTGTAAGTATCGCGCGACGTTGCCAAACCTCGCATGAGCGCCAGCGCTGACATCCCTTCCCGGCGACCGCCCCGCCGCCCACCACCCTTCCTTCGTTCATTAGTCGTCCTAAAACGTTTGTAGGTCACGGTCGCGCGCGCATTCCGCAAATCCTACTTTACGTATTGCGAATAATTTGTATTGTTGTCTTGTGTTTGTG
Organism: Noctua fimbriata; assembly: GCA_905163415.1. Lineage (NCBI taxonomy): Eukaryota > Metazoa > Arthropoda > Insecta > Lepidoptera > Noctuidae > Noctua > Noctua fimbriata. Next base: position 3,221,061 of record LR990929.1, on the reverse strand, counting down.
TCATAACAATGCCTAGAACGAGACGAAATAGTCGTGAACCGTTAACAAACGTACAATATCTCGATATTGTCGTGTGGTACAACACCGTAAGAAATCTACGTGAAACGCAGCGAAGATTTCGGCTAAAATATCCCAATGTCATTCCACCTTCATTGGGAAGAATTCTAAGAATCAATCAGAACATGCTGGACTTCGGAAGTGTACACGTGCCGGCACACGCCCGGGGTGGTGGAATACCGCCGGTACACCCAAGGCGCATGTACCGCATGGTACATCGATTTTTTCAAGAAAATCCTCAGGCCAGCACCCGACAGGCAGCCAGGCGGTTCAGTGTGAGCCAGTACTTCATATGGAAGTTACTAAACACGTCTGGGATGCATCCTTATCATTTTCAGCCCGTGCAAGATATCGTGCTCGCCGACTATTGTCCGCGGAGACAATTTTGTGAATGGTTGTTAGAAAATCTCCATCACAACATTTTATGGAGTGACGAAGCCACCTTCACAAGAATTGGACTGTTTAACGTTCATAATGAACATTGGTGGAGTGCTCGCGGTCGCAACCCACACGTAACACGGAGGGACGCTTTCCAAGTGCGATTTAGTGCGAATGTATGGGCTGGGATAATTAATGACAAAGTTATTGGGCCGATCTTCATTAATAACAGGTTGACCGGTCCACGTTATTTAGAACTTTTAAGAAATGCAATGCCTGAACTATTACAAGATGTGCCCGTGTCTTATCTTGCCGGTATGTACTTTCAACAGGATGGCGCTCCAGCTCATTATTTCAGTGAAGTGCGGGCTTATCTCAAAAGTGAATACGGTGATAGGTGGATAGGTCGCGGCGGACCCATAGCATGGCCGGCACGGTCACCTGACCTAACACCGTTGGACTTTTATTTGTGGGGAGAAATAAAAAGACTCGTTTACGAACGCGAATCCGAAACTTTAGACGAACTAAAAAACAAAATCATTAATGCCTGTAGCACACCTCCGCTGCGAAACCCAAAGGGCGAAACCGCCATAGTTTCGCTATTGCTGTCGCCATAGTTGTGAGTTGTTGGGCGGCGAAACAATAGCGAAATTCCCTGCTCTAACGTACAAAACTGACTATGATGTTGTCTCTTTCTAACATGATTTCGCTCATTTGCTTAGGCGCCGTCTACATCTCCGCCCGTTGTCCGCCATTTTGGAGCGGTTCCGCGTGTATCTCGGACACGTCTGTAGCAATCGACAATTTTTATGAGCGAAATAGGAACAATGGATTTGGAATTTACTGAAAAACTTATACAAGCAGTGAGAAATAGACCTGTTTTGTACTTACTAAATCACCCTGACTACAAAAATAGCACAAAAAAACTACAAGCATGGAGGGATATCCAGAGAGAATTAAACGAAGAAGGTAAGTATAATTTTATTATTTACAAGGTATACGTATCAATTATCTGTTCTGCGTTGTGCAAAGTATCGAACAAATTTGTCTCTGATCTCACATGCCGCAAATGATGATCGTGCGCGGTTTCCATTGAGTCTGTTTTGTGGAAGAAAGTTTCCAAGCTGTTCTGTTTCCAAACCAGAGCTTACACGTTCGGTTGACTCTTTTGTCTGTATAAAGTTGTGTAAACAACAAGCAGCTTTCACAATTTTTATAGTATTTCTCAAATCTGTTTCAAAAGGTCTTAAGAATATCCTAAATTGTTGTGCCATTATTCCAAATGCATTTTCCACAACTACCCGTGCTGTACTAAGCGACTGATTAAATATCTTTTTATCTCTATCTTGCAAAGCTGCATCTCTTACAAAAGGTCTCATCAAAAAAAGTTTCAAGTTTAAATCCACCATCGCCTAAAAAAATATAAGGCAAAGAATCTGTTTCTCCTTGTAATGGTTGTGGATTTGGTATATTAAGTTGGCCGCTCCTTAATAATCGAGCAAAAGATGTTGCTTCAAATATAGTACTATCGCTATCTTTCCCATATGATCCAACATCTACAAAAATAAATTTATAATTGGCATCTACCACAGCCATTAAAACAATTGAATATTTACTTTTATAACAATAAAACATTGACCCGCTACCCGGAGGGCACTTTATGGTTATATGTTTTCCATCTATGCTACCAAGGCAATGAGGAAATCCCCATTTTTGGAAAAAATCTTCTGCCATATTCAGCCAATTTTCCTCTGTGGGTATTGGAAGGACAAGTGGTCTTAACACATTCCACAATTCTTCACAAACTTCAGTCACTATTTTCGAAACTGTTGAATTACCCGATAAGATAAAGATAGTGTCTTGTATGTGTCTCCAGTTGCCAGAAACCTGTAACAAAAAAAAAATGTTTTTATACCACATAGGTGGCAAACAAGCACCAGTGGTTTGTATGCTTCCTCCACCAGTGGTGGCGGAAGTATACAAAGTAATCTACATCAAATTGCATATAACTTTGATTTCCGCAAAGTAACGCCTAAATCAATTAATTGTCTTCTTTGTTTCAGTTCCAGTTTTAAAAGCAAAATGGAAAAATTTAAAAGATACTTTCAGAAAATTCAAGCAATCAAAACACAGCTCTAGTGGTCAAGCAACAAAAAAACTACAGAATTGGGCCTGGGCTGAACAAATGTCATTTCTTGAATCATCTACTACCCCCAATCAAACGGAGAGCAGCATTATTCTGGATAATGAATCTTCTCAACACGAAGAAACAAATGAAGAGTCAGCCAATCAACCTACACCCTCCACTTCTTGCGACGCGACAACCGTACCAGAAAATACACAACAATCCGGTTCATCACATCAAATATACAGGCGACAGCGAAGAATAAACATGAATCCTACAGACACAATGGTTGAGTACTTAGAAAATAGAAGGAAACAAAACTCTAATGATGAGAAAGTCACGGTTAAATGTGACGGTATTGATTTGTTATTTTTGGGCTATGCAGACTCGTTTAAAAAACTAAGCAAACGCACTCAAGTAAACGTTAAATTCGATATCGCAAAAATATTGATGGAAGCTGAGCTTAATGATCTTGAGACTGCTGAAAGAAACACATCTTCACGTACTTCAAACTACTCAAATACAACAACATACTCAAGCATGCATGCTCCTATTCCTCAAAATGACAGTGAGGCAGCACATCAAGATTCTTACGACAGTAATACAACAAACATACATGCTCTTGTTACTCCGGGAAACCACTCCTTGATAAATAATGACAGTAATACCGTCGAACCTACTCATTTGAGTACATCTACATATTTTTCTCAATTTTCATCATAATAATTGTTTTAAATTTTAATTTTGTAACATTAATTTGAATATAGGTACTTACCTCAAAGTTAATCCCAGTCTTTCTTTGCTAGAAATAGCATCTCTAAACCTTGTATCTTGTTTAGTAATACAAGGCTTTATAAGGTTATGTAACTCTTCAAAACTCTTCTTCTTTCGTCTGGTGTCATTCTGAAGTAAGAATAAAAACGGTCTTCATGTGACTGTAACTCTTTACATAATATATTCTCTCCTAACTTCTTTATTTTTTTATTGATATCATGCACCCAGGTACGACGCCTTTTTAAAGTAGTTGACCGCAGTAAGATTAGTTCCTCCTCTGACTCCGAAAGCGACGACATTTTCTTTCGATTCTTATTTCTCAACTGTTCTAGTTTTAGGTTTCGCTCTGTTTCGCTATTATAGTTTCGCGTAAGTGAAGTACTGTTGCACAGCGAAACTCACGCAGCGGTTTCGCAGTTGTTGTTTCGCAGCGGAGGTGTGATATAGGTATAAAAAGGTCATCATTTCAGCCGAAAGACGTCCACTGCTGGACATAGGCCTCCCCCAAGTGTCGCCACATTGACCGGTCCCGTGCGACTCGCATCCAGCGGATCCCTGCAACCTTCACCAGGTCATCGGTCCACCTAGTGGGAGGCCTTCCAACGCAGCGTCTTCCGGTTCGCGGTCGCCACTCCAGAACTTTTCGGCCCCATCGGCCATCCGTTCTGCGAGCAATGTGCCCTGCCCACTGCCACTTAAGTTTGGCTATTCTTCGGGCTACGTCGGTTACCTTGGTTCTCTTGCGGATGTCCTCATTTCTGATTTGATCACGCAAGGAAACTCCGAGCATAGCCCTCTCCATTGCCCTTTGGGTGACTTTAAGCCTTCTGATAAGGCCCATTGTGAGCGACCACGTTTCGGTCCCGTATGTAATCACTGGCAACACACACTGGTCATAGACTTTCGTCTTGAGACACTGCGGTAAGTTGGACGAGAAGATACCACGCAACTTCCCGAACGCTGCCCAGCCGAGTCGGATTCGACGATTGACCTCTTTCTCGAAGTTAGACCTACCTAACTGGATCGTTTGTCCCAGGTAGACATAATCGTCTACAACTTCGAGTGTAGAGTCTCCGATCTTGATAGGAGTGGGTGTTACATGGGCATTCAACATGATTTTGGTTTTGTCCATGTTCATTTTAAGACCCACTCTTTCGGAAGCTCTACTAAGGTCATCGAGCATTGTACTGAGGTCCTCCATGGTCTCAGCCATGACCACTATATCGTCGGCAAATCGAAGGTGAGAGATGTACTCGCCATTGACGTTGATGCCTAGCCCTCTCCAGTCCAGAACCTTGAAGATATCCTCCAGTGCAGCGGTGAACAGTTTCGGAGATATGACGTCTCCCTGTCTCACACCTCGCTGTAGAAGGATAGGTTCCGAGGTCTGGTCCTGAAGTCGGACTGACATGGTGGCGTTTTTGTACAAACACTTTAGCACCTCGATGTACCGATAGTCGATTTGGCACCGTTGGAGAGACTGCAGTACAGCCCAAGTCTCGATCGAATCGAAGGCTTTCTCGTAGTCCACAAACGCTAAGCAGAGAGGCAGGTTATACTCTTCGGTCTTCTGTATAACCTGCCGCAGCGTATGTATGTGGTCTACGGTGCTAAAGCCTTTTCGGAATCCGGCTTGTTCGGGAGGCTGAAAATCGTCAAACCTGCGCGCATAAAAAGGTCACAGTTACTTAATCTTAACCCATTCACAAAAATTTAATAAGAGTTGGAGGTAGATTATCAAATTCAAATTATACCTATGATGTTAAACATCCGATCTTAATTCATGCTTCTCATTATATTACCCAAATTCTATTCAGACATTATCATACATTACTAATGTCATTCGCTGGAAACCTAAGTATTTTCTTGACTTGAATGTGCCCGCCCTGACGGTTAAGTGTATGTCATGCTCACTCAAATGTCTCGCTGATGGTGGCGCGTGTGTCGGATCATTTAGTTCCCTTCAAAATGGTTGAGTTGAATGGTGCCGATACATGCGTCATGTTCGTGAACGGGCGCTGTCAGTTGTGACTGGTCATCTCTTGGTTGCCACGGTTTATTTGAATTAATTATTTTATTTTTACTATGGACACTTTTAAAGTACCTACACATCTTGCTACATCGTTCCCACATAATGTACCATCTCAACATAAATGATGTAACCAAGTTATTGTAAAAGTATTCTGATTTAAAAGAGTGTCCATGGAGTTTCTTGCCCGTTCTTCTCCATAGAGATCTACGTTAGGGAATGGGCAACTACAGTACTTTCACAGTTTTTATGCCTTGTGACTGGGACTGTAGCTATTTTTCATTGTTGTCTTTGTTTCGACAATTCAAAAGTGTCTGTAACTGGCCTATTTGAAATAAACGCTTTGATTTTGATTTAATGCATGCAGGACCTCAATTACTGCTTACTACATTGAGACAAAGATTCTGGGTGGTCGCAATCTTGCCAGGAAAATCAAACATCAGTGTCATAAGTGTTGTAGATTCGCCGGTAGAACTATTCAGCCAATCATGGCGGATCTGCTTAAAGAACGCGTTCATAGTGAGCATCCATTCAGTAACACAGCTGTCGATTATGCCGGGCCTATTCTCATTGCCAACAGAAAAGGTAGGGGCAGCCAACTTATAAAATCGTACATTTGTAAATCTGTGTGCTTGGCAGTGAGAGCAGTTCATGTTGAACTAGTCACTGATCTAAGTACTGAAGCATTTACAACGTGTAACAGAATAAAATCAATTCCTGAATGTAGTTTCTTCAGAATCGGCTTCTGAATCGATTTCCGTCATAAAAATTAGGTGTTAAATTTTGACGGTTTTTTTTTTTAAATAACTTAAATTAGAAACACAGTATCTATGGGGTCTACATGCCATCAGCTGCAGACGGAGACAGGCAACGATTGCCAGCAAGAATAGAGAATGACATCGTCGATTCAACATCATTTAACTACGGATCCACTAACAGTGTTATTTACCGACAAAAATACTAGTTTTGTGCAAGTAAGGAAATTCTCAGAAACAGCGTGTTTCTGCAACAGTTAAGTAGGTAGGTATGTCACGTCCACGTCTGCCTACCTTGAGTACGATTGTTCAAATCAATTCGCGCTACGCACTGACAGTTCACATCTGTAGTACTAGTAGGTAAAACCACTAGGCAACGTACCTACATCTTCTTAGGTTTAGATGGTATTGTTATTTAATAACTGCTTGTAACTTTTGTTAACTTTTTATTTTGTTCTATATTTTTCGTGTAGTAAGCAATGACTTATTGTCGGGCCTACGATGTCCCCCCCATACTTAAGTACAAATGCTGTATCCGTGATAATATTGTAATACCAAATGATTTCAAAAGAGTAAACATGGAGTTTCTCCATAGGAAACTGACCGACCCGAACCGTGCAACTTTTTGTCGACGTTTTATCATCATTTATTTATTTTTCAGACATAGTCCATATAAAAAATTATAAAATTAAAATCACATTAAATACACAAAAATAAAATTACACACTACAATTATTTAACCAAATTAAATTAAAACAAGTATAAAATTAAATAAAAGAATTAAAAGAATACACAATATTGAGTTAAAACATTATGTAATACGAGGCGAGGCGCTAACATGAAGCTGCATCCACCTCTGTATCAGGGACAGGTCCCACCGCTCGGACAAAACCTTCAGGAGACTGTTCGAGCTGCTTCGTAGGCGACTTAATAGTGAAGCGCTCCGCTTCCTTATGATCGCGAAAAAGTCGTCGGTTCGCGCCTCAGCAAACATAGTCGAAGCACTACAAAACCGCGGAAGCCCCAACAGTATCCTGAAAGCATTGTTGTACTGTACGCGCAGTGCACTGTACGCCCGCTGCGTAAAGTTGGTCCACAGGCTGCACGTGTAAAACGACTGACAATATGCCTTAAATAAAGTCACCTTCACAGGTCTAGTACATCGCGCAAACCTGCGAGCCAACATATTACACCGGACAGACAGCGCCCTGCGCTCCCTCTCAATGTCCATATTGTCACACAAATCGTCAGTGACCCAGTGGCCCAGGTACTTGAAATGATGGACTCTTTTCAAAGGAATGCCGCAAAGAGTGACAGGAGGTACAGAAGAGTAACATTTGGTACCGGCTTTGAAAATCATGAATTCACTCTTTTTAGCATTGTAACTGAGCCCATGGGCCCCCGTATATGACTCACAAATGCGTAAAAGTTTACGTAACGCACCAATCGATGGACTCAGCAACACCATATCATCAGCGTAACTAATGTTATTTATACATACTCCGCCTATGGAGCATCCAATATTAGTGCTGCTGAGCTCACCGATCAGCTGGTTCATGTACAGGTTAAAGAGGCGAGGGGAGGATAAACCCCCTTGTCTCATTCCGCATTCCAACCCATACACGTCCGACCGCGCACCCGCCCATCTAACGGTATTCTGTTGTTTACTGTACCAGTACCGCAGCAAGGATTCAATCTCATGTGGCACGTCTGTTTCACATTTTAGCTTCTGCCACATCTTGTCATAACACACCAAATCAAAAGCTCTTGAAAGATCTAAAAAACAGGCATATACTGGTGTGTTTCTGTCCGTGTAGTACTGAACAGTCTGCTTGAGACAGAGAATTGCACTCTCAGTTGACAAACCGGGTCTGAACCCAAACTGTGCGTCATGCAAGTGGAGGTGCTTCTCCAACTGTCGGTCAAGCAAACTATCCAGCACCTTAGCTATGACAGTCGCAAGCGAGATCGGTCTGTAATTAGACAGATCCGATGAGTCACCCGTCTTATCCTTAACAATTGGCACTACGACTGTTTGCATTAAATCATCGGGTAAATAACCGTGACTAACACACAAGTTAAATAATAGTGCAAGGACTCTTGGTAGGTGTACGCCCGCGTACTTCAAGTGCTCGATGCTAAGACTATCGTGACCTGGGGACTTGCCTCTCACCATCTTGTTTATAATTTGGGCCACATCCTTGGCAGAGAATCTAATGTGAATATGCTCAGTGCGATCCTCAGCAGCCAGCACCTGCGACGCGGCCCCGAGCGGTGGTACCACACTAAAATGCCGCTGAAAGGCGCAGGCTATGTCCCGCGGATCATGAACACCACCAACACTCGCCGGAGAGCCCGACCTTGGATTCAGTTTATGGGTATTTTTCCAAAAACCACCAAAGTTTTTATTCGCATGATGTTCCGCAATGATGTCCATCTTTATTTGACATTCATTATTTTGGCAGTACTTTAATTTTTCTTTAAATAATTTCCTAGACTCACACATATTATTATATTCATGCCCAGACCTAGGACGCCCAAAAGACACCCACGTCCGAAAACAAAGCCTGGCCCTCCGGTGAGCGTCACCAACATGCCTGTTCCAACCCGTTACATACCTAAAATTGTTGCGCTTAGGTGCAATGCAGCTTCTCTTAGCGGCTTCAGTCAAAATATTTACAATATCATTATACATCACATTTATTGTCATTTTATGGTTCTGATCACTACACATTACATCTGCGCAATTACAAAACTCAGATGGGAAGTCAATCTGCCTAAATCTTAAATTACAATAACTAGTATAGTCTTGTATTTGATTATTGTCCCTAAGTCCCCATTTTATATAATTGAAAGTATTAGGACTAGTTGCAACTTTAGGTTTAATAATATTCACATTACATTCAATCAGCAACGGATAGTGATCAGACCAGTATGTATCGTACAATACGCACACATCCACGACTGCGCGCCGCGCCGCACCTGTCACTACACAGTGATCGAGCCATCGCTGGCACCCGTGCGCTTCACTCACAAACGTATACGCATCGCGAGGCAGCCTCTCAATGTCTAGACACGACCACGATTGTTCCGTGCAAAAAGCTAGCAACTCATTAGCGAACGGCTCACCTGGGTGTGCGTTGAAGTCTCCTAGAATGAACACAGATTCCACATTATTACTTTCAACAATCGCGTTCAACTCACTGAGGCACTCTGTAAACTCGGTTAGATTTTCGATCGAGTCAGTAGGCATGTACACTGATATCACTAGCATAGACCGGTCCTGAAGCACTACTTTTATCGCAGTGAGACGCACACTCGCACACGCGATCACAGACACTGTTGGAAACATCGCCTTCCTCCACAGCAAAGCGACTCCACCATACGGCCTTCCTCTAAGCACTCCAGCGGATGTATCAACGGCAGACTTTCCAGTAAAGGAAAATGCGTCATCAATGCTGCCCAGGAACTGTACGTCGTGAGGCAGAAGCCAAGTCTCTTGTAGTGCCACAATGTCCGCCATCTCACAGAGACCCTTCACACATTCCACCGACCTGGTGACACTCTTACAGTTAAATGTAACAAGCTTAATTGTACTATCCATTAACTGACGATACTACTCCATTTATCTCCCGGTAGGTGGGTCTGGCCGCGTTGCGACTAAAATCAACATAACGGCGAAATAGTACCCCGTCGGGCCAAAAGTCATCCGTCATAAACATATCAAACTTGTATTTAGGCACAAAAATAATGTATCCATTATAATCCTTGTTTGATTTCATATTCATCTTCTCTAATTTTATGCTTAAGTTTGTTTTCTTCAGCAGGTAAGATTTTATATCGCTTTCAGACGTTTCTTTAGACACATTGTAAATATAGATCGGAACTTGAATACTCGCTGCTTTGAAATTATTGTCCGAATCAACAATAGCTTTTCCTTTATTTCCTACGAATCGGTTTCTCAATCTGAATTTCTTCTTCTGAACCAGGGTCCATTCCTCATTAGACACTTGAGTTTTGGACCGTGGATTCGACACTCCATCCTTCACAGTAACAGAGAAACTCTTTCTGTTTTCGACGCATAACTGTTGACTTGTTGGGCGGTCAAAATTTTGCGCACAGTTTACGGCAGAGGTCGGTAACTCAGCGTGACTCACCGTCGCATTAGACAGAGCGCGATCAGCTGTTAACTTCTCATTCGCAGGCGTCGTCGCTCCGTTCACAACTACGCGCGGTGTTTTTGCGTTACCCACGTCTGACGAAAAATTAGACTGCTTTTGTAAGGGAGTCATCGTAGGCTGTTTTTCTGCAGACTTATACGCCGCGCCACAAACGGGAGATAAACCCATAGGTCCACTTTCGTGCTCAAAGCTCGATAACGTACAAGCACCCCGTCTCACGTTAATGTTTCTACAGACATTGTTAACTATAGACGCATTCTTAAGTGCTTCAACTTCTACTGCTAGCTCCTTAATCTGGTTCACCGTAGCGTACTCCTCGGAAATACGATCTATTTCGCTTCGCATCTGCAACAGATCCTTGAGAAGTCTTGTCACATCTACATGGTCAAACAAAACCGGGGGTAGTTTTTGTAAATCCCTAGCGACAAAGATAGGGATTTCTTCGGGATCTGTTTCTTTTAACAGGCAGACGATATCATCTATGTCACGCAATGTTTTCCCCTGTCTTTTCCTTATCTTCTTGCGCCTTGTTGTCGGAATAGAATCAAACAACAAGTTTTTGGCGTTCAAAATTTCACTTTCCGAAAATGCACTGACACAAATGCGAGCAATACTTTGCTCGTCCATCACGTCCAGTTTATTGCAGATAAATGCCAATGTCTCATTTATGACGACATTGCAGCTAGCACACTTTACCACATTAGTAGCCATTGTTTACACAACGACTTCTAAAACCCGAGCAGACGAACAACACACAGCACGACTAATCGACGGCGCGTGCGACGCAAGACTGTTTATAAGTTCCCAACTAGGCCTATGTGAAATAAAATATTTATATTTTGAATTCACATTTATTATTATTGTAAGCGTTTATTTTTAACATCATCACGCCTGCAATCCCTAAATAGAAAGGCAGACATGTATTTTTGAACGACCACTACATTTCACCAGCGATATTGTTACGCCCCAAGTTATACCAGGTCAGGACAGGTGTTTACATGCAGACTCACACAGACTACTGTAGAGTTGGAGCGCGGTAACCGTCAGAACCCGAAATGTCCACCATTCTTGCGCGGTCGCACGTTGTCATGAGCTCATGAGCTGCGAACAACAAGATACATGCCGCCCGTTGCCGCGGCGCGGGTGCGGGGCGCGTCTCATTCATAGAATAGGTTTTATGCAAAATGTCTCAAGAAATTTTAGACGATTCGAAACGAATCGATCGAATCGATTTTAGTCGAATTTTTTCGTAAAACCAAAAACACTTAGATAAAATTTTTTTTTTCGTTGCGATGGCCTCTTTACTAGTTATGGAAGTTACTTTTAAAATATTTCGTGTATGAAAAGATAGACCTTATACAGGGTGATTGGAAGATGGGTGCAAAGCTTTAAGGCGAAGATAGTACAGACAATTTAGAACCATTTAAGCCATGGTTGTCTTAGACGAAGTCTTACCAAATATTTTTAACCAAATTTTTAAGTTTTTTTTCGGAAATTCTCAAAATTTAATGTAAACTGCATAATTATGGCCAAATTGAATGATAAATGAATTCATTTTTTATTTATTTAATTAAGGTAATGTGTAAGCAATCAAGCAAAACATGTTTTAGGCTTCTGTGTCATTAGACATTTTTTTTACAGACATTTAAAGATCAGAAAAAATAAAAAAATTGTACAATACGTCTTTTAAACCTTATTCAAAAAAAAAACGGAGGGTGCTTTTTTTGTTCAAACCTTTTTGAAGACATGCTTGATAATCGCTCTTTCTTTTGAGGTATCATTTATGCGGATATCTTACAAATTATTGAAATTAGGGCCTACAAACCAATTTGAGGGAGAATTTTTTTTATTTTAGGCAGACTAATTAAAACAACATTTGAATTAAAATTATTTATTTTTCATGTTCAAAATGACGGCCGTGATTCCTAATACAAGCACGGCCCCGTCTTCTAACTTCTGTAGTCGTTATTTTCAACTGCTTCATTGTCTCAAACGCTGAATTTATTCTTTGTATCAATTCTTCTCTAGTGTTAATTTCTTTGTTGTTATACACCAGTTCCTTGGCCCGGCCCCACACGAAAAAGTCCAACGGGGTCAGATCTGGGGAGCGAGCGGGCCAAGGGATGGGTCCATCCCTGCCGATCCAGCTATCAGGAAAGCAATTGTTGAGGTGTTCCCTTACATTTAAAGTCCAATGCGCTGGACAGCCGTCGTGCTGAAAGATGACTGTTCGGTCTCTTTCGAAGATCGGGACACCTGATTCCTCTACCAGCAGTGATAAATCAATTTGCAGAAATTGCAAATAATTTTCGCCATTCAATGGATCAGGCAAAAAGTGGGGCCCAATCAATGTTCTGCCAATTATTCTAGCCCATACATTCACAGAGAATTTCATCTGAAATGACACCTGCTTCTTAAAATGTGGATTGTTGTCTACGTCGGCCCATTCATGGATGTTGTGAAAGTTTGTAATACCTTCCCTTGAAAATTTACTTTCATCCGTCCACAAGATTGATTTCAGAAACCACGCATCTTCGATGTCTCTGTTGAGGAGGAAACGGCAGAACTGAATTCTTCTTTGAGGATCTTGCTCTACTAGACCTTGCACACTCCTGCCATGGAACGGATACTTATCATTTTGGTGCATTGTATGCCACACCTTCCATTGAGAAATGTTTAAATTTCGAGCTACTGCTCTAGTACTGGTAGTAGGATCCGCTTGAAATGCTGCTAAAATGTCTTCGTCGACGGCAGTTTCGTGTCTGCCCGGGTTGACTCCAGGTTCCACGCGGTGAAACCCATCTTGGGCAAGACGACGAAACGTGTTGTAAAACACTCGGACATTCGGTATCCTGCGATTCGGATAGCGCTCTTGATACATCCGTCGCGCCAAAGATCCATTGCCGTCTGCTCTACCGTACATAAATACGATATCCGCATATTCTTGATTGGAAAAAGTAGCCATAGTCACTTAACAATTAAGAAAAACGGCGTAGGAGCGCACTAAACGTCAACTCAACACAATTAAGTCAAAAATCAACACGTGCAGGAGCGCGAGGCTACGACTGGACACGGTGAAACAAAAAAGTTCAAAACTAACGCAAACAACACGTGCAGGAACGCAAAGGGCTACAACTGAACACGGTAAATTGTGAATCAACACGACAACGTCCACTCACAAGGGCAGTAGTTTGACTAATAAGTAAAAGATGTAACGGCTTCATCACAGACCGACTGACCCTGACTAAAGAAAAACGACTTTGTTGCCTCAGTAACTAAGACCATTTTGCTGTAAAAACCAACTCTTTATCGCTTTTTGCTATTCATTGGGCGTTCTACCTGGAAATGCCGTCGCACCGCGCTCGGTGGCCATTGTTTAGAGAATCCCCTCAATGGGTTCCCCTCAATTGGTTCCTGCATGTGCCAAAAATTCTTAGAATTGAACAATGTTATCATTTCGAGCACATAAAGTATTCTTTTAAGCAAAAATTTTGTGTTTTGTTAGACTGCCTAAAATTTAAAATTTCTCCCTCGATTTGGTTTATAGGTCCTAATTTCAATAAAATTATTAAGATATCCGCATAAATGATACCTCAAAAGAAAGAGCGATTATCAAGCATGTCTTCAAAAAGGTTTGAACAAAAAAAGCACCCTCCGTTTTTTTTTTAAATAAGGTTTAAAAGACGTATTGTACAAATTTTTTATTTTTTCTGAGCTTTAAATATCTGTAAAAAAAATGTCTAATGACACAGAAGCCTAAAACATGTTTTGCTTGGTTGCTTACACATTACTTTAATTAAATAAATAAAAAATGAATTCATTTATCATTCAATTTGGCCATAATTATGCAGTTTACATTAAATTTTGAGAATTTCCGAAAAAAAACTTAAAAATTTGTTTAAAAAAATTTGGTAAGACTTCGTCTAAGACAACCATGGCTTAAATGGTCCTAAATTGTCTATACTATCTTCACCTTAAAGCTTTGCACCCATCTTCCAATCACCCTGTATATCTAGCTTAAATATATCAAGTATTGTGAAGATTTCGTGCCTCCGTCACCTCCTTGTGGTATATCCTCAAGTTCTATGAGTTCCACAGATTCTGACGAAGATAGGAGGTGAGTTCATTTCAATTTCATACCAAACAGTTCAAGAAGTTTTTCAATTCTTGATTTTCATGAACTAAACTAGTTCTTTTATTTTCAGATCTGTACTCAATCAATCCAACGTTGATGAAGGAAATGTTGTGTGTGAAGCACAACCTAAAAAACGATCACGTAAGCGACAGAGAAATGAATAAGAATGGAAGGTTAATAAACGAAAAGATGCAAGAAATAAGGGGTTAGAATACGTGTCTAGTCGAAAGAAGCTAAGAAAAAGCAAGGATTGTCTAAATAAATGTGTATTTAAATGTAGCCAAAAGATTACTGATGATGAAAGGTTATCAATTTTTACTAATTACACTGGTCTACATCAAAATTGCCTTTTACATGAAAATATACTATATTGATTGTATTCCACTCGCTGAACATAAATATACAAGTTAAAATTCATAGTTAGCTCTTATTGTGCATTTATGCCATATAAATATAATAGCGGGTAGCGCGACAGATATATCACATTAATGATGATAACTCAAAATATTTAGTGATTATCCGCGGAAAAAATTTATTATTTCACATTTGTTTGTTGCGTTTAACGCTGACTGTGTTTTGTTCAACAGTTAAAACGTGAAATTGTTACCGTTTTTTTACATTTTTAGTGAAAAATCTACAGTTTTCGTTATGTCGCGTAAATGTGTTAATAGTGCAGACAATTTTTGCTACATTTGTAAAAGAAGAGAAAATCTTAAATAAATACGTTATTTTTTTTTAATTGTAATATTTCCAATTTTATATAAGTAAAAAGCAAAAAATAATAGTAAATAATTATTATAGTTTTTTTTAATAAAATGTTTTGTACTTCAACGTGTTACTAGAAGCCAAATTTTGTATATTAGGTATATTTCCAAAATTAAAGCTAATTAAAAAAACATATTCTTGTTTTTCTATTCAGTAACCTTAAAGCAATATAAAAATAAAGTATTCAATTGAAAGGCACACAAAAAGTTACATTTTGTAGACCAGTGTTATTATAAATTATCTTCAAAAGAAAAACGAATGTTTTTGTTGAATAATACGAATTGTTTACAACCTGACAGGAGACGCAAAGGAAAGAATGATGAAAATTCAAAGAAAAAAGTCAGCTATCAGTTTTTTTCACTGTGAACTCTGCGAAGATAAAAGTTTGTAAGAATTTCTTCTGTGATACTTTAGTGATTAGCCAGAAACCAATTTAAAATATTCACAAAACAAAGAATGATATCTCAAATACTCCTGTACCCAGTAACCAAGGGAAACATACAAAAAGAACCACAGCTGAAGAAGATAGACTGGTTGTTAAGGAATACATTAATTCATTTCCCCGGGTTCACATTATTGCAGGAAAGACTCTTCTAGAGAGTATTTAGAAGGCTTTTTGACCATCAAAAAAATGTATTCTCTGTATATTGCCTGGATTGCAGAAAAGAACAAGCTTCCAGTTAAGCAAGAAGTATATCGACATGACGAATAGTATATTCTATAATGATTTCAATATCTACTTTCAAAATCCTAAAAAAGACAGATGTGATTTATGTGAGGAGGTTGATATAAATTACAAAGAAGGACATACATTGACATCAGATTTACAAGAGAAAATAAACACGCACAAAACAGAAAAGATGGCTGCTAGGTCAAACCGTGATAAAGACAGAAAAGGTACAATTCCAGTGTTGTGCTTTGATCTAGAGAATGTTTTATCTTGTCCCAAGGCAGAAGTAAGCAATTTTTTTTACAAAGGTAAATTTTCTACTTACAACATGACTGGCCATCTTTCTACTAATAAAAAAGAGTACTGTGCCATTTGGAGTGAGAACACTGCTGGAAGAAGTGGAAATGATATAGCAAGTGCAGTATACAAAATTTTGACACAGGTTCTGCTTGACAACCCCCATTTCACAATTATATTATGGAGTGATAGTTGTGTTCCACAGAACCGCAACAGCATCATGAGCTTTACTTTAAGACAGCTTATTGATAAATTTTCTACATTGGAACAAATTACCTTAAAATTTTTAACACCTGGCCATTCTTGCATTCAAGAAATTGACAATATGCATAGCTGTATTGATAGAGTCCTCCTAAAGGCTGAATATTATTCACCTGTATCTCTTCTATCATGCAAATGAGTGGCAAAGATTTATTTAATTTTCAAGAAGCCTGTTCAAGGCTAAAATATTCATTAGTTCCTTTTTCCAAAGTGACAGAGCTTCGCTTTACGAAGTCACAATTAGAAGTGAGGTTTAAATGTTCACACACTGCAGAATCATCAGTGATGGGCGTAACTAGTTACTTATGTAATCTAATTAATAATTGAATTACATAATAATTTGATTAAAATGTAATCTAATTACATAATATTCAATTAAATTGTAATTAGATTACTTAGGATGTGCTATGAAATTAATAACAATGTAATTAATCACAAAATAATTTGATTACAATGTAACCTAATTACATAGTATTCAATTATATTGTAAATACCTATAATTACTTTGAATATGAAATGCCGCATGCTTGCTTCGCATGGCTGCGACCCGTACGGCGTCATCGGGAAGTAGTAGGGATAATGTGCGGGGGTGCGGGGAGGTTCTATGCATTGTGCTCGTGCGCCGCCGCTCCTAGCCATTCTAACCACCCCGCGTCACCCGCCCCCTCTCAGTTACTTCTTATCTTTTGTATTGTAAGCACGTAACATTTTCTTAAGATTACAAGTCGTAGGTATTTTGGTGATTAGTGCAAAAACTTTTGTGTTATTTACAATGAATGAAACTGCAAGACTACTTTTAGAAGATGACAGTTCAGTGGACGAATCTGTGTCTGCAGGTCAATCTACATTGCCATCGCCAAGCAATATTTCTGCCGTGCTACCCACTATACTTGACGGTAAATTCTTTGAAATACTTCATGATTCATCAGGAACTGATAAAATAGTCGCCATTTGCAAGAAATGTCTGCCTAATAATGTAAAAATAAAAGGCACGAGATTGTGTACATCCAATTTCAAAACACATTTAAAACGGAAACATGGACAAGAAACTATACAAGAATACCAAGAATATATTAAAAGTAAAAGATCGAAAAATGTTCGTACTTCCAGTTCGTCACTCGAACTATCACCACGAAGGTCGTCCAATGTACTTTCATATTCTCAAGCTGAATTCGATCGAGATATTGTTAAGTATTTCGTCAACTCAATGATTTCTCTAAAATGCACTGAAGACCCTTACTTCCAAAAAATTTTACGTCGCTTAAATACATGTGCGTATAATCTAAGAATCATGAGCAGGCGCACACTTGGAAGAATGATTACGGAATGCTTTAATGAAGAATCTACTTTAGTGAAACAAGAACTAAATCAAGTGAAACACATTTGTACGACAGTTGACATTTGGTCTGGACGTCGAAGAAGCTTTCTAGGTGTAACAGCGCACTGGATTGATTCACGTAGTTTAAAACGTGTCTCAAGGGCATTAGCGTGTCAACGCTTTAAAGGCACTCATAGTTATGACAAAATATACGAATTGTTGCAAGAAATTAATTCAAGATATGGCTTAACTAGCACAAACGTCGTGGCTTGTGTTACAGACAACGGCAGCAATTTTGTGAAAGCTTTTAAAAGTTTCGGTGTACACCGCAAGCAAAACACTAATGATTCTTGTGATGAAGACTCCGATACTGATAGTACAGACGACGAATTAATGTATCTTAATGACCTTTCTTCAACAATTAGCCATTTAGAGACTCGTTTGCCATTACACCTAAGATGCGCTTCACATACTTTGAGTCTGTGTGCCACAGACGCTAATAAAATACTAGAAAACCAGGAAACAGAGCTATCGAAAATGCATGACCAAACAATCAAAAAATGTAACACATTATGGAAAGCTGCAAATAGGCCAAAATCGGCTGAAGTTTTACAAAATATTCTGGGCCACACTCTAAATAGGCCAGTAGAGACAAGGTGGAACAGCCTTTATGATGCCTTGAAAAAAATCGCAACCATAAAAGATAAATCTGCAGCACTTCACAGAGCCTTAAACATAAAAAATCCACTACGTGAATCTGAATTTACTTGCATAGAGAATACCTGTCATGTACTCAACCTGTCGCTGATGCGCTTGACATTCTTCAAGGTGAAAACGCAACCTATTATGGGATATTTTTGCCGACTATACTCTCGTTGAAGAAAAAGAGACTATGAATACTGCAGTATTCTGACTGAAACTTACCTCAAAAGTGTGCAAACAAGATTTAAAGATTTTCTAAAAATTTCGGGATCTCAAACTGAAAATGCTGCTTTAGCTGCCATTTCTCATCCCAAATATAAAAAGTTAAAATGGACATCATTAATTGGCCAGTCAGAATATGGTATAATGAAGAATTTACTAGTAAAAGAAGTCGTAAAGATTATACCAAATCAATTATCTCGCGAAAGACCATCAACGAAGTCGAGGGAGGATAACTATTTTGAAATAGATTCAAGTTCGGATTCAGACAACCAGAGCAGTGAGCCAAGATCCAAAGCTGAACTTATAGTCACTCATTTTTTGGCAGAAGACAGCAGAGAACTTCAAATATTAAATAATCATAAGGAAATGAAAGATTTTTTTTTTAAATTCAATACCCCTCTTCAATTTAATACCTTCTTCTGCGCCTGTGGAACGTATGTTTTCGTACGCGACAATGATCAATTGTCCGAAAGCAAATCGTCTGTCAGACGAAATGTTTGAAAAAAGAGTCATATTAAAAGTTAATTTAAATTATAAATCAGAAAACTTTTTTTTTATTAACCAATGATGAAAATTATAATTAATAAAAGATTTAAAACTATATAATGATTGACAGAACATAATTTTTTTTTTTTTGTATAATTATGTGTTTCATTTTCCTATTTGTCAAAAATGTATTATAATTAATAAAATAGGGCATTTTTTGTAAGATGCAGGTGTCCCATTACGGCCATTACTAATATAAATGTGTAATTACGTTTTATCAGATTACTTATGTAATCTGTTATAAAGTAATTAGATTAACTTGCAATTAAATTACTTTGTATTTAATTACAGTAAGTACTCATTGCAATTAGTTACATAAGTAATCTGTTCCAAAGTATTTTAATTACAAATTACATTGTAACTGTAATTTGTAATTATTAATCTAATTACTTTTTGCCCATCACTGCTTTTAAATCGGGAAGGGCTCCATCCTTACCACTTCACAAGAGTCCAAGAATTACATGAACATGCCTACGCGGCGCACCTCGCGTTTTGTAATTGGATTGGAGAAGAACGCCGCAACATTCTGTGGACTGACGAGTCCACATTCACACGGGTTGGTATGTTCAACATACACAATGCGCATCATTGGACTGAGGCGAATCCTCGTGTTGTGCGGCCTGACCACTTTCAGACTCGGTTTAGTGTGAATGTGTGGACCGGGATACTCGGCAACAGAATTCTAGGTCCAGTGTTCTTGGACAGACTGAACGGAGACACGTATCTGCGCTTACTACGAACCCGTGTGAGAAGAATGTTGGAACGTATTCCTCTTGAAGAGATAAGAGGGCTGCACTTTCAACATGATGGAGCACCACCTCATTTCGCCATCAGCGTACGGGAATTTTTAAACGGTGTGTGGTACGGCGGTGAAAGGTGGATAGGCCGAGGAGGGCCAGTGCAGTGGCCTCTTCGCTCGCCGGATTTAACCCCTCTAGACTTTTTTTTGTGGGGTCGTGTAAAGGACCTTGTGTACGTCTAAACCGGACATGACATTGGAAGTGTGGAAGAACTAAAAAGGCGCATCAAACGCGCTTTTAGGCAAGTGAAAAGTCAAACGGACACATTAAATAAAGTGAAGAGACATGTACGTAAGCGTGCCTACATTTGTGTGCAACGCGAAGGTGGACTTGTGCAACAGTTTTGTAGATAAGTAGGTAGGGAGTGTGTAAATAACTGTAAATACGGTTCAATTGTTGTAAATAAGATGATTAACTTTTAAACATGCCAAGTAACTGTAATTTATCGTTATTTGATATTAATCTAAGTACCTACCTATTGTTTAAAAATAATAAGAAAAAAATTGCGATTCTTACACTAACTTGACAGTCCAAAGCCTGTTTTAAGTGTGATGGGAAGTTTATCATCTTATTTACGTCAGTTTTTTGGAAGAATGCGGTAGCTGGTAAGTAATTGCACTTTTAAAACACTTGGGGTATTATTGCGTACCTAGTAGATTAGGTAGTGACGAACTAGTCAGCTGATATCAGTTTTCATTCACAGAACAGATGGAAAGAGATAGCAGTTGTTTTCATTGAAGAAGCGACACATCGCGCGTAATTTGTGAACCGCGTTATGCAGAGTAGAGTCAATGTTAATTTAACTACTTTATTTTCTCAAATTTAATTAACTGTTCCGGGGTACGAAAATTCTTCATCCTATTGTAATCTATAAATACAATACCATGCCCTGGTAACTTAGAACATTGTTTTTCATTACGAAAAGCGCCATCTATCCCACAAGCACGGAATTGTTTTTTGCAGTGTTACCACAATATTTTGCTTGAAATGTGTGGTAGTTTACACTAATTGTTAATTTTCATATTTTGCTTTAATTACTCCAGTTTCATAAAAAAAGTAAGATATAACAACCAAGTAAAAACTTATTTTTAAATATTTTCAAAAAAGTTGTATTATCACATGTTATTTTTACGATGATAGAATCTTAAGAGTAGTTTACTTATACCAAACGTTAGCAACACTGAGTCTCAATGTCACAAGAAAATTTTCCACCGTTGTGTTTGTATACTGGCGCGTATTTTTTCTTGTACTTTTTGGTGTTTTTGTGTTGTTGCGTTGAGTCGAGCTTTAGTTCCTCCGTATATTCCAGAAATACTGAAATTCCAGCATAGTTTGTACTTTGTGAAAGTGTTTGAGACATACTTGTAGATAGGCCCTCCGTAAGGAGTTTGGACCATATATCTCAGTGTAGTGTTATTTTACGCTTTACACAATGTCTCGAAACGTCTGCTGTGTTCCTGAGTGCCCAGTAATAGCAGAAGATGGTGAGTGAAGTGTGTTTTTATATTTTGATTTTTCATAACCCTAACAAATACTCTTTTAGGTCATGAGCCTAATACACCGTGGGCCCAATACTTAAGTTAATCTGCATAATCCGTTGTTGACAACTTTACAAAGCAGTGAAAAACTTAGCAATACTTTCTTTTAATCAGTAGTCAAAATTTCTGAAAACCTTTTTTAATAGTTAGAAATCATAAATACTACATGTAAGTAGTCTGTCAGCTTAGTTTGATAAGCTGGTAAACAATCTTGACATACCTTTGTGCTGAATTTTTACTTTTATTAAATCATACTACTATTTGTATTTTAAAATAATTTATAATAACTAGATTAAAAATCACATTTCAGTCAGTCGCATTATAGTCACTTTATTTTATTTTCAGGTGTACCTCTACATTACTTTCCACATCCTGAGAAAGATGCAGAAAGGTTTCTAAATTGGGTAAAGATAGTTGGAAGTGATATTGCGAGTCTGGACAGCACCACTATCCACAAAACTCGAAGGATCTGTCGTCGGCATTTTCAGGAACACTTTCTATACCCAAAAAACAGACTTTGCAAATTGGCTGTTCCATCTTTGCTTTTAACCTCTGCAGATATTTCAGGTAAATCTGTTTTTGATTAAGTATATTTAATACTAGCAACTGCATTGGTGAAAATTGCTTTATATCAAGTACTTTAGAAATTTATAACAAATACACAGACTCGGAGACTGAGCAACTTATACTATTCCCCAATACAACACTATATGTTTTCAATATTTAAAACACATTTTTTAAGATTGTTTTTTTTTCTTTTTATTCCTGTAATATCCTGAATATCAGGCAAAGGCCGCTCCCATATAGAGAAGGAAAAAAATTAACCTTTTTTATTCTGTCCTTTTCAGCGCCAAGTGAAATGGTTCCAGACTGCCAACCATCTACTTCTCAAGAAGCAATATTGTTAAATGCTAATGTGATTCAGGACTCAACAAGAACTGTTGATTACAAGCTTTGCAATTTATCTATTGTGTATCCAATGGGCTAATTGAAGAAGCCTAGAAATAGGTTCCATATTGGGATGCATAAAATTCAATTCATAGTAAAATGATTAGTGTAAAAATACTAATTTTATTCTCTTTGTTTCTCAGCACCAAGTATGGGTCCATTATTTTCTGATCGTGAACTGTCAACATCCCAAAAAGCTTTATTGCATCTTGATGTAATACAACCCATGACAAGTAGAACTGTTAAATACTTCAAGCCTTCTAGTTCAGGTATGTTATCTATTTCTATAGGATCACTTATCTTAGTCTATCTACAAATGCTTCTATCTATCTAATCCTTTGAAAGGTCATGGTTTAGCATGATAAAGCCAACATTCACTTTTCGATGCACCTTTTTTAAACTGCATTCTGCATAATTTAAACTTAAATTTATTATATTTTCAGTACCATTTTTGAAACGGAAAAACAATGAAAATAAAGTTAAAAAATTAGAGCAAACTCTTCGTCATGCTCTTAAAGCCAAACAGACCTTCCGCAAAAGATATCTCCTGGCAAAGAAAATAAGGAAAACAAATGCTTTCGAAATTATGACCAAAGATATGACATCAGCAGCAAAATCTTTATTTTACATGCAAGTAAAAGGAAGTGCTAAGACACCAAGAGGAAGGCGATTTACGCTTGATGAAAAAATCTTAGCATTATCATTATATAAACCGTCACCTAAAGCATATCGCTTACTAAGCCAGCTTTGTGTTCTGCCAAGCCGAAGAACACTTCAAAATATTCTACAGAAAGTAAATTTAAAGCCTGGCATTAACCAAAAAATATTTGAACATTTACAGAAAAAAGTGGCCAAAATGTCAGAAAAACATAAATTTTGTTGCATACTGTTTGACGAAATGTCAATT
Organism: Noctua fimbriata; assembly: GCA_905163415.1. Lineage (NCBI taxonomy): Eukaryota > Metazoa > Arthropoda > Insecta > Lepidoptera > Noctuidae > Noctua > Noctua fimbriata. The sequence goes on along the minus strand of LR990929.1, from coordinate 3,197,653 downwards.
GCTACAAATTTAAGTTACAACAAGGCACGCGATAACATAAATGATTTTATCGACAATGGAAGCAAAAGGGAACTGATATTCGCTGATCATGTGCTTGTATTTATGCTGAGAGGTGTAGTAAAAAAATATAAGCAACCAATAGCCTATAGTTTTTGCTCGGGCACAACAAAGACAGCAGATCTGAAACATCAATTGAAAAGTATAATAGAAAAAGTCGAAAACACAGGTCTAAGAGTTGTAGCTACAGTATGTGACCAAGGAGCCACAAACCTTGCTGCAGTAAATCAGTTGATGGCAGAAACTAAAGGAAAATACCTAAGAAAAAATGAGGATTATAGAGGTGAATTTTTTGAAGTGGGCAGTGTAAAAATTGTGCCTATATACGATCCACCTCATCTCATGAAGGGTGTACGCAACAATTTATTAAATAAAAACCTGAAATATGTCATGGATGGTAAGGCACGAGTTGCTAAATGGTGTCATATTGAAAAATTGTTTCAAAGAAGCCCTTCATTCCGGGGTGTAAAGATTGCCCATAAGCTGACAGCTCAACATGTCGTGCCCTCAATGATACCAAAAATGAGGGTTAAGTATTGCACGCAAGTATTCAGCAAGTCTGTTGGTGTGACACTTGGATGGCTGGCAGGTATGTCCTTACAGAGTCCCTATAAATGTTGTAGTCTAAAAACCGAAATGCTACCTATTCAGCACTAATTTACAGACCTATCATCGACTCAATGTAAATAGTTTAAGCTATTTTATTACAATTAAATGAATTGCCAGACCGAAATATTATCTTTGACCTGTACATAATAGACGAACTACAAAGGTGTGTCCAAATATCGAGCGGCAATCGAGCGCGGCTGCCGCGCGCGGCCCGCCGCGCAGTGATTAGACGACTGCCGCGCGCGAACGCTTCTGGCTACCTGCCGCGCGCGAACATTCTTAGTAAACATTCGGCAGTAATTGTGTTTGGACGTATTTCTGCGCACAAACATGGACAACGAAACATCGATTCGTTTAATTGAAATGTATGGATCTTTTAAAGAGTTATGGGATCCTCGACAAAAGGAATACCATAATAAAAATAAACGTGAAGACTTGTGGAATGAAATAGCCAACAATTTTGTTCTTCCCAAGAAGGAATTAAAGGCTAAAATAAAAAGTCTTTTAAGTTCCTATTGACGAGAAAGGAATAGAGAAAAAACAAGCAATACAACTGGATTGGGTTAGTTATAATCTTTTAATAATTAATATAATGTATACCAATATTGCTGTAAATCTAGACCTACTTACTATACTCATAACAATGATATTCAAAAAGTATAGATGGAGTATAGTCATACTTTACACGTCAAAATAACATGCCATGTAGGTACGCCATTTGCATTGCACTGAATGCGATAGACATATTCGGCAATCACAAGAGGGAAGGAGACAAATAGATAAAATAGAAGGCAATTTGAATGTTTGTGGTACGAAATTTGGCGATACAAGGCGAATCTATACTTTTTGAATATCATTGACTCATAACGCAATTATTATTTATTCTAGTTTTTCTTTTAAACTAAATACATATTATTTTGTTGCAGGTAGAAACCAGTCTTACACATCAAAATGGTTTGCTTACGAAGCATTTCACTTTTTTACATCTGATACAATGGTAGGTACCTAAAGTTTTTTTTATTCCCAATGGCGGCAAACGAGACGTCAGTAAGTGGTTACCGCCGCTTATGGACCTCGACAGTGCCAGAGGCACTGCCAGAGTGCCAGGCCGCTGCCAACCCTGAGACATTAGTTCTTAAGTCTCAATAGACCAGGAATTTCACTAGCTACAATGAGTACCCTTCAAAGCGGAAGTTAATAGTGTGTAGTTAGCAAACTACTAGTTGGCGGCAGAACATATGATACCGCGGTAGTACGTACCTAGACGCATATCTTAACGTACCACCAGTAAAAGTAAACTTTCTAATAATAATAAATTAAGTATAGTTTTATTTAGTACTTATCTTGCCACGGAATGGATCCATTTGTTATAAAATGATTGGCTAAGAAATTACGATTATCAGTCGGAGTGGTACCCGTAAATTGGTTGTTCTGTATTGCAGAAACTGTTTCATTCGTGGATATATTGGTACTACGTTCCAAATAATCTCTACGAAGAAAATTATGCAAATGAACGCTAGCTAAAACTACTTTCTTAGCTGATGACGGTTTTAGAATCATTACTTTTCTCAGTACTCTAAACTTCGATGACATTATCCCGAAAGCGTTTTCAACTACTCGCCGCGCTCTTGATAACCTATAGTTGAATATCCTTTCCTTGGAACCTTTTTCATGAATTCCGGCAAAAGGAGTCATCATATATGTATTTAATGCAAAAGCTTGATCTCCTAATATTACAAACGGTATTTTTTTTGAGTAGGGTATATTTAAAATTTCCGGTACCGGTACATTAAGTTGTTGATTTTCCAGCTTGTGATATAATTGGGAATTTTTAAACACCCCTCCATCTGAAATCCGGCCTTGGCAGCCTACATTAACATACATAAAGTTGTAATTTGAATCTACTAATGCCAGAAGAATAATACTAAAGAACTTTTTATAATTATAATATTCTGTGCCACTTCGAAAGGGAGCTTGAATACTGATGTGTTTTCCGTCTAAAGCACCAATAGCGTGCGGAAAATTCCATTTCTCATTGAATTCCTTAGAAACTGCGTGCCATTCTTGTTCTGAATGTGGCAACTGAAAAAAAAATGTATTATTAAGAAGCCCGTGACCAGTTATGGGACAGGTAATTAACTTTCTTATTTGTTTCAGGATTCGGCACTAGAGAGCTCTCTCTTAGACACAAACAGCAATAGTGGAATCACAAATGAAACGGTAAATACGGATTCAAATAGCAATGCCTCTGAAGGTAATATACCTTCAAGAGCATCTGAAAATAAACTTAAAATTAAACCAGCAAAACGTACTCTTGAAGATTCTGTTATGGATGCCGAAAATAAAATGCTAGAAGATGCAATAGAATTAATGCGCAAACAAGATCAATGTAGCAACGATCCATACGTTGCTTTTGGTATGCACATAGCGGCTGAATTAAGAAAGTATGATACAATTACATTGACAAGAGTTAAACATTCCATTAATAATATCATATATGAGGCTGATATGGGATATCTACAGCAACAGACATTAGGATACCATGAAGAAAGAAGACCTGGATACTTCACATCGCAATTGACTGATCTCTCCGACTCAACAGTTTCTAATCATACTGATACAGGATCTGGATTGACACAGTTAATTCGCGATCTAGATACGTAGAGTTAATCTTTGTTTTAATTATATCTGGCGCAAACTACTACCTTTTTTTTAAATCAAGCATAATAAAAATAAGTGATTATGATAAACACTATTATTCTTTCTTACCTTTACAAAATCCTTAAGGGCTGTTGTTATGGCGTCACACACTTCGGGTATTACTGATGATATGGTTTGTTTTGATACACAAAAGACGTATTGTAGGCTAGAATAGGAGTCTCCTGTTGCTAAAAACCGTAAAGTTATAGCCAATCTCTCTTTGGTTGTGATTGCTTTACGCCAGTACGTATCTTCTTTTTTAATATGTGACTCAACCAGGCTATGTAAATGTTCAAACTCTTCCAAGGTTAGTCTTAAAAACTGTGGTGTCCGGTAATTAATTTCATAATTGATTGACTCAATATTCTGTAACCTCCGTTGAAAAAGTGGTTTCATCCAGCACTTCCTCGTTAAAATATGTTTCTTCTTAGCTCTTTTACGCAATTTTTTAATAATAAGCAGAGCTACGACACATGCGACCGCTTTCATTTTAGTTCTGATGCCAACTGAAGCGCGCGGCATATCTTGGTTGTGCCGCGCAGTACTGCCGCGCAAACATTAGTTGGCTTTGTCCAAACTAGAGCGCGGCAGAAATGTGTCCTACAAATGCCGCGTGTTGCTGCCGCGCTCTTGCTGCTCAATGTTTGGACACACCTTAAAATAATTAAATAAGTAGTCAAAAATATAATAAAAAATTTTGTTTGGCAGCTAAACCTCATATTTAATATTTATTGTTCTTTTCAATAAATTAACATTAAATTTTCATTTCTAGAAAGTGGGAGCATGCCAGAGGAAAGTGTGGACACTGCAGAAGTGTTAATGCTGTTCGACGACCTGTTTGACTCTGTCAATGCAAATTTCCACAGAGAAGAAGGGAAAAATATACAGATCGGCAGTCACACCAAAGTCACCCCATTTAAAATTTTGGAACAAAATGTTACCGATTTTAAAGTCAATGAAATATATAAATGATAAAGGCAAAGAGGTAACTGTACCATCTCTTACCAGTTGGGCAAAAACTATAGAAGGTTTTAAATTAATCACACATAGATTAAGGTCAGAAGGAATAAATTCATTGTTACTACGTAACATAAACCAAGACCCATTAGAAAACTTTTTTGGGGCGATAAGAGCTAATGGCTATAGTAATGTAATGCCCAATTCAGCAGCTTTTGAAACTGCATTTAGAACTCTATTAATAAATAATATTACATCCCCACACTCGCCGCAGGGAAATTGCGAAAAAGATGACAGTGTTTGTTTGAATTCCTTAAAATCTTTGATAAACCAAAACTGTAATGTGGAGGATGTTAATGAAATTATGGAAATTATTGATGAACGATATTAATTTATTAAATACACAAATAATTATAGAAAGCCGTTCTCGAGTTCATGTAGAGAAATGCGCGGCCATATCATATTGTAGTGGGTGGATAGCAATCAAAGCAAAAAAGTTTGTTTTAAAAAAATGTAAAACATGTCGAAAAAATTTGATATGTTCAAATACTGAAGATTTCCACAATTTTATAATAAAAAAAGAATATTGTGGCAAAAGATGGTTATGCTATCCTACTCGGGCATTGTTCGACTTTTTTGCCCAAGTAGAACACATCACTTTGGATATTTTAAATAAATGTGGGCATATGGAACAAATTTCAAAATATATAAAGCTAATTATAACAGTCCACATTGACTTCAATTTTATGAAATGTAAAAAACATAAAGAACAATTAAAAGAATATTTGCTCCACAAAAGTGTTGTGTTCTTCACCATGAATTGGTGCAAAGAAGTCAGCAATGTTCTCACTGGCAAGAGCTACTATATTTTTTGTAATAGTGATGAAATTGACCCCATCTTCATACAGGCTCGAGAACATAATAATAAAACAAAGGGTGCGAAACGTGAGAGGCAAACGGGTGTCGTAATTAATATTTAATAAATTAATTCAATAATATATTTTTGTGTTATTAATCTCGTTCCCTTTGTCCCATTACATTTATATTTCATTTATTATATATCTAAACTGTGTTCACAACTAGTGTGTCTAAAAAGATCTAGATATGCTTGTCAAAACGCAGTTAAAAAGGTAAAACCGGAAGGGTGTTCAAATTTTCTTACGTTTTATGCAATTTGTTGCTCATTGTCGGGCTGTATGTTGATTAAAATATGATTATACAGAATTATAATCTTTAAAATCATCAATACAACCCCTTTAGTTCACATTGCCATTGAACTTGTTCATGAAATAGTCATTCAATGGCACTTTATGAACTAACAAGGTTGTATTGATGGTTAAAATTATTATAATTCTGTAAAGCCATAATAATAACGGTCGCGAATTATATTTTAATCAACGTACAGCCCGACTGACCAACAAATTGCTTAAAACGTGAAAAAAAATGAATTTCGCGGGCCACCAGCTCAAATATCAACATATATGCACCTACCTACACAGCTACTTAGATGTGTATATATTCATTTAGTTCCTTGCTTGACGTTCAGAGGGCGCTGAACATTAAACAACCAAAAACGTCAGTTGCCAGTCTATCTCATTTTATAATATTAGTCTATGTACAATACTACCTCCCATTAAAGCCGTGGCAGATATTTTTATAGCACCTTATACAATATGTCCGGGTTTGGACTGTACAAACTTTAGGGGGTGATAGTTTGCTCTATTTTATCACTAAAATTATTCTACATGTGGGGCCTAAACTCAACCCCCTCTGAATGGCAGCCATTTTTGTATTTCGGTTGACTTTTTCGTAGCGTCCATACTAAAAGTTAAGTAACTTTGGAATTTAATGCCCGATTATCGTAAAAAAAAAACTTTCCATAATGGAAAAGTATTAACAATCAGTTAAATAACTCAAATCATTTTAATAAATGCTGTATCATATTGAAATAAATGCTAAAATATCAACTTTACGTCAAAATTAACTTTGTTTTTTAGTTTTTCAAGGTTATCACAAAATACACCCCCGAGAACTACCTCTTTTTATGTACGTGTCGCACAGATGGTAAGTTTACCTAAATAATGATACCAAAAACTCGATTCTATGACAATTGGTTTAAGGGATATTGTTGCTTGAACGCAGCTCTTCCGTGCGTAAAATATGAATAAGCGCCGCATTCCATGGGGAAGCAGGTAGAAAAATGGTCTATTGCGTATCATTGAAGTGAGAAAGGGACAAAATACACATTTTGGGGAACTACGTGAATACAAAAGAAGATACCATTATGAATTAATTGTTTTATTTTTGTGTAACTACCATTACCATTTACCATTACCATTTAAACTATTTTATTCATATTGTGTAAACCATGTATTGTTACTTACTTTGGTTTCCTGAACACAGGAGAAATTATGCTATGACTAAATTCGGACCAAACCCTTTGGTTTCCGAAGTTTTATTCCAATTGTATGTTGATTACGAGGGTGACTACGTCATTCTGAAACCGACGATTACAGGTGCAAACCAACTACACATAGATCTCGGACATGACAGTATTACTTTGAACGAGGCTATACTTATGTATATACGAACCTCCTTTCGTATTGGACACGACGGATACTGTTACCTTCAATGGTTTCATCAATTAAATATCCAAGAATGGAAAATTCGAAACTACCGCAAAAGACTTGGAGCCTTTCCTTTGTTGCAAGATGTCTTTTCGATTTTAATTAGAGAAGCTTCAAATTTGAAAACGCCCATTAGCATCTGTAGACCAACTGTTCATTATGGTGTCGTTCACGTGCATAGAAATGAACACATCCTAAAACCGTTTTGTGATGTCTTACATGCCTCCAGACATTTCATGAAAATGAGATTTTTGATAGGAATGAATGGACAAATGACTAACTTACTCTCCAGGAAGTTATTGGCGTTAGGAGGAATAAATCAGGAAGATGTAGTGAAGCAAATACTCGCAAAAAAACTTGAAAACCCGAATTCGGACGAGTCCAATAACGTCATTCGCGCTTTGTCTGATATTGTTTATGAACAAATAAATAAGCCTAAAACTATTATATACGTCAGGATTTCCTTAACCGCTTTGCAGCAGAGTAGACTTTCCGAGTTATATCCAAAATTTAACTTGGATTTCTCAAAGGCTAATTCATTCCGTGCACATTCTATGGCTGCTGCTATGAGGCAATGTAACGTCGAGCTTATGCTGAGTAGGTGTGCATACCGTAATAAAGAAAAAGTTCCACCTGGATACGACGCTTGGGTGAAGGACGTGGGGGGGAATTTGAGAATGACAACTGCTCGATCTTGGTACTCGATCCACTGCTGTATCCCTGTTTTGGATGTTAGAGACAATGCCCGTCGCTCGGCGGAGATATCTGATGTTCAACGAGCTGCAACTAGAAATCCTGAATTGGCGAAGATGTTAACGGATAGTAGTGACAAGTTATATTGTAGATCTACTGCTCAAGAATGTGGGATCAAAGCTCCGGTCATAATCATGAACGACAGTCAATATGATATGACGAATAAGGACGTCGCTGACGCAATGGACGCTGCCGCTGCCGATATAGCTTACTCAACAGTCTTATTCGAGCCAGAGATCTTGATGGCGGACTTTGAATCCGGTGAAATGCAAGACGTCGGGATGATATGGAGAAAAAAATATTGTAACTCCATGACGAAAGATGCTGTTCGTGAGGGAGATAGATATGTTAGTAGTATACAGTTTTATTTTAGGTCGGATTACTCACTTGCTTATGAACATTCTTACCGAACTTACCTTGAAACTATTGTTAGTATGAAGTATGTTAGTTCTAGAAATATATTATATATGGGAGAGGTTGTAGAGACTAGAGGACCATACTTAGTTATTAAGATAGTCAGGACTCGTTTTGATGTAACAAAGGGGTTAGTTACTTATACAGTTCCAATTAGTAAAAAACTTAAGAACTCTGTTATTGTTCAGTATTATACTTATGAACCGTTAGAATTAGACACTCATAATGAGTTTAAAGTTAACTTCACCAAACGTAGAATGTTAGTTCCGCGAAACTTGTATGAATCAGGGTTAAAATATGCACTTGCTCAGACACAGCAAAAGTTCTCTGTTAACGCTATATACGAATACCTTCGTTCGATATCAATTAGAGTAATTGTAAACGGGACAGATGCATCTGTTGTTGACACACCCGTAGGACCGTTAGACTTGTACCATTTGGCTGATTCTATTTATCTTGTAGCTTTTGTTTAGCGTTATAACAGTAGCAGTGCGTTGGCAATTATAACCGACTACTTAAAAAAAAGTAGGCATGGCGACGGATCCTCCTTGTTCATGAGGGTGATAAAAAAACTTTTCTTTGGTATGGTTGGGTCTTTACCAATGGTATCGAATGGTATTCCAACTGGAACTATTGCTGTTGAGAGGCACGATTCAGAACTGGAGATAAGTGATGATAGTAAGTCTGATTTAACATTATTGCAAAAATTGTCGCTATGGGCCGCGGCCCCTAACTACTTTGATATTAAGATAACCGACGCCACCAAGGTGGTTGAAATTGTTAACGTGATAGACGAAGTGATTTATAATTACAACCAGACGTACTTTTCCAATGAAATCAATCAGGTTGAGTATTACCCGGATGTGACTGAGGTTGCTGATAATATAGTGAAGGAAACGATAAATATTTTTAAGAAGGATGCACAACCGGACCTTGTGTCTCAGGTAAAGTTATCAATTCAGTCTGCTCCTGAATTTCCTTATCAGACTCACAAATGCGAGCATTCAACTGTTGTTCAGATACTCGATGTACCTGGGGATGGTAATTGTTTGTTTCATTCTTTGAGAGGAGACTTGTCAGTGCATGACTTGAAGCTCAGATTGTTAGAATCAAAATTTTTGACTTCATGTCTGGATGCAAATGAAGTTGTCGATATATTAACTTCGGAAAACAAATGGGGAAATGACGACATAATTTTACTTTATTGCAGAGAGTTTCAACAGAATGTTTGTTTACATAACCATCATAACGATACACCTACTTGTTACTTGTTTCGGGGCAGTAATTCAGATGAGATAAGTTGTCATATTATGTTAAAAGAAAACCATTTCGCCCCTCTAAATATTGGGGTTAAAGGGGGGGCTCACGGAAAAATGGTAAGTTTGGGTATAGTTAAGTCTGTTCCTCCACCAACGGATTCTAATGTTATAGACTATCTAACCTCTTTGATTTCAATGAGAGGAGATCATCTGTGTCCACTGGTTGAAACTATAGGTTGGAGATCGGCTGTATTTCTTGAGTTGTTTGATAGATATCCCGAGATTAGGGTCGTAACTTCACTTAACTGCGATTTTGACCCGGGTCTCGAGGGTTTCTTTTCTAGTCTGACAGGAACCGAGGGAGAAGGTACACTGCAATTCGTTAATGGAATTCATATGGACAAGTTCCGGTCTGTTTCTTGTAGTGACGTCATTGTTGTGGAGTACAGAGACTGGAGTTCTCAATCATTGGTGCAGGATTTGAATTCATTGTCGGAGCAATTCAGTATCGTAATTTTTACTAGTTCATCTCACACACCGGTCACAGATCGGTTGGGTTATGTCATTTTGACGGAATTTGGCTCTACGACTTCAGTTCGGTGGGAAACCACTCCTGAGTTACTATTTGAATCGTTGCAGGAAAGGGTATTGAATAACTTCCAACATCAGTGTCAACTCGAGCAATTACATGCATACTGGACCGAGTTTGTGCACGGGCAGATGGACTCTAGTGTACTTAACGAAGTGTCGGTTGCGGGAGCCGATGATTCGATTGTCGACGACATAGCTCTTCTTTCCGAGGGCGAAGAACTACAAATTATAGATAGTATCGAAGAGTTAAGAGGTAATGGTGGGATCTTGGCAGACGTGGTTGAGATACCGGATGTATTATTGATAGATCCTCCTGAACAATTTGCCCAGGATTCTGAGTTTGATGAAGGGATATTATTGCCACCTCCAAATAAGTTCTCTCATTCTGTTGTTAGTTCCTGTTCTTTGTCCTCGAGGATTGGTGGTAGGTCGATTTTCTACACGTCGTGTCGAGAGTTCCTTACAGGTGAACCACGTGATGGGAAGGTAGATTCTTATCTTTCGAACTACAACTTAAAGTTCATATTTCCGGATCATCCACATTACTCGTTTAAGAGGGAAAAGCTGAAATCCGAAGATCTAGATTTTGATGACTTATTAGTGATTAAAGGGGAAAACATTTTTTTTGATAAGCAAAATTTTTATAAAATCGACATGTCAAAACTAAGGAAAAGTATGTTACCGGCCACAGAGAGAAAAACTCACTTAGGACTAATAAAAACTAAAGTGTCTAGTGACGGAATATAGAAAAAATATTTTTTGGGAGTCACTATTAGTCAGAAACCTGTTAAAACACCGACACCTTATGTGGATTTAAACATTGGTCTTAAACCAATAAAACCTATGACTGACGACAAGTTCGAATCATTGCTACGTTCACATGAAACAGAGTCTGCAAACAAGTTGACAATGACTTTACCAACAACGGAAGTTAGGGACAGACCAACTCTTCGGGCAGATGATAGAAAGGAACTTGTTTTGACGGTTAGAGACAAGTTAAATTTAGACAGAGTTGGTTCATTAAATAAACCTATAAACGATGTCCCGATTCTTAGTTGTAAAGGCGAGGTTAAGGACCCATCAGGAATTGAATGTGTGTTTGTGGATTCTAAAGGGAAGTTAATTACCAACTCAATAGTGTTGACTGATGAAGCAGTATTAAACATTTACAATACATTCAGGAGCCGTAACATGTTATCTGGGAGAAACTTTACTACAGTATTTTGTGGTAGTGCACTCGTATGTATTGTGGGTTTTGAAACTGCATAACTTTCAACTGAACTTTCAAATTTTGTAAAAGTATTGGGGTGTTTGTACCCTGAGTCACGATTGTTTTACATTAATAAAATCTCTAAGTTTATTACTATACCTAGATTAACGTGAATAATGGATAATTTCGTTGGATTTTATCCTCACCGATTCGTAACAGTTAATGAATATAAAGACGATTGTACTTACGTTTCAGACCATTATAATAGGTATAATCGAGCAGTACGAAAAGTAACCACTGCAGAACAATCAGTAATGGCTCTTTGGGAGAGAACTAACTCATCTTATAGTAAATTTAATCCAAAGTTTGAAGCGGAATATATTGGTCAAGGTGCAGTACGTAATAGTGCCCGAGAAATCTTAGAGTATTGGAGGATTTCCTCGGTCATTGTTTATAATGTGTATAAAGAGTTTTATGACATGAATTGTAGAACCTCTGTTTTGAACGTAGGTAAATTGCGAGAGGCGTGTGATCTCTCTCCGGAAAAGTTTCGTGTTGTCCGTTTAATTATGGACCCGAACACTCATGTTGTTAAAATCTCACCTGTCGTGGCATCCTCAATGTCCGATGGATCTTATGAGGCTTTCTTTGACGGGGTTAAGATAGTACAGTGGGAAGATATAAGTAAGGGTAATGTTGCTATTACTGATAGGTATTATTTAACTGGTAAATCATTAAAATTAATGCAAGCTCAACTTTTGTACGAAAATTGTAAAGACGTCAGTATTGACGGGTTTTCAACGGAATATATAAATGTAAATTTCGTTCAGGGTGTTCCAGGTTGTGGGAAAACACACTGTATCGTTGAAAATGTTCCCATTAACCCTGTAAAGAAACTAGAAGTGGAGGAAACACGGGAGAGTTTAGAAGTCAACTCATGTTTAATTTTAACACCTACTCGAGAAAGCGCAGAAGAGATTAAGACCAGGTTAACTAAGAGAGGAATGCCTAAGGACACGATTAAGACTTCGGTTGCAACAATAGATTCTTATTTGTTGAATCATGCATCGAAAGGAAATTTGAGGTATGATTTATTAATAGTTGAGGAAGCTTTGATGTTGCACGCGGGTCAGATTGTGTTGGCATTGATTATTTCGGGAGCTAGATCACTGATGTTTATCGGTGATGAATGTCAAATTCCATTTATTAATAGGTTGGGACAGTGTGCACTGCGATATGCTAATTTAACAGACGTGTTTCCTAATATTAAGACCAAGGAACTAAACATCTCGTTCAGATGTACGTTGTCAACAGCATCTACTCTTAGTTCCAAGTATAAGTCTGGTATGTACTCTGTGAATGACGTCTGTAATGAATGTTCAAACAAAAAATTTTTGGGTTTTTCAGACATTAAAAAACCTAATGAGAATGTAGTATATTTAACATTTAAACAATCCGAGAAAGATGAATTAATTAAGAAGAACTTTGATCCGGTTTTCACCATACATGAGTTTCAAGGTAAACAGGAGGATCACGTCATTGTGGTTAGGATTAGTACTAAAAAAGAGGAAATCTACTCTTCCGCTGAACATGCTCTCGTCGCGTTCTCTAGACATAGGAAGTCACTCGTTTATTACTCTCCTTTGTCCGACGGTGCTCTTGGAAAGTTAATAACATCTTCTAAATTCAAACCTATCGCATCTATGCGGAAACATCTTAAAAATAAGTCAGAAGTTGAATCTCCTAGAGCTGAAGGTCTTATCCCTAAAAATACTATTTCGGATTTAGTCAATAAAAGAATTAAACAATTGCGTAAAGAGAAGGAAACTAATTCACCTTTGGTTAGACCTTTTCCGGTAAGAACTATGGTCAAATTGGAAGGTGGTGGGTGTCGTCCTCAATATAGATTAATAGATCAACCTTTAAAAAATATGAATAATGTAACTGAACCCATATACAGTGTAGTTAAAAAATATAGGGATTATGACGTTACTACTTTAGTTCCTGTCATGGAAGGTAATTTAAAATTTCCTTTAACAAAAACTTCAGTTTTGATCCCAAATTTGGAACTGGCCGACATCTCGTTGTTACAGACGTTTTATGATGAGGTATTACCTGGGAATTCTATTTTTGACTATACATACGATCCAGAGATGGTTCAAAATTCGGATATAATATTTAACTTGGAGGACACTATGTATAATCCAGATTATAAATTTAATAATTATAAAACGGTTAGGTTTGATAAGTTAAGACCGAACTTAAGGACGGCAGTCCCAGTTAATAGACCGAACACACAGGTTGAATCTCTGTTAGCAATGATCAAAAGAAATCAATCTGTGGCCGATCTCGGTGGTTATGCTGATATTGACGCTTTGGCTGATACAATGTTAACACGTTTTAACTCGTTGTTGAAACCGTCTTCATTGTACTTGTTGGACATTTATAAGAATCACAAGATACTTCCTAATACAGTTTCGGTACGAAACTGGTTACTAACTCAAAGTGGAGAAACATTACTCCAAATAGATCAACCGGAAGATATTTTAATTAGACCGCACCATATTTATAATTTTATGATAAAGTCAACTGTTAAACCTCAATTGGACACTTCGGCTCCATATAGTTATGCTGCATTACAGACGATAGCATATAGTGACAAATCAATAAATGTGAATTATTGTCCAATGTTTAGTTGTTTATGTTTTTTGTTTGTGTTGGTTGATCGTGTGTTACCAATGTTGTTGGATCATATCGTAGTAAACACTGGAATGGCTCCTGAGGATTTGGATGAGGTTTTAAGCACAATATGTAGACAAGGTTCGTTGGATATCTCAAAAGCAACTTCGTTAGAGGTTGATATGTCAAAGTATGATAAATCCCAGGGTAAATTAATGTTAGCTTTCGAAGAAAAATTTTTAAGACAATTTGGGTTCGACGAAGAGTTTATCAAATCATGGATTCGTTCACATGAACGAACTATTCTAAAAGATATCAATAATAAAGTCCGATGCTCAGTAAGTTATCAGAGGAAGTCAGGTGATGCTAGTACGTTCACCATGAACACCTTTTATTTGATGGCTATGTTGGCTACGTTGTTGCCACTAGAGAGAGCTAAGTTAGCTTGTTTCGGTGGTGATGACAGTCTAATTCTCGGTGATGAGGAGTTTAACGTCAACTTAAGTTCAATTACAGCAATATTGTTTAACATGGAGTCAAAATACTTTAGAAATTATAAGTATAACTATTTTTGTTCAAAATTTATTCTGCAAGACGTAGAAGGAAACGTTAAATTGATTCCTGATCCGGTAAAATTGGTGACAAAGTTGGGAAGACACGATCTAGCTAATTGGGAACACTTGGAAGAGTACCGGATATCTCTTGAAGACTTAACGAAGAGTTATTCCAATGCGATTTATTATACTTCTTTGTCGGAAGCTGTTTCGGAGCGTTATCAGGTTGAGCATAACGGTGCATACGTATTTCCAGTAATTTATAATTTTATGCGTAATTCTGAATTGTTTAAGACTCTGTTTCATACAAGGCCATCGGATAAATTGTGTGTTGACCCTTCTGTTTCTAAATTTGACTAACTTGTGAGATAAAGTGTTAGTTGAGTATTCTATTTTCATGGATTCAATCATAATTGACATTATCATAACGTTAGATTTTGGTTCATCGATTGATCGAACGGTTATCTCTGGGTTAATTTTCAAGATTGCTGACTCAAATTTGAAATCCGTACTATACTCTATCTTTTACACTAGTGAAATTAGATTATGGTACGAGCGGTTGATCGAGTTACAACTTCAAGATTGATTTGAGAGGTTCACGTCGTAGTTCATCAGTTACGGACACATCCGTGGCAAGGACTGTAAGTAAGCAAAAGAAGGCCAATCTTAAGACGCCTCGTAACACTTCAACTATTGAAGTGCCTTTACTCGAAGGCTCTCACGGTGATACTTTCTCGCAACTAGAGCCAGTTGAATCGGAATTAACTCCGGATGAACCGTCTGAACTGGTTGCAACAAGATCTCAAGTATTCGTCAGATAAAATCGACTAGTTTAATTTTTACCAGTCCGTTTCTTCTAGTTATTGTGACTACACATAATTTGCTCCTGTGCGTAACATTGTTTGCTTAAAGTGACGTGACGTTCTAATTATTCGTTATGGGTACTCGTGCTCGTGAACACTCTAGTAGACACATTGCTGATATGGATTTTGTTTACGGATTTTGCAATGGAAATGCAAGAGCTGCTGTGCAGGAGTATCAAAGATGGTATCCGAATCGACCAATACCGAATCACCAGACATTCAGTGCAATTCACGCTAGATTAGCTGAATATGGTATAAGGAGGCCTCAAGGTGAACGTAACCCATCTGTATCTGTGCATAGTGAGGAAGCGGTGTTGAATTTAATCGTCAGTGATCCAAGACTCAGTGTCCGTCGTATTTCAATGCGTTTAGGAATATCACTATGGACAGTCTGGAAGATTTTGAAGAAAGAAGGACTACATCCATATCATTTAAGACGTGTGCAGGATATAAGAGAGCCAGACAATGCTGCATGATCAGTATTCTGCTTGTGGGTAACTCAAAATATGCGGCGTACGCCAGCATTTTTAAAACAAATAATGTTGACAGATGAGGCATCATTCACTAGAAGAGGAATAACAAATTTTAGAAATCTACACTTGTGGATGGCTGAAAATCCACATGCTGTTAGGCCATCAACATTTCAGCATGAATTTTCTGTTAATGTGTGGGCAGCTATGATCGATGATCAATTGATTGGCCCTATCGAACTACCAAGAAATTTAAATGGCCCAAGATTTTTGGAATTTCTGACAAATGAATTTTGGGAAGCGTTATTAGAATTGCCATTGTCATATCGGCGACGCATGTGGCTTCAGTTAGACGGAGCTCCTCCACACTTTGCCCGAGCAGTAAGGGCACACCTAGACTAACATCATCCACAGTGGATTGGCTGCGGCGGTCCTGTAGCGTGGCCACCGCGTTCACCAGACTTAACGCCACTGGACTTTTATCTCTGGGGTTGGATGAAACAGTAAGTTTATTTTGATCCAGTCAAAACTAGAGAAGAGCTGCTGGAGCATATTCGCGTTGCTGCTGCCGAAATTAAGGCTGATCCGAGCCAGTTGAGACGGTCAACACAGCAGGTTGCGATCCGGGCTACTGCGTGCCTTCAAAATGGTGTGGGGCATTTTGAACAATTATTGTAAATATGTAAATTTTCTATTTTTGTAAATAAATAATTAATACTTGTTATTATGTTTATCTTCGCTCATCACTGTAAATATCTAAAGAAAAACTGATTACTGACTATTTAACTGATTTTTAATACTTTTCCATTATGGAAATATTTTTTTTACGATAATCGGGCATTAAATTCCAAAGTTACATAACTTTTAGTATGGACGCTACGAAAAAGTCAACTGGAATACAAAAATGGCTGCCATTCAGAGGGGGTTGGGTTTAGGCCCCACATGTAGAATAATTTTAGTGATAAAATAGAACAAACTATCACCCCCTAAAGTTTGTACAGTACAAACCCGGACATATTGTATACAGAGGTGCAAGGACAATGTTTGGTGATACGGATCTCGGTCTTGGTCCTTCGGTAATCTTACATCTAGCTAAAAGTATTCACCCTGGTAGTTGTGTTTACCACGATAGATATTTCACCACCGTTCCTTTGATTGAAGAAATGAACTAGTTAAATCTGCATTCTACGGGGACAATTACGCTGAATCGTATACCTGACCGAGCTACAATCAAATTTAAAACGGATTCTCAAATGACTCGTTGTAAGGTCGAAGGTATTTGTGGAGAGAAATGATACACGCGACTGCCCAAGTAATACTCTCCTTTATTTTAGGTTACACATGATTATATAGGATAACATACATTGACGTCACTACATACACACTACACCTCCCATGGCGAGGTAAAATAAAATAAAATTACAATTTTGTTTTATTTGTTATACATATGTAGTTAATTACACAAGTAAAAGATAATTACTGATTATGATAGTACAATTTTGTTCTGTTTTTGTGAATGGTATCTACTTTACCATTCTTTTTTATTTTGACATTAGGTGACTCATCAGATATAACTCTATATGGTCCCGAATAAACACTATCTAATTTGTTACACATATTATTTTTAACTAAAACTAAGTCATCCGGATGGTAAGTAACTGGATTTATATTTCTGTCATATCGTTCTTTTTGTTCTAATTTACTTTTGAGAAAGTTGTCTCGTGCATCTTTCTGTGACTTTTGCAATCTAAATTTTAACTCAAATGGATACTGGCACACACGCGCCAGCACCAGCCCACCGCCGCCAGCCGCTGGCAGCGGCGCGCTGCGGCTGCTGGCTGCTGGTGCTGGCTGGTACTGGCTGGATGGTTACTGGTTTACTTTGGTGATGATTAGCTGTTGAGTTTATTTGTTTAATATTTAATAGTTTACATACCTCCTTGAATATTGATGACAGGAACTCAGTTCCGCGATCCGTCGCTATCACCTTCGGTACTCCATACCTTAATATAAAATTATGAACTAACGCTTTCGCTACTTCTACCGTTACTTTTGTAACTAAGGGATATGCCTCAATGTATTTGGTGAGTTCGCACTGCAACGTGAGAATATAACTATAATTATAATAATCCCTATCCAGAGGCCCTACTAAATCAATATATATTTTTTCAAAGGGCCTCGCGCACACGCGGTAACCGATGCTGGTGACTTGAAGACTACAGCTTATTCGATGCATACGGAAGCGGCAAATGGCACAATGCACGTGAAGTGGATGGCCACTGGACCGGGTCACGTGGATATGTACGAGGGAGAAGACTTCCAACGAAACACTGAAGGAAGGGCCGAACGCTTTGTTGAGCAGGTGTTAGAGCTGATTTGGAAAGCCAAAGGGGACAAGAAGGTGATGTACGACACGACATCTAAACTGCCGCCGCATAGGTTCCTGAATCGTTCCGGACTGAAACTCATGAGTATTCTGGTCACATACCAAACAGACCTGGTGACCGAACAGCCTGTGTTGGATCTGTGTGGAGCACCTGGTGGCTTTGCTACTGTTCTAACTCAGGTGAATGCAGATTTTGACACAATCTCCGGCCCGTCTATTAAGTATGATGCTTCTGTGCGAGGCAATTGTTTGGAGGTTGACATAATGGCTTCGGATGTGTTGGAGAAAGTACCGGATAGAAAGTATGCGTTGGTTTTGGCCGACGGAGCGAGCGAAACGAGTTTTAGAGACTCTAGCATCCTTGAGGCTGAGATCGGGATCATCAATGCCCGGCTCGTGCCCGGAGGTAATTGTGTAGTCAAAGTTAACAATGTGTTCGCGCACAAAAGGATATACCAGCCGTTCACAGAACAATTCGCTACTGTACACTACGTTAAGCCGGATTTTTCTTTGGTGGGCAATACGGAGATCTACCTGGTTTGTCTCGGGTTCAAACAACAACATAAGGATACCAGGGGTGAGCAGAACGTGCGATCTATGCTTATGCGTGGTGTGTTGACATATTATAACGCTACAGTGGAACAAAGAGACTTATCGGACGTTAAAACTACTCAATACCTAATCGACGTCTTAGCTGCGGGTCTAAGTACACAGCAATGGAGGACGAGTTCGTTGAGTGCCGGTGGTGTTTGCCCGTCTGAGTCCGCCGCGGTGGAGGAAATTCCCGTGCTGGATTTTGACGGATCTACGTCCGAGGTTTCGGCGTTCGATAACTTAAAACTATGTTTTAATGAAACTGAGTCCGAGGAACAAGACCACGGTGAGCCTTGTGTGCCCGTCGGGAAATTGATCTCGCTTACGAGTTCGGTGACGCAGCTTGTAACGAAGGAGAGGGAGGAAACTTCTAAATTGGAAGAGCGTAAGGAAGTGGAGCAAGAAAGTGGTGAACTTCACGTGCCGGTGGGGAAATTGATTTCGCTTGCGGGATCGGTCATAGCGCCTGCAACAGAGGAGAAACTTGCGACACAGAAATCTTCCTGCCCGGGGAAGCGCGTAATAAAAGTTCCTAGTTATGTAAGCGATGAAGAGTCAGGCGACGAGTGTTCTCTGTTGGAGGATGAAGCGGTTGATACTACGGTGTTAGATCGTTACGTACAACAGCAAAAACCGATAACAAATTGTCGCGAAGGCCGACCAACGGTCATAGACAAGGTCAGGAGGTTGTTCGGGAAACAACCACGTAAGTGTAAGCGCGTCGCTATCAAGAGGATTCAACGTTTTGGAAGTGTTGTTGAACGTAAAGTGTCCGCGACGGGAAGAACGATCAAAGGCGAGGAAATAAATGTTAGTTCGGAGCGTACTACCTTGCACGAAGTTGTGGTGAGCACGGAAAAGCCCAGTCACGTAACGTGCAGACACGTGAGCACCGACATGGAGGGAGTTGAAATTCACAGCGGTAGTAAACCAGAAATTATGACTCGAAAACCTTCAGTGCACACGAAGTCGGTAGGCGTAGGTGTGTGTTTCGACGCACCTGAGAGAAGGCTCTCATGTTCTTCGGATTCGGGTATATCAACTGAGCCAACCTCGAGTGAGGACGAAGAGGATACTGAAGTGAAGTGTTCTGCACCATCGGTTAAAGTGGAACGCGCGGTGAAATCCGAAGTAGTGGTGCGTGGAGATCCGGCGAGGGCAGAGTGTGCGGTGAGGTCTGAGCCAGCGGTGTGTAGGACTACGGAAAAAGCTCTGACCGTGGTTAAGAGTCCTACACCAACATGTAAATTGGCAGAGAAACTAAACGAAATAGAACGAGTGAATCTACCTGCGAATGAACCAATTAGGGCAACGGCGTTGTTTACGGCCGTCAAGCACTTGAAACAGGATGTGTTGTTTACCTATGCGTGGCGTGAGGGGAAGCATTACAGGTTGTCCAAGTGTTTTAAACATCTGACCGGTAGGTCACATTTCAAGACTACTGAATACGCGATGATGAATGTGGTAACACATTTGAGTGATGACGTGGTGGTATATGAATTGAAGGTAGTTGACGTTTTTGTTCTTCTGTTCAGACTGGAAAGATGCACGCAGATCGGAGAGGCGGTCGTAAATTGTCTCGAACGTACAGCAAAGATAACAACGGGTTCAAGGTTGCGAGTATCTCTTGACGTATTTGCGTGTAAAGAGTACACTTTTGACACCTTTGGTCAGATGGCTTTCTCAAACGCCAACAAACACTTGGTGTTGGTTTTGTATTTACATGCGCAGTACCAAAAGGGTAAGGTGTTCGGCAACAAATCTCCTCGTCTCATCTACATTCGTTGGACATGGATAATTTTGTACAATATTTATTTTATCCGGGTCTGGTAATACTCCGTTACCAGATACCACATGGCCTAAATATAGCAATTCTTTCTTTATAAAATTACATTTCTGTGGGTTTAATTTTAAATTAACTTTTCGCAATCGTTCGAAAACATCTTGTAGATTCTTGTTATGACTTCCTAAGTTTCTACCAAAAACCACTAAATCATCTAAATAAATTAGGCATTTTTCATACGTTAAGCCAGACATAGCCATAGTCATCATTCTGGAAAATGATCCTGGACTCGTTTTTAAACCCATTGGCATACGGGTCATTTGATACTGTCCTGAACAGAATGCTGTGTACTTCCTGCTTTCCTGTTCTAGTGCAATATTATAATAACCTTGATACATATCTAAATGCGTAAAATAAACCGAACCCGATAGCGAATCAAGTACTTCGGAAATATTAGGAAGTGGAAACCTGTCGTCTTCAATATAATTACGCCGCTGTGGCTTGGTAAAGAGCACTTTTTTGCGAAAACTAACTCGTAAGGGGAATATTTAGTTGCTGAATGAACTGAAGTATTATAACAAAATGACCAAAATGGGAGCCATGTACTCCATGTCTCTGGATGGTTGTCTGTTTGAATGCGGAGAAATGAATTCAAATGCTTATGCGTGTTTTCCAAGGCACCTATACTTTGGTGATGATAAGCTGTTGAGTTTAATTGTTTAATATTTAATAGTTTACATACCTCCTTGAATATTGATGACAGGAACTCAGTACCGCGATCCGTCGCTATCACCTTCGGTACTCCATACCTTAATATAAAATTATGAACTAACGCTTTCGCTACTTCTACCGTTACTTTTGTAACTAAGGGATATGCCTCAATGTATTTGGTGAGTTCGCACTGCAACGTGAGAACATAACTATAATTATAATTATCCCTATCCAGAGGCCCTACTAAATCAATATATATTTTTTCAAAGGCACTATGTGCTGTCGTTGTTATTTCCATTGGTTGTTTGATATTGCGCGGTGAGTATTTTTGTTTCTGACATTTGTTGCACCTCTTTATAAACTCTTTGATATCATTTTCTAATCCTATCCAATAATAATATCTTTTTATGTTGTTGAACATTCGTCTCATACCCGCGTGGCCACTAGTGGGTAAGAGATGAAAATCGTTCAGTATTACTCGTTTATCATCCTTATTCTCTATTCGATGTACATCCTTTACTATATGTAAATGTGGGCCGGTCCACTTTTTTATTTTGTCAATTTCATTTAATAACTTTTCTATAAAAATGTTATTTTTATTACTTTTTATTAAATATATCTCAGTAATATTTATGCTTTTACAAAAATCTTGTAACTCTCTCACAAATTCGGCTCGCGATAGTTGCGATGGAGAAGATACATATTTGACATAGATAGTCTTTTCATTAGGAATGTATATAAATGTATTACTCTCTTTTCCTATAACACCACTTTTTCTAATTGTCTCTAACATGCATGCATCTACAAAACGTAATTCTACGGATTCGTTTAAAATACTAGTACTATGAGTGTTTACTGAGTTTGGTTGATCAGACCGAACTGTAGTTGTGCCACTCGTTCTTATCTCGGATGTATTGTCAATCTGGTTTCTTTTCTGAACTCTAGTCATAACCGAAACACACAACTCGTTCATTTGTTTTAAATCATTACAAGTTATGGAAATTCGAGACAATGCGTCTGCAGCCGCATTTTCCGATCCCTTAATATGTTCTATCGTGAAATCATATTCTTCTAGCAATAACCTAAATTTAAATAATCTGCTTGATGGGTCTTTCATGTTAAATAATGAAATTAAAGGTCTGTGGTCCGTCAAAATTTTGAAATGTTTTCCGTACAAATATGGGCGAAAATGTTTAATTGCCCACACTATAGCCAGCAATTCTTTGTCAATTGTCGGATAATTTATTTCCGATTTGTTAAGTGTCCTGCTAGCAAAAGATACTGGCCTACCATTTTTGTTTGACAAAACTGCACCGATTGCGTAATTAGATGCATCTGTCTGAAGATTAAACTCACTTTGTTCTGGAAAATCCGGGTATTGCAAAACCGGTGGAGATAAGATTTTTCCTTTTAACTTATCAAATGACGACTGACACTTTTCATCCCATACAAAAGAAGCATTTTTACGGCATAATTTGTTAAGTGGATAAGCTAGTTCAGCAAAGTTCGGAATAAATTTTCTATAGTAATTAACAAAGGCAACAAATCTCCTCGTCTCATCTACATTAGTTGGACATGGATAATTTTGTACAATATTTATTTTATCCGGGTCTGGTAATACTCCGTTACCAGATACCACATGGCCTAAATATAGCAATTCCTTCTTTAAAAAATTACATTTCTGTGGGTTTAATTTTAAATTAACTTTTCGCAATCGTTCGAAAACATCTTGTAGATTCTTGTTATGACTACCTAAGTTTCTACCAAAAACCACTAAATCATCTAAATAAATTAGGCATTTTTCATACGTTAAGCCAGACATAGCCATAGTCATCATTCTGGAAAATGATCCTGGACTCGTTTTTAAACCCATTGGCATACGGGTCATTTGATACTGTCCTGAACAGAATGCTGTGTACTTTCTGCTTTCCTGTTCTAGTGCAATATTATAATAACCTTGATACATATCTAAATGCGTAAAATAAACCGAACCCGATAGCGAATCAAGTACTTCGGTAATATTAGGAAGTGGAAACCTGTCGTCTTCAATATAATTATTTAATTTACGGTAATCTATAACTAGTCGCCACTTTTTCTGACCTGTACCATCAGTCTTTTTTGGAACTAGCAGTACTGGACTAGACCATTCGCTACGACATGGTTCTATGATCCCTTCTCTCAACATTTCATCAATGTGTTGCTTAATTTCTCCCTTCTGCGAATGTGGTAAACGATATGGCTTTGTAAAAACAGAAGTTACATTTGGTTTCAAACTAATTGAATGTTTATAAATACTAGTTGTAGTTAATCTATCTCCTGGCAAATAAAAAATATCCGAGTACTTCGCGCATAAATTTTCAATAGAAATTTGCTCTTCCTTATTTAGATGTTTGAGGTTCAGTACGGAAAATAATTATTTTACTCTTTTTGCGTCACGCTCTGATTTATCAAAATTGCAAACATTGTAGTTACATAATTTTTCTATACACGGATTAATGTATTTAATATCTTAATCGGTATTAGTCCATTAACTGGTGTTGCTATGCAACTGGCCAAAAATATTCCATCACTAATCTCCTTAGAATGTACTACACACTCTTCTGTAAAATCAGTCCTAAAATAATGAATGGATTCACATCTTGGGAAAATTTCTATTGTGTTTTTATAACTCAGTAATGGTAAAACTATTTTAAAATTACGTTGCGTCAACAATGTTAAGGTATCATTACTGAAGTCTAATATGGACCTGTGTTTATTAATAAAGTCTTGACCGATGATGCCATTTGCCCGACATGGCAGAGTATCGAAAACATAAAACTTATTACAATTAAGGTGATGATCACCCGAAGACAACGTTAAACAAACATATCCTATTGCATGGACTTTGCCACCAATTCCATTTATGACTATGTCCTCTTTTTGGACTGGAATGTTTTGTTCTAGAACATATTTATATTTCATAGCCGAAATTGTAGCACCGGTGTCAACTAACCATGAATATGTTTTGCTATTAGAAGTTAAATTAATGTAATAGTTAGTATCTGTTGCGAAAATAACTCTGTTATTCACGAAAAAACTCATTTTCAAAGACTTGATTGTCTGGTCCCGTTAGAACATTAACCTCGTGTTTAGTTGTGTCTTTGGGCGGTTGGCTTATCCCTTGGTTACCGCGATTCTTATAATATGTCCTACCTCTACCACGCCACGGTGTTCCTCGGCCTCGCTGTGCTGCCCTGCGGCTCTGCTGATGTGTCTGCTGCCCCCCACGAGGGTTGTGGTAGCCTCGTCGAGCACTGAAATCATTGTTTCGACCTCTATTATAGTATGTCCTGTTATAATTATTGTAATTTTGATAACCTCCACGGTTCTTCTGTTGTCTTCCTCTGGAATACATACCTAGAATCTCGCCGGAACCCGAACATGGGCTAGCTATGGATGTTTCTTCATCCTTCGCACCTTGTATAGCGTCCTTCATTGATTCGTAGTTCCTGGCTGCAATGATAGTTGAAAGACGGCGGTTTCGCAGGCCATCGGCAAATCTTTTGATAACTAGCTTTTCATTCAAGGGTTTAATAGTTTTATATGTCTCTAAATTACCTTCGGCTTGAGACACCGTCAGATCCACGAAAAGTTCCGATAGTTTGTTACCATAGTCCTGTACTGTGAGTTCATTTTGCTTTAATTGATTAATTATATTTTGTATTGCAAACGGTGACTTTTGAGGCAGTAACACTCTTCGCATATCATTTATCAAATCGTCTATATTTGAATAATCTGACTGTAACTGCAATTTAGCGTGCTGAGACAACCTGCTCTTCAAAACAAACTGTACTAATTTCTTTTTACATTCATCACTACCCAATAGCGAGCTATAGTATTCTACATTGTCAATTAATTGCTTTAGGGAACATTCATTATCTGTTGTTATTATAGGTAATAAACTAAGAGCTACTTTCAAATTAAAAGACTCCATTTTTGTATCCTCACCGCTACTACTCGTACTTGACATAGCGCATAAATCTTAAATTTGGTTATACAATGACTTAAAATCGATACAATATTTATCTATTAATATCTTTTCACTTTGTCCTACTTTACCCTTCTTTATATCGTCAGATATCTCCTTGATTATATCAGTATATTTATCATAAATTTCCTTTGTTTCACACAACTTTTTCTCTAATACATTTCCTTGCCTACGTTTAGGGCCTATTTTAATTAAATATGTTTTACATTTCAATTCTTTATATAATAGTTCCAAGACATCTGCCATTACTTACCATCATTATTTGTTTAAACAAGTTATTGTTTACCTACAGTTACGGGTACATATTATTTACTACGATTATAGTTGTTACGATTATGCACTTAACAAATAAAGTTCTAAGTCCATTTTACGATGCTTGTTGCTTTCTGGTTTTCTGGATATAGTATAGCCACACAGTTTATATTTTATGGTCGATTTGAATTCACCGAATTTACCACTTGAACTTTCATCACATAACACTTTTTTTTTTTTTTTTTTAGCACTTGTTACTTATACTGCAGAGGCGTAAACTGGTGACCGCTACCTTTGTTTTCATACTATGTCGCCCTTCGGCCGTCGTTTCTCCGGGGAATGTCCAGATTGCCTCGCTCCAGATCTTCTTGTTATCGCACTCCTGTATATCTCCTGATTTATCCAGCGTACATGACAACGCCGATACATTTGTATCAGAAAATACAGCACACCGAGTCCCAGAACCAGTACCACTATGATCATCAGTATGGTGATGGTGGAAATATGAAACTTCACCACCTCCAGATGCGTATTATTAGTTCCTCCGGCTGCGTTTTTCATCACCACGGTCTCTTCTTTAGTCTGCGTACTTCCCATTTTTAATAAACTCGAAATTTTTTACCGAATTCGACTTGTCACAGCCGTTAGCAAATAAAATATTGTAATCCATCTTAGCTCGGCTTACTTAGTCCAATTGTTTAAGACTTACAGCCCTTATACGGCACGGCGGCGTCGGTAACGCAATCCGCTGGCAGGGTCGCCATGTAAGGTCGAAGGTATTTGTGGAGAGAAATGATACACGCGACTGCCCAAGTAATACTCTCCTTTATTTTAGGTTACACATGATTATATAGGATAACATACATTGACGTCACTACATACACACTACAGTAACTAAGGGATATGCCAACAGTTTGTTTGCGAACCTACTACAATAGTAAAATGGAAAGATAATAAATCCGTATTACTTGCATCCAACTGCTCTGGCTCCGCCGCGACGACACTCGTGAAAAGGTGGGATAAAACCATAAGAAGGTACGTTGACGTAACTGCTCCAGAAATAGTAAAAAAAATATAACCAACATATGGCAGGAGTTGATGTCGTGGATCAACAGATGGAGTATTACAGGACTTTCATCAAAATAAAAAAATGGACCCTAAAATTGTTGACGCACTTTTTTGACCTTGCGCTGGTAAACTCCTGGAGGCTGTACAGAAACGACTGCAACAGTAACAATTATGCAAGGAAAGACACGATGCCTTTACTCGATTTCCGTATGGATGTGGCAGATGCCTTATCTTGTATACCAAGTAGAGCTCGAAGGGATAGTGAAGATGATGACCACTTATCACCTCCTCGTCGCGACTATAAAATATATAGACCAGCGAATAGACCGTCAGCAGAAAAACGATATGATGGGTATGAGCATTTTCCCACCAGCGACAACATAAAAGCACCGAGGACCTGTAGGTTGGAAACCTGCAGCAGTCGTTCAAAAATTAGGTGTGATAAATGTAACGTGTATTTATACTTATCTCGTGATAAAAATTGTTTTAAGATTTATCATACACAATAATAAGTCGATCTCATTAATTAAGTAAAAAATCTAAGATCTCGCTAATTGTTGAAGTAATTATAGTTTATTTTTGTTGTTATCACAGAAATTAACAAGATATTTTGTAATACTTACGTGATTTTATAAATAATTGTTGTTTTTTTTTATAATAAAGACTGATTAAAGTAATAAGATAACATACACATCATATTTTATTTGAATTTGTGTTAATTATTTCATTTATTCGAACCAAATCATTCATTATTTACATAAACTCACGATCGTGCGAGTAGCAAATTATACCTGAACTGAAAAACTCACGGATGTGAGGGTCTGGTTGCTGAAGAACAGCTTTCGTGACATTTTTTTCAGTATTTTTTCCAGAACCTCTGAACTGTTTCAGAACGTTTACTAAGTTTTTACTGATCTACGCGAGTTTTTGAACTCCCGGTTGCAAAGGGCTAAGGTTCCAGATCAAATTAGTTAAAACAGCAGTCAATTGTATTTATACAATGCAACTGTGGTTGAAAGTAGCTCAAAGGATCCTTTGAATAAAAACAACGTAAAGGATCAAATGAAATAGCGTTGATGGTATTTCATCACTTAAATAAAATGGACTTGACCAATATCACGCGTATCCGCTTAATAGCCGACGGTTGCGTGGGTCAAAATAAAAATACGACAATGCTTGGGATGTTATCTAAGTGGTTGTTGTCGAAACCACATATCAAAATCATAGAAGGAACTTATTTTTCCCGTAACAGGGCATTCTTATACGCCAGCTGATCGGGTTTTTGGCAACATAGAAAAAGAGTTGAGAAAAATGGAAGTTGTTATAGACCCTGAAGAGTATACTGCCGTCGTAAGAAAAAAGGGCACAACTAACATTTTTGTCAAAATTGAGTTATATACATATTTAGAACCAGAAAAAAAAGGCACATCTGCTCAATTTTTTTTAGAATTTTATCTTCAAGGAATTCGGAGATACAGTAGGCTCAAAAGGCACAAATGAGACTAATATTCATGTTTTATAGAATGAAAAGGCACATTTATTTACCATTATATTGAAAAGGCACAAATACGTAGATGTGACTATTACTTCATACAGATTTTTACTAAAAACTACTTTGAAAAGGCACACTTACAACATAACATAAAGAAAAGGCTCAAATGCCAGATGTGCCCTGTCTACTTAATTAATGATCCATGCATGGCTCAATTAATTTACGTATAAAAGGCACAAATAACCAGTTGTGCCTTTTCTTTAAATTATTTACGATTAGGGGTGAGGAAAGGAGGGCAGGGTTTGATTGAAACGCGCCAGTTGTGCCCGACGTGTCTCGACGAGTCCACGCTTGTCTGTGCTGCGCTGGTAAGATTAAGTTTTTGTTCCATTTGCGTGTTTTTATTATATTAAACTTCTGTTGTGACACATTAATATGAATATAATAAAGTATTAGTATTTATTGGCTACATTTTTGAGTGATTAATTGCAATTTAGTTAAAAAATATAACGAAATTTTTAGTAGGTATCTACCTAATCACTACATAGTATAAAACAAAGTCGCCTATTTCCCTTTGTACGCTTAAATCTTTAAAACTACGCAACGGATTTTGATGGGGTTTTTTTAATAGATAGAGTGATTGAAGAGGAAGATTTATGTTCGCTTACTGTTGGGCCGAAAATTTGTACCCCAAAGCTGCAAATGAAATGCATCAGCTCTTTACCACAGGCTGACAAATTCAGACCTGTCATCCATAGAAACAGTAAGACTTGTCGCAGATGGATGCGCAGGTCAAAATAAAAATACTATCATTTTAGGAATGTTGTCGAAATGGTTGACTGAAGCTCCGCAAAACGTCAAGAAAGTTGAGCTTGTTTTTCCTGTTGTCGGACATTCGTATATACCGCCTGACAGGGTCTTTGCCCAAATTGAAAAAGAAGTGAGAAAACATGAAGTGATTAGCGGCCCTCAAAAATATATCGAAATAATTTCGAAATTTAGTACCGTTAACGTATTAGGAACTGACTTTGAAGTATTCGATTGGAAGACAGCTTCACAGGAAGTCTTTAAACCTGTCGGTAGCTGGCATTTTAGATTCAAGAATTGCAAACGTTACATTTTAAAGCGTTCTAAAAGGGCTGGAAACGTTATGATTGAGGGACATCTACAAAACAGATGAAGGAGTTTTGAAAAACGTTTGTCAAAGGAATAAAACAACATCCATGATAAATCCAAGAAAGATTAATGCTTCCAATAACATAACGGATAATAAGAAAAAAGATTTATTAACATTGCTTAGAAGCCATTGGGGAGACGATTGGCAGCAAAATGGAGACTTGTCATTCTTTGTAGCGTTACTAGAAAGTAACAACCAAGATGAAGATGACGAAAATGAAGACAGAGAAACTGATTTAGAGTGTGAAGAATATCAGGAAGTAGATGATTTGCATGTTTAATAATATAATTTTAATAAATTTAATTATAGGTAGCTACTTAAGTACGCTAAATAAAGAAACAATTTATAATTAAGTAGTTTTATTTTATTCCTTACCTCTTCTCAGTATATGTGGGTAGTCATTAGACAGAATTCCGTCTATTATTCTGAGTATTAGTTGGAAACCCAGAAAGAAGTTATTATTATAAAACTACTTTACTGTGCCAATATGTATCTAATAGGTAACGATTTTATTTCCTGCCCAATAAAAAATCCACTGATTTTTAATACAGAATATTTATAAACCTGAACCTGGAGGCAAGCGCTACAAAAGGTATGACGAAAATATTCTTAAGCAAGCGGTGGAAGATTATTTGATGGGTAATGATTCGATAAAAACAGTAGCTATCAAACACAATATGCATCCATCAGTGTTGTATCGTCACAGCAAAGGACTAGTCAAATCTCAAGGTGGGCAAAGAGCCCTTTCGTTGGAAACGGAAGACTATATCATCCAGTATATTAATGTTTGTGCAGAATGGGGATATCCACTGGATACACTAGACTTAAGATATATTGTTAAAATGTACCTGGACAAAATTGGAATTACAAATAAGCGATTCAAAAATAATTTCCCTGGGCCCGATTTCA
Source organism: Noctua fimbriata (assembly GCA_905163415.1). NCBI lineage: Eukaryota > Metazoa > Arthropoda > Insecta > Lepidoptera > Noctuidae > Noctua > Noctua fimbriata. Next base: position 3,167,511 of record LR990929.1, on the reverse strand, counting down.
TCCAATGTTTTTTAAACAGACATAAAGATAAAATTTCCCAACGGATATGCCAAAATATTAAAAGGTCTCGAGCTGCCGTGTCAGCAGAAATTGTAACAAAATATTTTGAAGAGCTACAAAAATCTTCGGCCAATGTTCCAGCAGCAAATATCGTCAATTATGACGAGACAAATCTCGCGGACGATCCTGGGCGCAGAAAAATTATTACGAAACGCGGCACTTAATATCCAGAACGCGTCATGAACCACTCAAAGGCTTCTGTTTCCTTAATGATAGCTGGATCGGCAGAGGGCGAGATTTTACCACCATATGTGGTTTATAAAGCCCAAAATTTGTACAACACATGGGTTTCTCACGGGCCTAGAGGTGCAAGGTATAATCGTTCGGCATCAGGATGGTTCGACGGTACCATTTTTGAAGATTGGGTACAATCCATCATTATTCCATACTTCGCTGACAAACCGGGAAAAAAGCTGATAAAAGGCGATAATTTATCTTCACATTTGTCGGTTGACATGATAAAACTATGCAAAGAGCATCAAATTGATTTTGTGTTTTTACCGAGCAATTCAACACACCTAACTCAACCTCTCGATGTAGCCTTTTTTAGGCCTATGAAGGCAGCCTGGCGGCAAATACTTCTTAAGTGGAAGAAAACCGATGGCAGTAATGAGACATGTGTGCCAAAGGGTTGCTTCCCTAAATTATTAAAGAAATTAATGGAGGCTATACAAGAAAATGCTGAGTCTAATTTAAAAGCGGGTTTTAAAAAAACTGGTATCTATCCGTTAGATTCTACACAAGTGCTATCTCGAATACCAGCACAGTCGACCGATATCAATAGACATAGGGAAGCAGTGGATGAGTCTGTACTAACTTTATTAAACGACATGCGATATGGTACAATGAGCGTGAAAGAAATAAAAAGAAAGCGGAAACTCGATGTGGTGGCAGGAAAGAGTGTCAGTGAATCTACTGAGGATTACATAGACTCGGAAGCAACACCCGGCCCGAGTACATCAAAACCACAAAGAAAAATAAACAAGCTTGATAATTCAGTGGAAAAAGAAAATCTATATCCTAAAGAAACAATAAACATTAAAAAAAGTATTAAAGGAAAAGGAAAGGGTAAGAAGACAAAGAGAGAGACAAACACGTCGATAGACGAATTATATGACATCAGAGAAGAAAATATGGACATAGGCAATGCATTTACAGATAAACCAAATGATAATATAGACATCAATGACACTGTGTTGGATATGCCTGTATATTTCGAAGATGACTTGGTATGTGGAGGAGAGCTAACTATTGAAAATTGTCCACTAAGTGATGCGTTAATAATAAACCCTACACTACAGGAGCAACTGAAAATATCGAAACCGGTCTAAATAATGTCTATGATCATGATGGTCAATTAAACTGTCCATTAGGAAATAACGGAGAAGAATATTCTGTCGCAGAAGTTATAACTAATGCTTTACCAAAGATAAAAAAAGGAGAAAATAAAGATAATAGAAAATATAAACTTTTTAGAAACTCGCAAAAATATTAGCTATGTTAAGAAATATAAAAAAGCTTCCCCTGCAGCGCCTATTATAATAAATTTAAAGAAAACTGCAAGGCCGAACAAGTATTATAAAGATGATGAGGCTATTCTAAAAGACTTACTAGATGATAATACTAAAATATAGTATTATCATCTAGTAACTCCAGATAATATTTTAATAATTACTTACGTACCTATGATGATTAGAATATGTTAACTTCATTTTTTGATTTTATTTGTTTCACATAGATTTTGTTTTTCGTTGATTTTATTAAGTTTCTTTGCTAGGTAGTTATAAATTTTACATCATTATTGGCCTATGCCAATATATGATGTGAAGTTTATAGTTATGCTGAAGCAAAGGACAATACTATACCGTAAATTGGGGCTTTTTGAGACTCCAGGGGCTATTCAGAATTTTTGTAATAAAAGATTTGATTGAATATATTTTTTCTTCTAGTAACAGTAGATTTTTTTTTTTACAAAATAGCAATACTACAACTAATGTCAGTGTTACCGGCGAAATTTGGAGGTTAAGAAAGTGTAAACAAGCGGTTATTTATTTATTTTTTAAAATCTTGTTTAATCGAGTGAATTTGTACGTGTTTTACTTCCAGTTGATACACCGAAATTTTAAAGGTAAGTAGAAAATGAGATTATTTATGTAGACATATGTTTTCTTGGGATTTCATTGGTGTTTTCAATTGTATTGTAGCTTGTTCTAGACGCCATTTATTTTTGTGTTTTTGGAAATGGGGCCATTTGGCACGAATTTGAGGCTATTTGGAATCCTGTTCCAAATAACCCCTGGTTTGTGTGTTTTAATTTTACTTAGTTTAAGATCATCGTCTCAAATAGCCCCAAGTGCGTATTTTGTATAATTTTAAGGGGAAGCTTTTCATATCTTATTTTATTTTATATTACAGTTCCGGAAATATGGTGCGTATTTACCAAAGAAAGTACACTAATTCCAGAAATGGTAAAACTTTTGCACCGTATCAGAGTTATTCAAAAGAAAATTTGGAAAACGCCATAGAGGCTGTTAAGTCTGGAAAACTTAAGTTAACTGATGCTGCCGCTACTTATGACATACCTAAGAGCACACTATGTAGGAAATATAGAAATTTAAATTGCACGCAAAATAAAGCTGGACATCCAACATTGTTTACTCCCGAAGAGGAGAATTCGTTTATACGAAACATATTAATTTTAAGTGAATGGGGATTTCCCTTCGACTCGAGTATTAGCTCAAAAATATTTGAACAAAATAGGCAAAAATATATATGGGCTTAAAAATAACTTACCAGGGACTGATTGGGCACGCAATTTTCTGATAAGACATAAATCAGCAATTTCAAATCGTAAAGCGTCTAATATTTCTACTGATCGAGCCAAAATTACAAGTGATGTAATTGATAGTTTTTTCGACAATTATGTAAAGTCTGTCGATGGTGTCACTCCAGACTGTATTATTAACTATGACGAGACCAACCTTACAGATGATCCAGGTTGTAAAAACTATATTTATAAAAGAGGCACAAAGAAAGACCAGAAAGAGTGGTAAACCATTCAAAAACAGCTATTTCACTCATGTTTACGGGAACAGCAGATGGTGAGTTATTACCAATTTATGTCGTTTATAAATCGGATCATTTGTGGGATATGTGGGTGGAGGGTGGACCTGAGGGAACGAGGTACAATCGGTCAAAGAGTGGGTGGTTTGATTCAGTCTGTTTTCAAGACTGGTTTGATACCATTATAGTACCTTACGCACGAAAGAAAGCAGGGCGGAAAGTTCTAATCGGAGATAATCTGTCGTCTCAATTTTCGGAAAACTTACTTGACTTGTGAAGAATTAAATATTGCATTTGTGTGCTTACCACCGAAAACAACACATCTGCTTCAGCCATTAGATGTCGCATTTTTCGGGCCACTAAAGACCTACTGGCGAGATGTCCTAACTCATTGGAAGCTGAAAGAAGGGAGGAAACATAAAACTTTGGTCAAAAGTTCTTTTCCAAAATTATTAGGTCAACTAAAAAACAAATTGTTCGAAAGAGGTGCTATAATAATATGTCGTAACCTCGAAGCAGGTTTTAGTAAATCGGGTTTATACCAATCAACCCTGAACTTCCTAAATCACGGCTGCCACAAAGGACAAATATTACAGATGAACAAATAAATAACGCGACGTTATTAGTAGTTACAGATTTATTGCAAGAAATAAGGAATCCTCCAGCCTCTGCCGAAATAAGACGAAAAAAAAAGTGTAATGTACAGCCAGGGAAAAGCATAACCGCAGCAGATTTGGTTCAAAGTGAAGTTGATACAACTAAAAAATCAAAGCAAGAAAACACCAAGGGGAAGAAGATACCATGTCAAAAAAAAAAGAAGGCATCTTTGAACTCTGGAATAATTGCTTCTGATGTAGACGAAAATCGCTTTGATTTAAGCGCTACCAGAGTAATGATAGTTGAAGATACAGATATTACTCAAGATTGTTCCGTATTGGCAAATTCCGTAATGTCAAATGAGGCCATGCCAGGTAATGATATTTCTGATGAAAAACTTAAGTTCAACAATACTAAGACTGATCAAAGTATACACAAGACTGAAGAATGTGAAGATAATATTTTACTACATGAACAAATTGAAATTTCGCAAAAACAAGATAAAAAGCTATTAAATATAGCAAAAGGCAACGAAACTTGTGATCAAAATGTATTCGAACAAAAAGATTTGGACCTAATTACAGAGTATATAGAAGAAAATTATAATAAAAAAGATTTAAACAAAAAACGATTCAGAAACGAAGACAAACAACTACAGGAATGGACGATTCAGGAAAATATACTAAATGAAAAAACAGCATTTGTGCAAACATTTATAGCTACCACCGCCATCACAGAAAAACAAAAGTCTCCTATGTTGACTGAAAAGTCAAAATTAAAATCAAAAGCTCATAGCGACTTTGAACGAGAAAATATTGGAGTTGATTATAATCATGTTAACTCTGGTTCTAAGGAAAATATTGATTTCTCAGATAATACAACCATAGGCATTGTTCGAAAGCTGAAACGTAAGTCACATGCATACACTTTAAGTAACAAAACAAAAAATAAACCTGCCAAAAGAATGAAAAGTACTGATTCAACAACCACTGAAGAACTTTCATTGAGTGTACACAGTGATAGTGATTTATATGACGTCGACCTTGAACAGATGGAAAATTTAAGCAACATTGACCTCGAACACACAGAGGATCTAGATATTATCAACCTTGAGGATGATGAAGTGGTAAAGAGAAAGAATGATGAGAGGGAAGCCGAAATATTTAATGAAATTATGCGTATGGAGTCACAGAATGAGACATGGTATACAAAAACTCAAGACAACGAAACAGAAACACAATTCACAATTAAAGCAACTGATGAGGACAAGACTGAAAAACAATTACAGACTGAAGAAGAATTACATACTGAAAATAAAGAGTGGAACATAGGAGATAATGTACTAGTTAGATATTATCAGAAAAAAAAATGGCAATATTATATCGGCTTAATTATCGACATTAATGACCAAATTGAAAAAAAATACAAAATATCATATTATAAAACCATTTCCAAAAAAGGTGATCTCATATTTAAGAAACCAAAACGTTCAGATGTAGATTGTGTACCTGATGATATAATTTTAAAGCAAGTAGAGTTGTTGCAAATCAATGAAAATAATGAGTTTGTCTTGTTCAATGAAGAAGATTTATTATATTTTTGATTAAGTTTTAATAATGTTATAAGTTAAACCAAAGTGTTTTTAAAAACAGTAGGTTAAAGGGCCGCATCGACGTACAAACAATTACCACGTAGTCAAAACCCGGGACATAGAAACTTTTCAAGGATACCTAATTTAAAAAAAAACTGATGTTCGATTCCGTGGATACATCTAGACCGTGCAGGTAGTTTTAGGAAACAGCAGATTTTTTTTTAAATTAGGTACCGAAGAATAGTTTCTGTGTGGGGCGTTCAGAATCATGTAGGTACCTACTGAATACGTGGTAAGCGATTGTGCGTCGATGCCGTCCCTCCACCCTGTATTGTTTATTATAAGTATAAGTGACGTTCCCTAGATTTTTATTGTGGTTAATTCCTTGCCAAATATTTATTTTTTGTCTATTTCACATTTTATTTTAAGTAGGTATTTCACGTTTTATAAAGATCTCAATGTTTAAGTATATTTTTACCTTCCCCTTAAATGTTCCAAATATTGCCTTAATTCATAAACAATTGTTAGTAAACGATTACTTTAGATTCCAAATAGCCCCTAAGTGGCGAATCGCTTTTTCCATAATAAATGTTACGATGCTAAATATTTGGCTTTTTATTTAAAATTAAACCACAAACCTATGATATAATGAAAGGCCGTTTAATCCTTCTGTTGTTCCAAATAACGCAAGACCTGTTTAAATTGATACAGCTCCATAGATAGATGAAAAACAAAGTTAGAATATGTCTATTACAAAAATCCCCAAACTAGCGATATTTGGAATTGCACTTTTGAAAAAAAATATCTCTGTATCTATGTTCAATACCTATATCGATGGCTTAACCTGCAAACCGGCTAACTCCACTTTTGACCCAAAATCATGTTTTGATGTCATCGAGTACGCGGAGTTGCCACTTACGGTATGCAAAATGAAACAACTCCCTAGCTTTCAAAATTACCGAAAAAATCGCGTGCACGTAAATTGGGCAAATCCCAACACTGACATAGCAACACGTCAAAGTGGCTAACTCCGGTGCCAGCCGCCATTTTGTACTGGACGGCGTGCAAGAAAGAACAGGTTTTCGTGGCTTGAGTTTATATTTTTGTCAATGTGCGTAAATAACAGATAGTTTAACCTGAAAACAATACATGGAATTGGTGGTAAGTGACTTTATTTAAATAAGGTATAATTGTTGTGAATACTCAAAAAGTAAACCATAAATAACCTACAAAAGTGCGATGATGGAGTTGGCCATTTTTTGTTGTGACAATTTGTTCTTGATTTGGGAGTTACCAGTTTTGTGTTTTTAGGTAAACTAATGTTAAAAATATTTAATGGGATTGTTACTTATATTGTAGACAAAGAAAATGTCGAGGGCGAAAAAAATGGTTGAAGCTGCTTGCAACCGAAGTCGTCAAAATGATATAATATTTTTCACAAAGGAATCGATTGAAAATATGCCTGTTATACTGGCTGCTGATTCGTCATTATCTGAAGCTGTTCCAGAAGTAATTATGCGAATTGTCCCATTAGTTGATGATGCGGCAACATCTGATGCTGTTACAGAAGTGGTCATGGAAATTCCTCCACTAGCTGATGGGGCTTTAACATCTGATGCTCTTACAGAGGGGATCACGGAAATGGAACCAATAGCCGAAGGTTCATCTCTGAATTCCGGCCTGTTAACATTGGTTACTGAAGCATCCATGGAATCATCCGGACCAGCTACAAATTCACAGGTTACACCACGTCATGATAACAATGCTGCCTTGATTGACAACTATATAAGCGATGATAGTGACTACAATAATGAACAACTTGTACCCTATTCTGAGCACTCGGATTCTAATAGTGAAGAACAACCAATGAGAGTTAAGAGAAGAAAAAGGTGTCAGGTTAACAAAGCAACATGGAATGAATACAAAAACAAACTTAATCGGGAAAAGGGGAGGCAGTATATTGGACGAAAAAAAGTTGACGGGAAATGGGAAAAAACACTAAAGAATAAGCGAGTGCTTAAACCTCGATGCAAATGTAAGACAAATGACAAAAGTGCTTTAAAATGCTGTGAAATTACAGAAGATGATAGAAAAGTAATATATGAAAAGTTTTGGGGGATGATTTGGGGAGAAAAGAAGGTTTTCGTAAATAGTCTTGTACAAGAGATGCCTACAAAACGCCCAAGAGATACAAAAGACCCATCTATTACAAAGAGAAAAAGCTCAATGATTTATAACTTGCATTTGAATGACGAACGTCGTGTGAGGGTCTGCAAAACGATGTTTCAAAACACTTTGTGTATCACCAAAATGACCATCTGGAACTGGAAAAAAGATAAAGAAAATACCTCTCACAATGAAAACCAAAATGTATCTGCCAGAAAAAATCCCCACGAAGCAGAGGTAGAATCACTTAAAGAGTTTTTGAACAATATACCAAAAATGGAATCCCACTATTGCCGCAAATCTACATCAAAGCTTTATTTGTTACCAGAATGGACATCAAACAGAGCCCTATACGAATTCTACAAAAAAGACTGGTGTGCATCGCGGAATAATAAACCTCTCTCTATAGCAAAATTCAGCAACACTTTAGAAATTGAAAACATATCACTGTTTAAGCCGAAAAAAGATGAGTGCGAAAAATGTCTATCCCATAAACTCGGAAATATACCTGATACAGAACATAAGGAGCACATAGAAAGAAAAAATGAAGCCCGAATCGAAAAAGAAAACGATAAAAATTCAGAAGAACTCGTATTTACGATGGATACACAAGCTGTGTTATTAGCACCTAAATCTAATGTTTCATCTCTATATTATAAAACTAAGCTATGCACACACAATTTCTGTTTATTCAATTTGAGAAACAAAGATGGATTTTGCTATCTATGGAACGAGACTGAAGGTCGTCTGACAACTATGCAACCATAATAGTCAAGTTTATTACAAATAATCGATTTGTGCCTCGGTCGTCCCACAGAGTCTCGTCCCACATAAAAAATTCCCCACTTGTCCCAATTTGTATGCCTCGCTCGTCCCAAAACTTAATTTTCAATATTTTATTCCCCGCTCGTCCCAATTCGTATGCCTGGCTCGTCCCATATTTTTTTCATATGAGTTAAATTTGATTTAATTGTACAGTCAGCCTAAAAACCTGACTGACCAGAAAGATAAATAACCTCATGTTGCGGAAAATTTTATGAACTAATTCAATCCGAGACTCCACTATAATATAAATTATAAAATTACAAGTTACGCCACCATGACAGCGCAATCGGAGCAAATGCGGTTACAAAGTGCATCTGCTAATTTTAAATATGAGGTGTTTACATTAAGCGTGGTGTATTCATAGAGTGAGGTTCAATATTTGTGAAGTTTTAAAGGGTAAGTAATAATTATAATTATGTCGATTTTTTCATATTTTGTGAAGTCATGATAAATGATTTGACTTATATCACTATTGTGGTAATTATTTACTTTTATATTAGTTGCTGTCTAAGGATTATGGTCTTTTATTATATGCATACTTAACTCTGTGCCTCCTGTGAAAAAGAGTACATCGCTACTTTTTAGGAGACGCAAATAAAATTTTGAAAAATATTTTTTTTCCTGTTTCCTAGGTCCTGTCATGGAGTTCTTTATCTATGGCCCTGTTTCACCAAATCGTCTAGTAATTTTTTTTAAAATGAGTAACCCTTTTTCACATTAACTAGAAATTTGAACAAATAATAATTTGATTTGAGCCCTAATTCACATTAATTTTGTTTACCCATTTTAACAAACTTCAAAAAAAGAGGATGTTCTCGGTTATACTGTATTTTTTAGGTTAACCAATTTTGATAAATCTTCTTTTATGTAAAAGCTGGTGCTTCCCATATGGTCGCATTTTAATTTAGTTAACCTCCTTCATAAAATGAGGATGTTCTCAACTACAAAGTGTTTTCTGGGTGAATCAGTTTTGATGACTCTTTTGATTCGAAAGCTGGTGCTTCCCGTGTAGTCTCATTTCAATTTGGCTCAGTTCTGACAATAGCATGTATGATAAAACCATATTCAACACGTTGAAGTCGGTTTTCAGCTATGATTTTTAATCATTATAGCTATTCACGATTCGTATCTACGAAACGAAACTATTGTACATAGTTTCGTTCGGAATACCTTTCTTAGACAGATGAAAGCTAATTTTTTGCTCTCTTATATTCATTTAAAAACGAAAAGGGTATATTGGACTTGGTACCCCTTTTTACAGGAGGCACAGAACTAATTCACGTTGTATTTGCAGGTGATCAGATATAGAGCCGTGGCTTCTTCATCCTGAAACATGGAGCCAGTGGCTTCATCATCCCGAGCTGATCTTCAGACTGGCTGCAGTCTGGCTTCTACATCCCAAGAGATAACCTTTATTAAATCACAAAGAGGTGTGCCTATTATTTTACATGCCGGTTACGAATATACGAAAAAGCGAGAGAACAAAAATAGCTCAATCGTCTGGAGATGTGTGAACAGAAGGTGTCATGGAGGAATGGTGACTTCAAATAATAATGTGACGAAAATTCTTCGTCATGTCATTTGTACGCCCAGCATAGCAAGAAATGACATCAAAGAAGAAATACATCGCTGCAAGCAAGAAGCAAAATCTTCTGAAGGAAAATCGATTCCTTCTGTCTTCAATTCAAGCATAAAAAAATTATTGGACAAAGGTACTGACAAGATAGAAAAATTACCTGAATTATCGAATGTTAAGAACAGCTTGTATAGTGCTCGAAACAAAGCCCAGCAAATAAAGAAAGCTACATTTAAAACGCCGTTTGAAGTAAAAATTCCAGTAAGTTACATGAGTTTTGTTTTATTTGATTATGGGTACAGAAAAACAAGGATATTAGCTTTCGCTGATGTAAATAGTAAAGGACTTCATCAACACGTGAAACATTACCTTGCAGATGGTACATTTAAGTGTGTAGTGAAACCATTCAGACAATTATATGTGATTTACGGTGACCTTGGCAGCACAAGTGAGAAAATTCAAGTCGTGCCCTTAATATACATCTTATTAATGGACAAAAAAGAGTCCACATATGAGACTGCGTTTGCTCTTATCAAATCGCAAATTCCAGAATGGCATCCGATTTCATTCAGAACTGATTATGAGAAAGCAGCCATGAACGCAATCCGTAACATCTTTCCGGATGTAATATGCAAAGGCTGTTACTTCCATTTTAGTCAAGCACTTTGGAAGAGAGCAAAGGCGTTAAAGTTAAATAAAAAGAGAATGTTCAAAAAGCATATAGCTCTATGCACAGCGTTAGCTTTGCTACCACCTGAACTTAAATGCGATGGATGGCTATATATTAGGGTGGAGCGATTTTATTTTTTTTGAATTTTTGCTTCGGCATACCTGTATAAAGTTGCTATTTTAGGTAAAGCTCAGTTTGTTTACGTTAAGTTTAGAGGTGCCCCCATCATCGTAAAGTTTTGAAAATTTGCGCAAATTCCATAAAATCGCAAACGTTGTATAAACACGGAATTATATTCTTAGCGATGCTTTATTAGTGTAAACTAAACAAGATTGAACTTGAAACGTGTTTGTTCTGATCGGTAGGTAACGGGGTGCGGGGAAGGGGTATTTTTTATTTCACTCCCTCACATCAAAGAAATGGCATTAGTCAACTCGCGCGCGTACACGAGTTCACTTGTTTGTCGTGCACTTAGGTACTTGACACATCGAATCTGACGGCTGGGAACAAATACATATATTGTAAGTAATATTTTTCACATTCAAAACTTGCAGTTTCGGTTATAACCGTAGTACTATTAAAAGTATTCTTTGTCTTCATTACAGAAATATGTCGCAAGTTAAAAAACGACAAATGTCAAGCTGTCCTGTCTTTGGTTTGCCAGAAAAGTTACCTGTTTCTCAGTTACCAACTTACAACGACATTATGAAATATTATTTATTTATCAAACATGAATTGAAGCCTGATATAACAACAAAAGAGCCAACAGTTCATGAAATATCTGAAAGGCTGGCTCAAGAAGTTTTAGAAATATGGCAAAAATCGTCGCTGCCAACTGTAAGTTTCAAAAGAATCCTTCCAATTGATTCGCGTTTATCATGACAAATACAGATGCTTAATGAAACCATATCGAGGCCGTCAAACGAACATTAAATACCAAGAAAAAATTAATAAATTCATATCAGACTCTCATAGTTTGTTTGATATTTGTAGCTGCAAATGCAAAGTTATATCGGATTGTAACTGTCCTAAAGAATGTCGCATTCCCAAGGAGGAAGTTGATTTTTTATTGGATCAAAGAACGACCAGAAAAATGATGATAGGCGGTGTCGATGTGGCTACAACGGCAAAAAATAAGAAAAAACAAGAAAGAAAAGAAAAAGCTTTATATCGCAGTAGAGAGGTAAACTAATTTGACAAACCTTGTTGTTCTCGTTCATTGACTGATGATTTGGTAACAGAAAGCAGCAGCTCATGCGATAGTTTGCTTGTGCCATCTACTAGTCCTCAGTATAAAAACCCAGAACAGGTAAAACATAAAGCTTCGCCACCTAAGAAAAAAAAGCGATTGAATTTAACCTCATTAGCTCTTGCATGCGATCGTACTGGAGTTTCGGATAGAGCCGCTGCTATTATAGCTTCTTCTGTCTTGAAAGATGTTGGCATTATTTCATCAAACGACCCAAGTCATATCATTGATCGTTCAAAGTTGCGCCGTGAAAGAACTAAGGTCAGATCAACTTTGCAAGAAGCTGACTGCAACAAAATTCTTCGTAGTATATATTTTGATGGAAGAAAGGATAAGACTTTGGTTCGCATTGAAAAAGAAGGGAAATTTTACAGAAAACGGGTCATAGAAGATCATTACGTAATATTATCGGAACCTGGAAGTAAAGGCGCGGCTCCACCGCAGTGCACGCTGTGCACGGACACGCGGCGCATTTTAGCTGCGTGTATTCATTTGTTTGACAACGTGGGTCTACGTTTCCACTGAAGTACACGAATATGACCCACGACTATGTGTAGCGTGGCACGGCGCACGGGTAGACCCACGCTGACAGCGTTGAGCTACGTAACCGCTTATTCGAGCAAGCTATGCGTGTGTCAATGACGTCAATTCATGCGTAGCCTCTTCGTGGGTTGCAGTGGAAACAACTACATACATTTTCTTACAAAGCGAAGTTTAGTACACATGCGTAGCCTCTCCGTGCACCGCCGTGGGGCACTGCGGGAGGTGGGACGGGCGGGGAAGCAAGCGAGCGACGCCTGCGCCATTTTGTCAATTGCTAGGTTTCGTGGCGCACGCGTGCATTTGATGACCACGACAGGCGGCTTTATTTTTATTTAGTCAATAATATTTGGTTTAATTATGGAGTTATTTATTGAAAAAGTCAAGCTACACCCCTGTTTATGGAAAATGAGCGATATATCGTACAGAGACATCGGTAAAAAGGATTTGGCTTGGGAAAAGATTGCGAGGGAATGTGAAATGGCGAATGGTGAGTAAATACTTGTTTACTTATTTTTTGTTACTAATTTAATATTATAAAAATATTACTTTTAAATCTACAAACTTAATATTTATTTATTACACACCTACTACCTAGTAGACACAAACTTAATATTTGTTTAAATTGTGACACGGGCATTTTGCCAGCTCAAAACATGCGCATGATTAAAATAATTGCAAAATTCTTCCCTGATAAAAAAACTGTCATTAGAACTTCTAAATCCCGAATGTGTTAAATCAAAAAGTTGGTTCTCAACTGGAGTTGCTGCTATATCTTCATTTGTCACAGAATTGTAGGTGAAACTATGTTCCATTAAATAATTATGTAGCACACAAGTTGCCTTCACTATTTTTATGGCTGTATCTACTTTGCACTCAAAAGGTCGTTTGTAAACTCTCCAACGGACACTCAGAATTCCAAACGCATTTTCGACCACTCGTCTTGCTCGACAAAGACGATAATTATAAATTCTTTTATTTTGTGTAATATTGTTTTCTCTGGGAAATGGTCTCATCAAATTACATAATAAAGGGAATGCTTCATCCCCGATAAAGACATATGGAACCTCGATGCCACCTTCTACAAGTGCTTCATCAGGCGGAAGATTTAGATTACCAGCATATAACTTCTGACCAAAGTTGCTTTCTCGTAATATTCCCCCATCACTAAATTTGCCTTTTGATCCAATATCTATCATTATAATTTTTTTTTTACTATCAGTAACCGCTAAAAGCACTATAGATGATCTTTAAGATAGTTGAAATAATCTGATCCACAGTTTGGAGGTGCTTTTATTGTGACATGCTTGCCGTCAATAGCTCCAACACAATGAGGGAAGTCACATGAAGTTTTAAAATTTTCAGCAATATTTCTCTACTTATGTTCATCTTTAATTTCTTCTAAATATATAGGCGCTAAACAGTCCCATATAGCATCGGCAACTTCCTCGATTATCCTTGCTACAGAGGTTTTTCCTACTCTGTAACTGTAAGCTATGGTGTGGTATGAATCTCCTGTTGCCATATATCTGTAACATACAATTATTATGTTTTTTTTTGTTCTAGGTAAGGAAGCGAAATCTCATTGGAAGAAATTAAGAGATAGTCATAGAGAAGCTCTTCGAAGACGTAAGACTACTACAGGACAGGCAGCACAAAATATGAAACCGTGGAAATATGAGAATTTAATGGAATTTTTACTGCCACACAGAGAAAATAACGAGACTTTTTCAAATTTTTCGGATCGTATACAAGGAAACGACACTGAAAACACTTCTGATACAATAATTACGGATACTGATGTTGTTGAATCACCTCCCTCACCGGCTAAAACATCTACAATTCAATCTGGGAAGAAGAACAGCAAGCAACTGGAAATGATAGAGATTCTTCAGCGCCGAGAGAAAAATCGCGAGCAAAGACGAACTGAAAGAGATGAAATAAGAAAGCATATTACTGATGCTAATCGACCACCAGATGCATTATCTCATTTATTTGAAAGTCTCTGTCAAAAGACACGTGATCTACCAAAGTATTTACAACTACGAGTCCAAAGAGAATTTTTTGAAACAATTACTCGTGCTGAAGAAGAAGCATTGTCCTATGACTCAATGAATACTTACTACTGCTCCACGCCTTCCACTTCGTCTTCTTATGGTTATAGAAGTGCAACAAATTATCAAACCAGCCATTTGCTTGACGCCAGTCCCTTGCCTGATTGCAGCCCCCTGCCTGATGTGAGACCTGTGCTTGACGCCAGTCCCTTGCCTGATTGCAGCCCCCTGCCTGATGTGAGACCTGTGCTTGACGCCAGTCCCTTGCCTGATAGCAGCCCCCTGCCTGATGTGAGACCCGTGTCTGACGCCAACCCCTTGCCTCAACCTCAAGATACTTTTCCAGCTGTTTGAATCTCGAACCATTCAAAAATAATAAATAAACACACACACAACAACGTCACGCCTTTTTTTAATCCCCGAAGGGGTAGGCAGAGGTGCACATAGACACCCACTTTTCACCAGTTAAATAATAAATATACATATATATATTTTAATAATAAATAAATAACATACCTAATGGCGATGGCGAGTCTTTCATCAGAACTTATAGATTCCCGATAATTAGTATTCCTTTTTTCAATTTTACTTTTAATCATGTCATGAATAATCTGGAAGTCTCGTCGTGATAGTCGATAGTAATTTTCAAATTTTTCATCACTTAATGTCATAAATAATGTTTTGTATTCTCCATGTTTATTTCTGAATTTAATATGATTTTCAATCCAGAACCGGTGTTTTCTTTTCTTTTGCAATTCACCCAAGATTAGATCATCAATCTCACTTTCGGATTCATCGTCAGAAGAACTGTCTAGCAAAGTCAGTACCAATGCAATTCTATGAGTACCTCGATACGATATATACGAGAAACACGAAACGCGTCCGTTCCACAACGTGTATGACTGAAAACTGCTCTGCGATAACCGAGCTGTACATAGTCGTGGGTCTTATTCGTGTACTCCAGTGGAAACGTAGACCCACGTTGACAGCGTTGAGCTATGTAACCGCCTATTCGAGCAAGCCACGCGTGTATCAATGACGTCAATTCATGCGTAGCCTCTCCGTGGGTTGCAGTGGACACAACCACATACATTTTCTTACAAGGGAAGCTTAATACACGTGCGTAGCCTCTCCGTGCACCGCGGTGGGCCCGCGCCTTAATTATTTTGGGCATGTTACGTGTGAGTCGGGTACTGCTAGAGGTATAAAAGATACTATAATAAATCACTTGAAATCCAAGTCTGCAGAACTGAGTGAGATAGCTGTTATTGGCTGCGATGGAACAGTGGTGAATACTGGTTTCAAAGGTGGTGTTATCCGCCTGATGGAAGAAGAACTAAATAGACCATTACAGTGGTTTATTTGCCAACTGCATTCAAATGAATTACCATTACGACACTTGCTGTTACATTTAGATGGCAAAACTACAGGGCCTAAATGTTTTTCAGGCACCATCGGAACTCAATTACAAAATTGTCATACAAAGCCGATAGTCAAATTTACCGTTATACCAACAATATTACCTGAAATTTCAAAGACAGATCTGAGTACTGACCAAAAATATCTTTATGATGTGATGTCTGCTATTAGTACTGGTATATTTCCTTCTGATTTAGCTAATATGGAACCTGGACCTCTTAACCATTCCAGATGGCTAACAACAGCCAATCGAATTTTAAGATTGTATGCCACTAAAACTGACCCAGAAGAAAAGTTAATAGTATTAGTCACTTACGTTATGAGGGTTTATGGACCCATGTGGTTTACGATAAAATGCAATTCTTCGTGCGTTAACGGAGCCAAGCACCTATGGCAAACCATTAGTCTTAGTCGTTATTTGGATGCCAATTTGAAGAAAATCATTGACAAGGTAATCCAGCGAAACGGGTATTTCGGGCATCCAGAAAATCTTCTTCTTGCTATGCTTGGCGATGACAGAGAGGTTATAAGGGATCTTGCATACCGAAGAATTATCAAAGCAAGATCAGAGAATGTTCAAGGACTTCGGATGTTTAAGGTTCCTACATTTAATTTTGACGCCAAAGATTATACTGATATTATTACGTGGCGAGATTGCGAGATAACGGAACCACCTCTTGCTTTAAATATGTCTGATGAAACCTTGAAAGATGTGGTCAAGAACGGTCTCGGCATGTGTCAGATTATTGATTTTCCATGTCACACTCAAGCAGTAGAGCGCTGCATCAAGTTGGTGACAGAAGCATCAAATGCAGTTTGTGGAGATAATAAAAGAGACGGTTTCATTAGAGCGAGACTGCTTTCGCGTAAACGAATGCCTACTTTTAATACGAAAAAACAGTTTGATATTTAAGTTTGCTTTTTTAATGTTTAATTTTTGCAATAAATAGAAAAACTGGATTTTTTTTATTTTTTATTTTCATCTCCTCTGGGGCACCTCAAAATATTGCAACTGGTTAGTCAAATTTTGTACACTTGTTTTGAATATTATAAGACAACTTTTCATCCCTATTCCGTTGAGATAAAACGATTTTTTTTTTTGCTCCATACGTTTTCGCTCCACCCTACTGAACATCATTAGCTTTTTGAATGTGATCAAAAACGACGCTGTTCTTTCTTTAGCTCGGCAAGGTAAACCTCGGCGTGCTGATGATATAGCTCATGACAAATATATATTTGATTCTGTAACGGCAATGTTGAATGGCACTATATCACTGGGCCATTGCCTGGAAAAAATCAGCCCTTTTGTTTATTAATGATATTAATGTGTCTATATTAATGATAAGTTTAAAAATGTTGATTTTTTGGAGATTTAATTGTTAAAATACTACTTTCTCATAAATAGTAGGTTGATTAAAATACTGTGATTGTAATTTGATTGTGATATTAGTTACGTAATAAAGATTTTTAAATATAAATATTTCAATTTATGTTGAAATACCACATTAACATAAATAACATAACGTGGTACTTCTATAAGGTACATATAGGTAAATACAAATGTGTATACGGTCTATAATTCTGTGGCATGGTGCTAAAAAGGCCAAAGTACGTTTTTGTATGAAACGAGATTGTAATGCCAGTTTATTGTCAAAGTATGATATTTTTTTGTGCTAAAAGGGCGTTAGTGTATTAACAATCTTTCAAAAGTTACTATGTAAAAAAGGCCAATGTAGTGTGCGCTTTCATAAAGATATGTAAAAAAAAAAAATATAAAAGGGCTGCAGTATACTTAAGCCGATAAGAAATTATTATTTTTCACTTTCCTAGTAATAGAGTAAGAACTAAAACGATCAAAGTTAACATTAGCCTTTTTTGTGATGTAATTTTAGTTTGCTGCTTTATTTATATGAAAGCAAAATAGACCAATGTATACATTGGTCCATTGGAATTATTCAAAATGCTAAGTTTAAAAAGAAACCGAAATATGACACGTTCACAATCAGAAGATACTGCAGCAGTAGCACCTCTCAGAGACCTGCAATCATTTCTGGAGTACCTCCAACCATCCAGCCGTCCATTTTATGAGTCTTTGGAGACTGGCCCCGAAATGGAGGATATTGTGTCATGTTCTGATGAAGAAAATTAAAAATATTGTAATCTCTCCATAATAAAATTTCTTAGAGAAACAACATTGGCCTTTTTAATTTTATACATAATTGGGATCATAACAATTATCATCAGTGCTAAAGGGGCTTAAGTTGTTAATATTTTCCAAAATAACATTTTTTTTTTAAATTTGAATTTAATTCATAAATCTTCTTAAAAACATAAATCAAATAAAAGTAAAATATTTTTGCCGTACTACAATATAACACCTAAATAATAACTATTAATGCTGATTCATTGTTCTAACGCTCATTACTGAAAATAATGATTATTGATATTGGCCCTATTAGCACCAGGCCACAGAATTATTTGACTGTTACTTATATACAAATGTTGATTTTTTGGAAATTTAATTGTTAAAATACCACTTTTTCATAAATAGGAGGTTAATTAAAATACTGTGATTGTGATTTGATTGTGATATTAGTCACGTCGTCGTTTTTTAAATAAGTAGTTCTAATTATGTTGAAGCATCTCAGATAAATATTACATGTGTAATACATATATATATATTTATCTTAACGTGGTACTTCTATAAGATAAATACAAATGTGTATATTGATAGGTGTAATTAATAGTACTGTGATTTGGATTTGATTGTGATACTAAATAATAAAGATTTTCCTAAATTGCAATAGATCTTTTAATTATTAAAATTAAAAACATGCATCGCGGATGCATACCTAGAACTGGAAGTATCTTTATGTTATTAGAAAAAACTATTATTTCAATTTATTGGAAGATATAGTACAATATTTTTTGTCAACTGTACTTTGAATTTGCCAGGAATGTGGGACGAGTGGTGACTTTAAAACTCAAGTGGGACGAACGAGGAATTCTTTGGAATGTGGGACGACAGAGGCACAAATCAAATAATCTTCTGCCGAGCATTCACAGAGAACCTGAAAAGGATATTAAAATTATATTGTACAGTGATGGATGTACAGCACAAAATAGGAACGTGGTATTGGCAAACGCTTTACTGAATGTGGCAACATTAAACAATATTATAATTGAGCAAAAGTATTTGGAGGTTGGCCATACCCAGATGGAGGCTGACTCTATGCATGCCGCCATAGAGAGGAAGCTGAAAAATAAAGTTATTCATGTACCAGCTGAATATGTAGGAGTTTGTCTTGGAGCACGCATACACCCTAAGCCCTAAAACGTGTCTTATTTAACGCACGATTTTTTTAAATCCTTTGGAAGTCTACAATATTATAAATCTATAAGACCAGGAAAAGCGACAGGAGACGCTAAGGTACCTTTGATTTTATTTATATTTGATCTTATTATTTTATTCATTTTTATAACTCTTTTTGTTCAGGTTTCAGTAGAAGTGTAAAAAACACATTTTACTGTGTAATTCATTGATTAGGTATAATTATTATTGTTTGTGTTCAGGTCACAGACATTCGTGCGCTGCAATATAAAAAAGGGAACATAAACTTTAAGCTAAGATTTAAAGATGAGTGGCAGTTACTACCACAACGATGCGATAGAAATATCACACCCTCGGCGATTGAAAGCTTACCGAATCTTCATAAAGATCGGCTACAAATTAAAAAACGTAAGTTCAAAGACCTCCCATACATACCACATGAATGAAGACTTACTTTTTTTTTTTTTCTTGTAACATTATAAGACGTAATAAAACATATTAAGTGATAAAAATATAGTTTTTTTTCTCTTATTACCCAATACTAATCTAAAAAACTCTATATAAATCTAAATACCTATAGGAGTCACAGAAAAGTGGACAACTCCCGTATTTTTATTATTTTTTAATTTACAAAGAGGCCAACTCCAAAAATCTATTTTAAAGGTATGTGATCAATATATTTTTTCATAATGTTCAGTTAATTCCGTATGCAAAATAAAAAAGCACCAAATAGTATTTTGGAATATGGATATTGTAAATATTTAATTTTTTATTCAGTTTTTTTGCCTCCCTCTAAAATTGCATAAAACGGAGTTGGCCGATTTGCAGATTAAGCCATCGATATTTATAAAATTTGTTGTCTAGTATAAAAAGCCGCCAGATCCAATTTTATAAAAAAATAAGTTAGAATGCTCTATGGTTTCGTTTTCTTGAAGACTTTGCTTCCTTATAATAAATTAGTATCAATCTCCGCTAGATCTCTAGCAAATTAAGGTCAATATCTGTATTTATTTTCAAAACCCGCCATGTCCTTGACCACTGAGTTCCATTCCCCGCTAGATCCAAATAGACCAATCAAATCGCAGGATTTTGACGGGCAACTGTCATGGCGTCCTTGGCATCAGTATGGCCGTTCGTACATTGTTAGGTGAGTTTCGTGCTGCAATTTAATTGAATTAAATGGTAAACAATAGCCAAATTGTTGAAAAAAATTGAAAAAGTTCCGCCTAATGAGGCAAGGAAGCGAGGCGTCAATAAAGAAAACTGGAAAAGAGAAAGAAAACGTCGAGAAATGTGAGTCAAAGTTTCATTGAAATTGGTATAAATTACAAAAGTGTCCGTTTTAGTGATGGTTTTTATTTTATTATAATGTTTAGATCAAATTATTTTATTTTATAAAAAATAACAAGCGATTTCGTATAATGAATAAATGTGTAAAATAAAGATTGAATCTATCTAAAGAAATTATTATTTGCCCGTTGCAAGTTAAATACATGTTAAATTAATTTGCAAAATTATAATGGTTAGATTAGTGTCATTTTCATTTCATTCATAATAAAATTGTGAACACTTTAAAATATACACAGTTTTTTTTTTTCAGATATGCTTCGAAATCTTTTCCGCAACCTCCTCAGTGCAATCATACACATAACAGAACATTTCGTTGCTCGACAATAAAGATGCAAGATATTGCTCGAATGCACCGTAATTTCTATGAATTGCGAAGTAAAATTGATCAAGATAATTTCATTCTGCAGCATTGCCGTATTGCAAAATGTTCTAGAATTAGGCTAAAAAATGAATCTAGAGGTCCAAAAAATCTAAGCGCAGAATACTATGTTACGATTAAAAATCCACATAAACAAATAAGAGTTTGTAAAACTGCCTTTCTTAAAATATTAAAAGTGGGTAAAGATCGAGTCACAGGAATCTTACAGAGATCTTTTAAAGATGGAGGGAGTATAGCAAAGGAGAATCGTGGTGGCAACCGTAAAGAGGCACGATATGCCGAAAAACGAAGAAGGGTAGAGGAATTTATAGAGACTTTAGAAGCTGCAGAACCGCATTACTGTAGAGCCAAATCGTCTATTAGATTATATTTACCACCAGAACTTAATATCGTAAAGCTCTGAAAAATGTACCAAGAGCAAGTTCAAGAGACACCACAGCAAGTTAAACAATCATTTTTTCGTGACATTTTTAACAAGAAGTATAATGTTGGATTTGGATCTCCTTTGAAGGATACCTGTTCGCGATGTTTTGAGCTGACTAGAAAAATAGAAACTGCACCCACAAGTGAAGAAAAGATAACATACATGACGCAGAAACGCATACATACCTTAAAAGCTAAGGCTTTCTATGAATTATTGAAAGTTGAACCGGAACATTGTATTTCACTATCTTTTGATTGTCAAAAAAACAACCCACATCCCAAATTACCTGACCAAGCGGCTTACTTCAGTAGGCAATTGAATATGTACAATTTCACAGTTGTTATCGGCACTTCCAAATCAGCTTTGGATAATGTACGTACATACTATTGGTGTGAAAACGAACACTCAAAATCATCAAACGAAATTGCAAGTGCAGTCTTCCACACATTGAACAATCTGGCAATTCCTGAAAATAAAACTAAAATAAGACTATTTGCTGACGGTTGTGGAGGCCAGAATAAGAACACAATTCTTTTGGGCATGTGTTCAAGTTGGTTATTTTCTAATGCACCATCACATGTGAAACAACTTGAAATTATATTTCCTATGGTAGGACACTCATTCTTACCACCGGACCGCATATTCGCAAAGATAGAAAATGAGACAAAGAAAAAATCGATCATATGCGATCCACAAATTTATGTGAATTTATTCAAGGAACATGCGACTTGTTTTCATTTAGGCGATGGCAACGTTGAAGTGCGTGATTGGAAAAAAGAAGTCACTACAACACTTAAAACTCCAGAAAACTGGCTTTTCAGGTTCAACCCATCAAAGCGTTTTATACTGCGCCGTGGTCGACAGAACGTTAGTGTGCAAGGCGAAGAAAACTATCGGAATGAAGTTGGGCAACCAAAATATGTCACGAAGAGGGGAAAGCATATCACTGATTTGGCACCTGCAATTTTGCGAAGAGGAAACAAAGTGAACTTTAAAAAAATACTTGATGTAGCAAACCTTTTGAAGAAGCATTACGGTGAAGATTGGAGAACTATTGCCAGTTTAAAATATTATAAAGAAGTAGAAGAAACTAATGACCAATTTGAAGAACATGAGTACCTTCAGCTGCTTAAGAGCAATGTTTAAATTAAAAGTTACACGCTGCATAAGTTCGCTGCCACCCCCGCACCGGTGCGGGGAGGGGTGTCCATGCGAGAGGCCGACCACGCACCGGTGCGGTCTCGCGCCTTAGTAGATTCATACACTCAGTTTGGCGCCGGCACTGGGCCAAGAACGTTGTGTTTGAAGCGGCACTGCGCTTGAAATTTTAAATTTTCGTAACGTGTTTTTGGTTTTTTCGTATGTTTGACGGTTGAGTGTTTATGCAGAAATAAATATCAAGTAAAATGGATTGCGAAGAAGGCCCTTCTAGGCCTAAAAGGCAGCGAAAACAATTGTTTTCTATTATGCACGACAGTGATATAGAAGAGGTATTGTTTTCTGATAATTCTGAAGACGATTATCAGCCTGGTGACGAGGAGTCAGCATCAGAGAGTGAAGGTGAGGAGCACCCCTTAGATATCGAATTACGCTCTCCAGCACGTCAATTAGTGTCACCTACAGCTCAGGATCAAGACCTGCAGCCAAACTCACCATCTGTATCAGACACTCAAGGTCAAGCCCAGCTGAACCAACCCTCTGCAGTAGGCTCAACCGCTGAATGGACTACAACTGGCGAGATGAGAGAAATTTATTTTACAAAATCAAACGAATTTTATGGTGAAATTGCAGGAGCAAATCCTATTGATTATTTTAATTTTTTTTTTACTGAAGATTTTTTGACGATGATTTGTACTGAGACAAATGCACAGGCACAGAGGTTGATAAGTAGACATAATCAGGAAGTTTCAAGCAGACGAAGTAGAGATTTTGCCAGGATTTCTGGATGGAAACAGGTCACTGTCTGCGAGCTGAAAATTTTCCTTGGTTTGCTGTTCCACATGGGAACTATCCCTCTCAGTCGTTTACAGGATTACTGGAAAAAAGATAGGCTGTTTTCAATTCCAATTTTTGGGAAACAAATGAGCAGAAACAGATTTCTCCTCATACTGAGATGTTTGCATTTTACCTCAGAGGAAGAAAGTGAGGATCCAATGTTCAAGGTTAGAAGTGTCATTGATTACTTCAACAACAAAATGACTGAATGTTATTATCCTGCAGCACAATTATCTCTGGATGAAAGTATGGTGCTATGGAGAGGGCGACTGAGTTTTCGGCAGTTCATCAAAAATAAACGCCACAAATACGGCATAAAGTTATATATGCTAACTGAACCAGATGGATTGGTATTGAAGTTCCGTGTTTATGCAGGTGGAAAAGATACAGACGTATCTGGGAAGGGTTACGCTGAGAAAGTTGTCATGGAGCTGCTTCAGGGAAAACTAAATAATGGCCACGAATTGTACATGGACAACTTTTATAATAGTTTTGGTTTGGCGAAGAAGCTGCTTGATCACAACACCTATTGTACGGGCACTCTACGTAAAGACTTGAAAGAAAATCCTCAGGAAATCAGGAAAAAAAATATTAAGAAAGGAGAAAATATCTCAATGTTTCGTGAAGGAGTGCATGTTGGCGTGTGGAAAGATAAACGCGTTGTGACGTATATTACTACCCAGTATAAAGACAGAATGGTTCCAGTCCAAAATAAACGTGGCCAAGTTACTCAAAAGCCAGAAGCTATCTCGAAATATAACGATTACATGTCAGGAGTAGACATGCAAGATCAGCTTCTAGCGTACTATCCTTGCGAAAGAAAAACTTTACGCTGGTATCTGAAATTAGCCATCCACACATTCGAATTACTTTTCTTGAATTCAATGAAGATGTACAATAAATATTCAGGGCAACGTAAAATGTCTCTCTATGATTATCGCATGAATGTCATAAATGCTCTGCTGCCCGAAAATGTACCAGGAAATAGACCTTCAAATACCCAAACTCATAAAATAAAGAAAGCCACTGAAACTACTTCAAATGGGCGTCTCAAACGAAAGACATGCCGTCAGTGCACCAAGAATAAAAAGCGTACTGACTCTCCTTGGTATTGTGACACCTGTCCTGACAAACCTGGACTTTGTGTGGAATGTTTTGAAAATTACCACTCAGAACTTCCTCTGTAAATGTGATAATTCATGGTTTTATAACTTTTTTAAATATGACATTGTTGATTGATAATTTCTGCGTTTTTCTCTGATTGTTTTTGTTTTATAAGATATTTTATTCACATTGAAGTGTAATGCCATTTCTAAGTAAAGTTCAATTAGAAAATATTTATTTGTTTTACTTTTCTCTAAATTAATGTTGATTTTGCAGTTTATTTCATTACAAAAATGCAAGAAGTATCTAATATAAACCACATTTAAATAAATAAAAGCGTATTATTCCTAATTAACCATAAAAACGTAATAAATTCATAACCCGCACCCGTGCGTTCTTTGGCACTGAGAATGAAAATTTCATTCCCAGTGCCTAGCACGCACCGGTGCGGTGTAGTTGCCCTCCTCATTTAAAATACTGTAAAATATTATATAGATAATTAAGTATAATTACAATCTTATATAATCACTTTAAAGTCGATCAAACAAAAAAATATATTTGGCCTCCCGGTGACCTTCAATTTTTGCAAGTGGCAGTCAACCTGTTAAGAGCAATGTTTAAATTAAAAGTTACAGACAGCTGCAAAACTTTTTTCATTGATAATAAACTACTTACTTTTCCCTGTCTTTACATATTAGAGCTTTCTATTTTTGTTAAAAGTAATAGGTGCTCACTTTCATCATCTCATCTTTATTAAAAAAAAGTGTTTTAGGTATGGCGCCTATAATCTATAATAAGGTTCCAAATAGTATCAAGGAGCAGCCTTTGAGAATTTTTAAAAAACAGCTTTCATCTTTATTAATACAAAAATGTTATTATTCTGTATCAGATTTCTTAACAGATAAAATATAGCTGTATTATTAGTTTTATTTTTATTTTTATTGTTACTTTACTTTTATTTTGATTTATTGTTAGAAAATAATTTGTTGATTTGTTGTGAGCTTCTAAATTGAAGTTGTATAATTGTTTATAATTTGAATTTTTGCACGCCAAATGGTAGAATGTACCAGGAACAAATATTTACTACTGTAACAACTCATGTATGTACCTACATTCAATGCAAATAAATTATTTCTATTCTATTCTATTCAGTGTGTTGCACTAGAAGAAAGTGAAAACTTTATTTAACTAATTTCTTTACATTAAATAATAATACGAAAAAAGTTTTATTTATAAATCCTCAAAGACTATAATTTCTAACGACAATCATTAGTTTTATTTTTTTTGCGTTTTTATTTTCGTTTCAAGTTACTCTTTACAACATCCTGTATAATAAGAAAGTAAATGTCAAAATCCGCTACATCCATTGAGCTGAGTAACAAACTCCGCCAGATCCTTAACTCAGTATCAATAACCGCTACATCCATTTTTTTATCTTTTATTACTTGTATAATTTAAAATCTAAAAACAATTTAACTTGATAACTCCCAAAAATATTAAAAGTAATTGTACTTTAAATTATATAAAATGATATAGTATTTGTAACTTTATTAAAGAAAAAAAGCCATTTATTGCAAAATTTACTTTTTTGGATCTGACGGATTTTGATACTAGACAACACAAATGTTAGTTGTGCCTTTTTTCATTATGACGGCAGTATACTGAGGTAATGAAAACCCACGCAACTGTCACAAATTTAAATACTATTGAAGTTATCAATTGGCGAAAAGCTGTTCAGTCACTTGGTAATGCCTTGATTAGAGGGGAACTTTATTATAAAACAGATCTAAGCACGTTCCAAAATGTAACTGTAAAAATAAGAAACTGATAAAATACACATGTGTTTTAATCATATTTATCCATGTTATGATCAAACAGACAAAAAACATCGATTGTATAAATACAGTGTAAACTTCTTATAACGTCCAAGTCCCTAAAACTTCAAAAATAATAAAATTCAAAGAGCTATATCGACGAAGATTTAACTTTAGCACATCAATAAGGTTCGCAGCAAATGTCAATGTCATTGTCGGTTGGTATCAAAAACAGCTAGGTGATGAATTGTCAGGAACAAATACATCTTATAAAATGAATTAGAATCAAATGCAGCTTATGCAATTCATTTTATTTAAATTGCGGTCTCATCTCTTAACCTATTGATATAATACTTATGTTAAATAAAAATTGCATTTTAATAAACTGTTTAATGTTCAAACAGGTAGCAAAATATGAATATTTATATGGACAGAATATTTTTTTATTTGTCAGAATTTAAAGGTTGTGCTCTAAGCTGCATTTGATTCTATACCCCTCATATAATTGTTGGTATTGTTGGATTGACCCATGTGGCTGCTATTATTTGGCCACAAGCTCCCCATATATACACATCTGATTGATATTCAACCATAAATGACCCACTAACCAATTACTCTTCAAGACTAATCAAATGTTTTGTGGAATGTGCATGCAGGGAACCAAATTAATGTGACAAGGGGCCGCCACCATTGGTACTCTTGTAATTTCAATATCTTAAACCACAAACCACCCAAAACCAATAACATTCAATGGCCTTAAACCTGTCAAGCGATTCAAAGCCCTTCAATTTGTCTTTTAAAATTATATTTTGTCTTTTTGAGTGCATTTTTCTCATGTACTATTGTCAACCAATAAAACCACTTCAAATATACGATACTGGACCACCGTCTTTGTACAAAACATTCAACATAAGCCCAAGATGACCTTCTGACCAAGCAATGTAAACTACCGAACCAGGTACTGAGTTACAGGACATTTTGAATTAATGCAACAAATGAGATTTTGCAACACCTTTCCTAACACATCCACGGATAAAAATTTTGTTTTTCTTTTGTAGACTTTCAAACAACCAAAATATACCATTTCTTTTCTATAATTTTGTCCTACTAACATGTACACAATTCCCAGACACATTTTTTGCAACCGTCGTATTGTTATCACCAATATTACGGTATAACATGCCTCCCCAGCATAGAGGGATCGAATTTCATACAATGGTACAAGGATATAACGAACAAGGAAAACTGATTTCGAAAACACGACATTTTTGTAGGTATCCTTCACCGATAGCTCTTACTATACGAATTTTCAGATCTCATTTTACGGAAATCAACAAAGACTCAACACAGCAAGGTTTTAAACAATAGTTTTCGTTGTTAACGACTCGATGCTTCTGCACAGTTTTCACAGCAAGAGACGTAATCGGGAAATCACAGATCCTTTCGACAACAAACTGTCAACAATAATTGGAACGAATACCGATAAGCAATTAGTTGGTTTCACATTCACGAACAAAACTTAGGGTCTATGAAGAAACAATCTTTTTTTAATAAAACCAACACAGAGGCTATTCTGCATACAATACAGTAATAGCATACTTAGCATAGCAATGGCTGATTGGCTTTGGCCGATCGATCTTGAACCATTGACTATTTTTTTTCGTTTTCTGAACCATAGACTAATATATCTGTGGCCGAGGCATGGACACAGGGCCACAGTTTCGTTTTTTTTTTTTGCCTTGCACTATTCGTTCATGCTTATTGCCACAAAACGAAAGAATCGATTACTCGCGAAAGTATACTTTTAAATACCTATACCATTATTTACAAAGAAAAGTGCTACGGTTTTATAAGTATCACTCTAAATCAAAATATAATATATAATATGAGATAGAAGTGGGGAAAAGTGAGGAGTGGTCATAAAGGGGGACATGGCTTTTATACGTGCATATTTTGTTGGACAGTTGACAGGGCTGCCAGTACAAAAATAACAAGTAGAGCATTTATAATGTCCTTTCAAAGTCACAGTACATTTGCCGTTAGGCTGAGTATATGAGAAACCTGAATATAGTTTGTTCAGAATAAGTAACTGAATCGATTCCTACTACTCTATAGCCTAGACGTGAACAAGGCTAGCGGTCCTGACGGCATACCAGCAAGAGTCTTGAGGAACTGTGCGCCTGAGTTGTCTCCTGTGTTGACACGCTTGTACCGCCTCTCTCTTAAAACCAGAACGGTTCCGATGTCATGGAAGGTTGCCAATGTACAACCAGTACCCAAGAAAGGGTAATCGTGCCGACCCACGTAACTATCGACCAATCGCCATCACCTCCATACTTTGTAAAGTTATGAAAAGGGTTCTCAATGCGAAGCTGCTGGCATACCTAGAAGCAAACGACCTACTCAGTGACCGTCAGTATGGCTTTCGCCGGGGACGATCAACTGGGAATCTTCTGGTGTTTGCTACGCACTGCTGGGGTGAGGCCATCGAGAAACACGGCGAAGCCCTTGCCGTTTCGCTCGCCATCTCGAAGGCTTTCGACAGGGTTTGGCACGCAAGTCTGCTGAGCAAACTTCCTGCATACGGCATCCCCGTTGACTTTTGTCGCTGGATATCTGACTTTCTGAGTGAACGGTCGATCCGAGTGGTCATTGATGGCTGCTCCTCTGACCTTATCGCTATTGATGCTGGAGTTCCTCAGGGATCTGTTCTCTCCGCGACACTTTTCCTGCCGCACATCAATGACCTTCTGGCTCCTGGTATTGTTGGGTACGCAGACGACAGTACTGTCATGGAGAGTTCTGCATCCAGCGCGAAAGCCAGCGGTGATGAAGTGCGTTTATTGAGAGATGGTAGAGCGAACGAATTCAACCTTAAGTCTCGTCTCCAAGTGGGGTGATGAGAATCTGATTGTTTTTAACGCCACCAAAACACAAGTGTTCACCGCCAAAAGGAGTCCGTTCAATCTGGCTCCTACTTTCCGGGGTACATCTGTACCAGTCACCGACAGCCTCGAGCTTCTTGGTGCGAAGTTGAGTGCGAATCTGAACTTCGGTGCCTACATAGACTCGAAAGCCCAAACTGCGGCAAAAAAGCTGGGTATCCTAAACAAGGTTAAGCGTTACTTCAAGCCTGGACAGCTTTTAGTCTTATATAAAGCTCAAGTTCGGTCCGGCATGGAGTATTGCTGTCACCTTTGGGATGACTCAGCCAAATACCAATTAGCCACACTCGATTCTGTTGAGCGCAGAGCCAAGAGGCTCATTGGTGACGATAAGCTGGTTGGTACCAGGCTTCATAGCCTGGCCCATCGGCGCAAAGTTCCATGTTTGTCGGTCTTTTACAGATTGTACTTCGGTGTGTGTGCTCAAGAGCTCCACGAACTCATTCCACTATCTCCTTTCTTCCATCGGGAGTCCAGACGTACTGCAAGTTATCACCCATACCTTGTCGATGTTCCACACATTCGCACGAAGCGCTTTGCTTCATCATTTATTATGCGCACAGCCAAGGAGTGGAATTCCCTGCCTGCGTCGGTGTTTCCAAGTTCATATGACCCCAATCTATTTAAATCGCGAGTTAATAGGCTTCTTTTGGGTTAGCTCGTTCCATCGTCGACCTCATTTCTGTCCTCAGGACTAGATTGAGGTCAAGAGTAAGCCCATAAAGAATTAAAAAAAAAAACATTTACAAACATTTTTAAAAAGTTACAAGTTGGACACCGAGCGACATTAGGTACCTATCGTAATTTAATTTTCATTTTTAATTTATATATGTATGGATGGAAAAGCTGTTTTTTTTTTTAAATTACCGATGAAAAATTTCGATGCCATTTGTATAGTTTCAATACCTTTTCTATGGATTTAAATTCGATATTAATTCAATCGAGTTGATCTGACAGCTGCTGTGAGTTGACGTCACTGGCCCACGTTTTTTACTTAAATTGATGACGTACACTCCTCACAGTTGGTTTACGTCTGACTACCAGTATTATATAATTTATTATGATGCTCTGTGCGTCTGACAGTAGCATCCCAACGTAACAAACCTTAGTACAAAAATAATAAAGATGACTGTTATTTGGCAGACTTAATAAATAATAATAATTATTATACTCCCGGTGGGAGTGTGCAGCGCATGCGAGGGACGCAATCCATCAATGCAAATGTCATGCGCGCATACTATGGGGCTACAGAGGGAGGAAACAACCTGACCGCGTACCGTGTTCGGATGCTCTCTCTGTTTCAGGTGCTTGAGCCAGCTGTCAACGTGTCGGCACAACGACTATCGGATCAGGTGCGAGTCATCCAGCGTAATCGTATGTTAGATGACAACGTACTTGATCGCTTGCGGACTGAAATGCAGAGTAGCCATGTCATTGCCACGCCCCGCCGCAGGCTGTGGTTCCACCACAGTCTACCATAATACCAAATCGCGATAACGACGTGAGTAATGACATAGTTACTAATGTAAGTACCCAGTGCAATGAGGAAATGAGGAGTGATTTGGAGGGTGCGATTCGAGAATATCGGTTCATGCAACCCGACCTTAGACCAGGCATACCTCGTTTGCCCATGCATAACAAAAATAGGGCGCTGGTGGCTGTTCTGGATTCGCAGTTGTCAAACTATTTTGATTACTGCGAAGACCTCACCGATGCTCACTCAATCCTGTATTGTGCGGCTGTAGCGGCATGTCGTGTAGCTCATGTCAAATTTTCTGATGACAGAGCTACACGACCTAAACCAGCCGTACCGCCATGGCAGTACAGGATTGAACGACGTATTGGTGGGACCAGAGCACTCATCGGCAAACTGATCTGCTTCAGGGAGGGCAATACTCGTCCTAGAGTGATGCGTTTTGTGAGGCGGGCGTTCTCGGGGACTGATATCAGTCCTCGAGACTACATGTCCCGTATCACAGAGCGCATCGACTTCCTGAAGCAGAAAGTGTATGCATGGGCAAGCCGTATTCGTAGGTATAAGCGGCGGGTGGACCGATACACTCAGAATCGCACATTCCAAAGAGATGAAAGGTGAGTTTATAGGGCTTGGGAGCGACCGGACCAAGGTGTGGCTGACACGCGCCTGCCAGTTGATGATACCATGAGTTCGTTCTGGCGCAGCATCTGGTCGGTGCCTGTTAGCCATACCGAGGGTGAATGGACTCGGGAGGTCGAGCGAGCGTGCGATCTAGTACCAGAAATGGGGGCAATCACTATCAGCCCCCAAGACGTAGTTCGTGCAGTCTGTCCGTTGCCAAACTGGAAATCTCCAGGGCCGGATGGGCTGCACAACTTCTGGATTAAATGGTTGACAAGGTCGCACGCTCGCCTGGCGATCCTGTTCCAGTCAGCCTTGAGAGTCAGGGTCGCTGCCAGTCTTTTATCAGGCGGCAATAAGGTACGTGCCTTCAACGGTTGGGTCATGCCGGTTCTGATGTACTCTTTCGGCATACTAAAATGGACTCAAACAGAACTAGACGCCCTGGATAGGAGGGTCCGTACATTGTTGACGGCATATCGAATGCATCACCCGCATTCTTCTGTTATGAGACAAGTGTGGGGGTCGAGGCTTTTTAAACGGTAAGACTCTCCACAATCGCGAGATATGCAGTCTCAGGGAATATTCCTTGAAACCGACGTGGGGATGCATCGAGATGTGGTCGCAGTGGACAAGGGCCTCACCCTGCTCTCCTTGGCTAAAGAGAACTGGCGCAAACCCTTAGTGCTTGACACTAACGACCGCATGGAGATATGGCAGAGTAAGGAGCTTCACGGACGCTTTTTCCGGGCCCTGCATGGGCCCGATGTAAACCTATCAGCGTCCGTAGCCTGGCTACGTTCCGGGGACCTCTTCGGAGAAACCGAAGGTTTTGTCTATGCAATTATGGATGAAGTTATAATGACGAATAACTACCGGAGATTTATTGTGAAGGACGGTACGGTTGACATATGTCGGGCATGCCACCGTACAGGCGAATCAATCCGTCACATTATCTCCGGGTGTTCTCGTCTAGCTAACGGAGAGTACTTGCATAGACACAACCTTGTAGCCAGGATTATCCATCAGCAACTTGCTCTAAAATACAACCTTGTGGAATCGGAAGTGCCGTACTATAAGTATGTGCCCGACCCAGTTCTCGATGATGGTAATATCACGTTGTATTGGGATCGATCTATCGCCACTGACAGGACTATTGTTGCCAATAAACCTGACATTGTGGTGATAGATCGATTGGAGCGTCGCACAATGATTGTTGATATAACGGTTCCGCATGACGAGAACCTCGTGAAAGCAGAGAAAGATAAACAATTCAAATATCTAATTCTGGCTCGCGAGGTTGTCGACATGTGGGACGTGAGTACAGCAGTCATTGTGCCGATAGTTGTGTCGGCCAATGGCTTAATAGCCAAGAGGCTCGACCAACAATTAAGGAGGCTCTCGCTTGGCAGCTGGATCAAGGGCTTGATTCAGAAAGCAGTACTTCTGGACACGGCGCGTATCGTTAGGAGGTTCCTCTCTCAAGAGCCCTGACCACCGGTAGCTCGGACCCTGTTCCCGATGCCGGTGGGCTACTATTTTTTATATTTTTAAATTATTTTTTTATGTCACTTTATATAGAAATATTTAAAAATGTAAATTGTATGTTAAGAATATGAATAAAGGAAAATAATAAATTTTATTTTCAGAAAAAACACATTTTAGCTTCACAAAAACAATTTTCAAATAACAATGAGCATTTCAGACAAAAGTGAATCGTTAGAGCCTGTACTAATGATTAAAAATCATTGTATCACAGACACCAGCGCCTTCCAAAATAGGTTGCCTAATAAAAATCGAACGTGGTACAAAGTGAACTAGTCTAGTAGTAAAAATATATGCTTGACGGAGGTTCGTTATCAGTGGGTCGCGACATCGGAAATAAAACTCACAAAACCTTCGTTTACACTTTTAATTACTTGCTAACACGCACTCAATACAAAATAATCAAGGATGCCTCAGATATGGCTCGATTAAGAATTTAGGAACGCGGGAAGTTTAGCGCGGAGTAACGAACGTCTACCCAGACTGCCGGACCGATTCAAAGTGCCCTCTCTCAACTGTCACCGCACACGTGTACTACCCCCGTTACAGGTTAGCCAACCTACCTGTCAACGTCAGTACCTGTCAGTGTCGAATACCTGATTACACTTCCGGATCGACACTTGACTCGATTATTCGCTCAGTGTCGCCATTACTCCACGCTAACCATCCCCAAGTTATTACTTGACGTTCCCAAACATTAGTTGTCAAATCTAACTACATAGTTCCTCCAGTGAGAGATAGATGGCGCTGACCCAAACCGACTGATATGCGTCGACGCTTCGACATGCTAATAAAATAATTTTATAATAAAGTAAAAGAAATTCAAACTTAATAAAAAAAAAAAACAATTAATACTATAAACTAGAATTAAATTTCAATTAAGCTACTTATTTACTTATGTTGCACATTTGTGCTTTGTGCGTGCACGAGAGTGCACAGGTAGGTGTATGAGTGAGTGTGAGTGTATGAGTGAGTGTGTGAGTGTATGAATGAGTGTATGTGAGTGTATGAATGAGTGTATGTATGTATGCGTCCGTTTTTCAAATAGGTGCTGTTGCTATTGGATTGGTTTGAGAAGATCTTCAGTCTCCTGGTAATTTAACTTAAGTAAGAGGATTTGTAGTTGTTTTTTGCACTTATTTTTTGTTAAGTTATGTATGTACGCTATTTTGTTAATACTGTTGTAGAGACGAGAACTATTTATATAAAAATTTCTACTGGCGAGAGCAGTTCTATGCGACTGAATTTCGCACACTAAGTCCTTCCTGCGCTTGTTGTTCGGCTTATATGGGATTGTAGCATGCTTTCGCAAGACGGTCTGAAGCACATAGAGCTGTCTTACTGTGAGTACAGAGCATTGTTGGTACAAGGTTACGGTCGGGTACCTAATAGGCTTCTTTAAGAGCACTTTTAGGACCGCTCTTTGTGCTCTCTCCACTCGCAGCATGCTAGTAGCAAACGTGCCGCCCCACGCTGGTATACAGTACATTAGTATTGATTGTGCTAAGGAAAAATACACTAATTTTAATGTCTCTAGGTCAGCAGAAGATCTTAATTTTTTGAAAATGTATAGAAGTTTTCTTGTGCGGGAAACTATATTTCCTATATGCTTGGCCCAGCTGAAATGAGAGTCAATTTGCACTCCTAGATACCTTATGTCGTTTGTGCGTATGAGAGGGAGGCAGTCACAATTTGAACCAGGGTGACGACAGTTGTGAGCAATAATTTTTAGGGAGTCCGATGGTTGCGACGCAGAAGAACCAGAGAAGGTTATAAATTTTGTTTTAAATGTATTAAGGGTTAACAAGTTGTCATTTAGCCAGGTTATCACGGACGATAGTGCCTTTTCAGTTTCGTTGTAAGCTAACCGCCAGTCCTTGGCATGTACAATCAACGCTGTGTCATCTGCATATGTAATAAATCTGCAGTTGTTAATTGCCAGTTGGCACAGGTCGTTAATGTACACCAAAAATAAGGTGGGACCAAGTACACTGCCTTGTGGGACTCCATATGTGAGAAATTCTTCATTGCTGGTGTAATTTCCAAACCTGACATACTGACTACGTTCAGTGAGATAACTACGAAAAATTTCTAAGACCGTGCCCCTAACGCCTACGGCTTCCAGCTTTCTTAGAAGGATGGAAATTGAAACTTGTCGAAAGCTTTCGATAGGTCCAAAAATACTGCTATAGTTTTTAGTTTATTGTCTAAAGACTGAATCACAGTTGTTGTCAAATCTATTACAGCGTCTTCAGTTGACTTACCCTTAATAAACCCGTATTGGTTTTGAGAAATTATATTATATTTAGTTAGATAATTGGTTAACTGTTTATTTAAGAGTTTTTTAAAAACCTTAGAAATGGTAGTGAGTACCGAAATTGGTCTATAATTTGCGAAACGGTCTCTATCGCCGCCCGTAACTTTAGGAAAGGTCCCAGTAGTAATTGCAAGGTTAAATATATATTTTATATCTGGTATTAAAAAGTGACGGGCAGATTTTAGTAAGGAAGCAGATATGCTATCCCAGCCAACCGCGCAATTGTTTTTTAGGCCTAGTATAACAGTTTCTATTTTCTGTTCAGATACCTCAAAAATACCCTTTGAGTAACATGGAATGTTAATGTTTTGTGACGTAGGAGATCTGGAAATTGGGATTTGGTCTGCTAGTACTTTTCCTATGCTATTAAAGTACTTATTGACTATATCAACTGAGTCCTTAGGGTCTTTACTTAAACGCAGTAAGTCGTTTGGTACGGTCTTTTGTTGCTTCGATGGCATCCCAAGTAGCCTTGGAGTTACCCCTGGCCTCCTGAAGTAAGCTTCGAACATAAATGATTCTAAGTTTTTTCAATAGGTTGTTGAGAAAATTACGATAGCGTTTGTAGGTGGCACTAAGTGTTACATTATAGGGATCTTTTTGAGCTTTAAGGTGCAATGTGTCTTTGTTTTTTTATACATTTCAGAAGTCCAGGGGTAACCCAGGGTTTGATGATCCTTTTATTGTGCGGAATTAGAACCTCTTTAGTATGCGATTCAATTGTGGATGAGATTTTATGAATTAGAGACTCAGCGGCTTCATTAGCATCGTTGATATCAAACAAATAAGACAGGTTTGTTTTCCTCAAGTCCTCTAACACAGCTTGCTGATCGGTACGCCTAATGTAAATATTTGGTTTGGGTGACGTATTTGTCGTGCCGACACTCAATACAGTTGGGTTATGATCCGTGATCAAGGTGTCCAGCACTAGAGTGGTTGCACTTTTTTTGCGTCTTTAACATGACATGATCAAGGCACGCCTGCCTCCTTGTAGGGG
Source organism: Noctua fimbriata (assembly GCA_905163415.1). Classification (NCBI taxonomy): domain Eukaryota; kingdom Metazoa; phylum Arthropoda; class Insecta; order Lepidoptera; family Noctuidae; genus Noctua; species Noctua fimbriata. The sequence continues at coordinate 3,131,402 of LR990929.1, read as the reverse complement.
AGACGTGAGCAGGTAACATACCATGTGAAGAAATAATATTAAGGTAATCCTCCGATTGGTTACTAATGTGCTCTGGCATGATGTCTATGTTTAAATCCCCAGTGACAACTAAGGTTTTATATCCACTTAGTGATGCCAACACATCATTGAGGTTTATAAGGTAGTTGTCAAGGTTCTTTTTTGCCGGCGAGCGATATATTGCCACAATAGCGACTTCATCGCTAGTGTATACCAGACAATTAGCATCTAGTAACAATGGTTGATTAATTTTGTGCTTTAAATGTGATTTAACATAAAGAATTACACCATCGTTCTGATTACAGAAAGATGATTGGTAGCTTATAAAGCCATCCAAAGTGGGTGTACATTAACAACCTTACTAAGCCAGTACTCTGTCAAGACAATTACGTCACAAGGTAAATTAATCGAATCCAAGAGAATAGTAAGTTCGTCAAAATTTGAGTTTATGCTACGAATGTTCATATGAAATATATTAAGGTTTTTATCGGACTTGTTAACGTACTTGGTGCAATCATAGGGAGAACAAGTGAAGGACTTAGAAACACTAATTGATTCCAAATCATTAGATATTTCGGTTATGTTATCTACCGTGAATTTGAAGTGTATAAATTATTTGGGAACATAAGGGGCCGGGATGATCGAGAAAGATAAATGTTAAAACTCGGACATTTTAAGTCTTCTTTGTGAGTGGGTGTGTATATATATGTAGTTTAATGTATGTAGTATTTTAAGATAAGTAGCTGTTAAAAGTATTTTAGACAAAAAACAAAGATAATTTAAAAACATAAAATAAATTAAAACGCATGCTTGTTGAAAATTCGAACACAACAAAGTAGAATTTCTACATTTTATTGCTAGTCGCAATTTATTCTCCTCAGATCACCTTCAGCCTTTACATGTATCGACTGCATTCCCTCTCTTTTCCGAAGGTAGACTTTACCATGAGCTGTCCAGCAGAAGGAAAATTCATTCACTTTGACAAATTCCCGAGCAAGATAGAACAACCTCTTTGTTTTAAATGTCAGGTTTTCTGCAATATAGATGGGAATTTGCGGGCACTGGAGTCCTAGGTGATTAGTGCTTAACCTGTTTCCTTTGTTTTCTTTGTTGAAATTTTTGTTTGTACTTAACAAATTGTCTCTCCGTAGGACACTAACAAAATCAACAATAATAGGTTTGACAGCTGAGGATTTGGTATTCGTACGGTAAATGTCACGGATATCCGAATTTAGAATTTGGCAATTCAAGACTTTGCCAACTGCACAAACCACCTGCAGCAGGTCCACTTTCGTTTCCCCTTTTTTTGCAGGTAGATTTCTCATCTCAATACTGGTGCTCTTCTTACCCTTCTCTAAACTTTCAATTTTTTCTTCCAATTGCTGTATGTAAGACAGCTCTTCCTTTCGCTCTTCCTTTACCTTTTCGAGCTTTAATTTCATTAGATCGTACTGTTCCGATATCATGGCAAATGACTCACGAAAATCATTATTCTGTTTAATAATGCCGTTTATGGAATCTTGCAGTGAGTGAAGTTTTGCATCCTGTTGTGCAGTAAAATTACCGAAGAGTCCCTTCATTTCCTCCATGAGATTTTCCTCAGCCTCTCCATGTTTACGTTTGTACCTACAGGTGATATTACTATTTTCGATACTTACAGCCATGACTTGCATGTTCGGCTCGGACGCAACACGTTGAGGTGACGATGACGATTTTGGAGTTTGCAACATTTTATTTGATTTGTTAGTTTGGGTGGGTATAATGATAATTTGCAAAACCAAAAATCTCTCAATACACCAGGGCGGCAGCAATCTACAGATGTTATTCGTAAGTGATGTCTCTCACCGTCGTACTCAGCCAGACGGTTAAAAAATCAAGTAGCCGTAGCCGTAGACAAGCACCAGGATAGCAGCAGCCCGCCGCGTACACCTGTCGTTCCGTCGTCGCGCGAGTAAGTAAAAACTCTCAAAACTTTGAATAAGTCTACAAGCAGCAACAGTCGTCGGGGCTAGGTACCAGGGCAGCAGCAATTTGAGGGCGTTCTCTTTCATGCAGATAGTATGTGGCTGTGCGCACTGCAGATGTGTGCGATATTGTTACCGCACAGTGACAGAGACAGTCAATAGTACCGGCGAGTGGGTTAAAGCAGGACAGGGCGTAGGCGTTGACAATACGTCGCGTACCTGATGTCTCTCTCTATAGCTGTGAGCACTCGCAGCCAGCGTGGCGGTAGGGACTCGTTCTCGTATTGCGTACTTGTTGTGTGGTCTCGAAGTTAAAATCTCTTGCTGTTTATGCGCTCCTATTTTTTTTCAAGTTATTATTTTGAATAAAATTTATTTGAAATACGTTTCAAAAATTAGTAAACGGTAGCAAAATGAGCGTCCGATCTGAGCGGAGGTCCGGGAGGAAGGGGACTTGTCAGTGGCAGCAGCCGTATTGTGAGGGTTATAAAGATTATATTAATTTTGACAGTGATGCCCTATCAGAAGTAAACGTACTGTGGAAGAACAATAAGAACAATTAAGCCTGACCGTTATTACAATGACACCGCCCACCGCGGAACCATGGCAGCGAAATCGCAGTAGTTCCGCCATGACTGGTCCGTTGTACAGACGCCAGCACATCGAGCTACTACAATCTGTCAAATTTCTTTAATAGATTTTCAAGTTTATGGCTAAAGCATTAGGTTCAAGGTTGATTAGACACAGTTTTGGGTAGCTTGATGTGCTGGCGTCTGTACGAAACCGAAGCAAAACCGCCTGATCTAACGTTCACTTTTGATTATGATTCTCTCTCTTTCCCGGATTCTGATTCTGATTTCAGCGATCTGGTCAGATTGGTTAAACCTCCGCGGCCTACTTTTTTGCATGTTTAATGGATTTTAAGCCAAAACTACAACACGAGGATTTCTCATAACCAGCCACCGTAGCTTGGATTTGTGGCAGGACGTGAGAGGGACAGAGTCTCACGTCCCAGCCGCCGCGGGAGACGCCCTGGGCGTCGGGGGTCACGTGGTGGCCCCCGGCCACCGTAGGCGCGGGCCTGTGGACGGCGAGTTATGGGCTAGCTCGCCGTCCGGCCGTCTTATGACGACAGGCCGTGTCGACGGCGCGTTCGTGTTCCACGCGCGCCTCAAAGAGATGTCAGCAACCACGTAGGGCTCCGCACGGGCCGATGCCTGCCAGGGCTGCGGGACTGTTCGAAAGAGATACCGCGGCCCTTGTGTTCCAGGGCCGCGGTATCTCTTTCGAACAGGGCAAAGAAGGAACATGGATGGGTTTTAGTCAGTACAAGTCTGACACTCCCTTCCGCTCCGCCCAGAACGGAGGGGGTCATTTGATGAATTCCCATCCTAAAAAAAAAAAAAGCTTGGATTTGTGCCCCTTTTTATTGCAATAGACTCGCCCCCTGTTACAGGAAGAACTTATATAAATAGGTACCAACTAGATCAGAATGTTGGCCCGCAAAAGAGATGAAAGAAAGAAAAAATATTTATTTGTCGCAGGGACATGACGTGCATCACGTCGTCGTCGTTCGTGTCGTTCATCGCGATGAATTAAAGGCATTTGCATGTGTGTGTTACGCGAATGGATAAAATAAGAAATGAGTCTGAAAGTGGCGCCGGTGACTGAAAAGTTGTGTGGTATGGGCATGTGATGCGGAGGAATGAGGAAAAAGTCGTGAGGTAAGTTTTGAGTAAGAATGTGGATGGGTATATGAGTAGAGGAAGACCAAACGATGGATGGACTGTGTAAAGAAAGATATGGCAAGAAAGGAGGTGTCTGATGAGATGACCTGCCCCCGTAGCATGACGACCGTAGACAAGGATTTCTTTGACGGAAGAATCGACAAAATGCCAGATTGTGTCGACACAATGACAGATTTTTTTGCACTATCTGTCATTTTGTCGATTCTTCCGTCAAAGAAATCCGTGTCTACCGTGGTCATGCTACGTTGGCAGTAATAGAGAAGTAAGAAAATATCATAATATAAACGTATTTTTAAATTTAAAAGCGACGTAATTACGTCGTTATGCTAGGACCTCTGGTTTGCTCTACTAAATAGGACGATCAGGTCCGTCTTGATACTTTTATTTTTTCGCAACTTTTGTCCCCTTGCTGGGCAAAGGCTTCCCTATTCCTTCCAACGGTCACGATTTTGCGCTACTTCTTTCCAATCCTCAAGGAAGATATCCATTCTTTTGATTTATTTAACTAGTAAAAATACAACAACCAACACGTTGTTGTGGAAATGTCAACTCAAATTGTGTGTATTTTTTCGAAAGAAAATAAAAGAATTCACAACTGTCATTCGTTGACAGTCAGTTGTATGAAACGGTAAATTGGATGTTAATTTATTTCACTTCACCCGCGACTTCGTCTGCAAACACTATGATAACTCGGCTAATATGCAAGATATAAATATAATTTATACTTTACACCTACGGATAATGTAGCTTTCTGCCAGTGTAAGTTTTTTTTTAATAGGATCATTGGTTCTGGAGATTACCCCTTACAGACAAACTTACTAAAAATACCTCCTTATAATACTGGTACTGACAAGCTTTTGCTTGCCGTTTCGCTCCCGTTATGTACGACAATTAACAAACGGAAACGTTTTAAATGTAGTAATGTAGCTTGCCCGTTGATGAAAGAATTTTCAGATTCGGATCGGTAGTTCCAAAGATTACCCCATAAATGCAAACATACAAACCTCTTTTTAACCGACTTCAAAAAGGAGGAGGTTCTCAATTCGTCGGAATCTTTTTTTATGTATGTCCGACTTCTAGAACACAAAAAAGTGAAAAATGAATGAAACAAAAGTCACCGACTTCTGAAGCTAAAGTTATTTTTCACTTTTTTGTGTTTTTTTTTATAATATTAGTATCAGATTTAATTTCCATTGCAATGTTATGAGTGCCACCGCGTACTGTCTACGCATTATCCATTCTACTCGTGGAAGCTATATTAATTAAATATCTTATTAATGTGAGACAGCAAAGACCTCTGAAACCCATTGACGGGGTTAACAGGAGAGGAATAAACGCTATTGACATGTAATTAAATCCTCTTGGGGTGAAATAGGACGCCGGGCGCCACCCTTTCGCCTTGGACATATTTTATAGCAGCTACGAGATTTATACAGTACTATACTAGGTAGCTAGATTTTACTCAATATCTTGTGTTTATTTCCTTGGAAGATGGGTAAGCCTCTAGTGTGGGACTCAACATGCGTCGATACTCTTGCGCTATCACATATTCCAAGCTCATCGTGCTGTGCTGGCACTGCTGCTGCGGCTGCAGAGAACCTCAAGCGGCGTAAATATAGAAACTGTGGAGTACTCCAAACTCCACAAATAATATAAGTTTGTATGTTAGAAATAAAACACAAGGATTGTATTTTGGGTACATCCAACGCCCAGTGATTGCAACGACCGTCCTCTACGGTGGATGACAGCGGAGTAACCCCACCCATGGTATAATAATATATTATTATGCCATGGCTAGAGGCTAAGTGTTGCCCATACAACGTGGCAACGCCGCCAATCTCTAGGGCACATTACCAGCTGACAGTGTTGAGGAGGAGTTTTTCGATGCCCTTTTATAGTTCCTTTGTTGTTAGTTTATTTAATAGTTTTTAATTAATAATGTATATTATAGTTAGTTTTCTCTACTTAATAAAACCCACTTGACTATTACTTTTTCTCTTAAAAAAACTTATTTCCGCACTCGAAATTTTTCGGCTTCCCTTTGAAAAATGGCAATGAAATATAATCACATTAAAGATAGGTAGTCCGGCTTACCTCTTACAAAAATTGACCCTTCGCTAGTGGTGGATGGTATATATATAGATAGATTAACTGTTAAGTACATGCTTTTTCACTAAAATCCTTTTTCTAGGGAAACTGCGTCTGACAGGTATTTGTCATTCAGGGTCTTATTTTATCTGCCCCCGTAGCATGACCACCGTAGACAAGGATTTCTTTGACGGAAGAATCGACAAAATGACAGATTGTGTCGACACAACGACAGATTTCTTTGCACTATCTGTCATTTTGTCGATTCTTTCGTCAAAGAAATCCTTGTCTACGGTGGTCATGCTACGAGGGCTGAAAGTGGCACCGGTGACTGAAAAGTGGTGTGGGAATCGGTTGTATGCATATGGAGGAATGAGGAAAATGATGTGAGGAAAGTATTTGGGTGAATGTGAATTTGTGTATTGGTGTGACTAAGAATAGTGGAACACCAAAGAAACAATGGATGGACCGTGTGAAAGGTATGGCTAGAGGGACTCATCATGATAATCCGTGATAAGGGCGGGAGAATAATGTTGAGGAATTTCTTATACTTTAACTAGCTGTGCCCTGCGACTTTCGTCCGCGTGAAATTAGCGGTGTGAAATATACTTCATAATATAAAAATCGGTCGAGCCGTTTCGGAGGAGTGCGACCACAAACACCGTGACACGAGATTTTTACATATTTAAGAAAGATATTGTGTGCCATCCAAAATACTTCAATCAGGTGATTTATTAACCGACTTCTAAAAAAGGTAGAGGTCAGGTATTCCACCGGCATGTTTTTTTTTCATGTATATACACTGATTACTCCGTGATTACTGGGCCGATTTACGAGATACTTTTTTCATTTGGTAGATGAAGCCCAGGCGGTGTTCCATTTAAAGGAGATGGAAAACAGTGGGCCCAAATGTAATAAGTTGAGATATGGTCTAAAAAATTAGTCATATTTTCTTATTTTAAAATAACAAAAATCAGCTCATTTCTCAATCTGGAAGCGGAGAAAAATGAGAAAGATGGTTTTTGTGACATTATCGATTTAATTAATCAATTACAAAATAACAAAAAGAAAACCTTTGCACTAAGTAATTAGTTAAAAGTAATTAAATGCACTATAATATACTTGTATACAATATAGTGAATTTAATGACAGTTATATTAATAAAGAGAATGTCAATTAATAACTGAAAAACCAAAACGATTATCGATTTCGAATCGATTAAAATCAATCATATTTTTCATGACTGCATTGACAGCTGACTGACATTGACACTTGTCGATTGTTTCTGCTCCAGTCTCCACTGATTTCGTGTTTTCCGATGCGTTTTGAGTGCTTTCCCGATTTTTTCTTTTTATTTTCAACGACCACTGCTTTGTTTATTACGGATTCCGACCATGCCGACCTTGTACGACACTTGCTTCCACACTGGACACCGAAGATCGCTCAGACGTTAGACTTGGAATTGTTTTTTGGATTTTGCCACCGGCTTGAATTGGATATTGTTGAAACTATGGATCGCTGTGTGAATTGTGGGATTGCAACTAATCACTGCAATACCATAGGCCGACGATCCTTGGACGATGAAACAATTCTATCAGTGATTCGGCAGTGGCCTGCTCCTAACTCAACCACCAATCATCTAACCGACTACCTGACAGGTTTAAAATATTTTTAATTATAATGACATTTTAATAATAATAGAAGACGAATAAACTATGTACCTACTACATGAAAATTTTTTTTTTTATTCTGAACGCCTTTTCAAAAAAACCATTCCTGTTATCGATTTGTGGCTTCAAGTCATTTATATTTATTCATAAAATGACTTTTCAAAGATTCTCCACTAAATATAATAGACATTAGTGCTTTAAAAACTTAGTAATCAGCTCTTGTATAGAGATTGTAACATAACCTCACTTTTACTAAACCTCTAATAACTCGGCTCTCAGATTGTCAAAACTTACAGAATTTTCAGCGAAGGACTGATAAGTCTGAATCTCAAATTCATACCATTTTCATCTTGTTACATTCAGGCCCAACAATGTATGAAATCGTTTCCGTCTCCTTTATTAACTTTGCTTGAATAGTTTACGAGTTAACTCCGTAAGTAAATTAGTTCACGCCAAGAATTAGTTTGTATCCAACTAAAAAGGACAAAATTAAAATAAAGAACCGACTTTCAAAAAAACATTAAAATTACTTTCTGAAATCGGTGGCAAAAATTCAATGAAACAAAGAAAGTCACCGACTTCCGAAAGTAGTTTTTTTAGACTTTTTTATAATTGAAGTGAAAATCTAGGTATTATAACGAGGTAAAGTATTATGTAAGTTTGGATGTAGTTGGTAATATTCGGAACTACTGAATCAATTTCAAGAATTCTTTCACTATTGGGAAGCTACATCCTATACTAATATTATAAAGCTGAAGAGTTTGTTTGTTTGTTTGCTTGAACGCGCTAATCTCAGGAACTGCTGGTTCGATTTGAAAAATTCTTTTAGTGTTGAATAGCCAGTTTATCGAGGAAGGTTATTGGCTAAAATTTCACGCGGACGAAGGACAAAGGGCAACAGCTAGTCATAAAAAAAGAGGTAGATATCGTACTAGCGCGCGCAAATTTTTGCAGACAAATTCAGACAATTGTCGTAATTTAAGTACTTCAAGCGCAATAGCTATATCTTTCTGCATCATACGTTCCGTATTATCTATCGCAGTCGTAACAAAGCAACGATATTTGAACGCCGCTCAGTATGAACGTAGCATATCTTTCTTTATAATATCATTGACATTATCCTCAAATGTCATAGGCTACATTTAAAACGTTCCCATGGAATAGTTTCCGAACATAACGCGAGCGAAGCCACAGGCAAAAGATAGTAATAGGAAAACTAGTTGTGTAACCTATACCAGGACACTTAGTTCACTAGACAGTAACTTTTGCAAGGTCGTCCGCCCTTAGCCTCACGCCATTCTCAAGGTGGAACGCTCACATATTGTTTAAACTGGTTATATTATAAGTATCGCTGTGACATCTTAATTACCCGACTACAGCGAATCCAAAAGGAAGGGTTATGATTTTAGCAGTGTATGTATGTTTGTTTGTATTTACGTATGTTCCTCCGTAGCGCCTAAACTATTCATACGATTTTTATGAATAAGGTGTCAATCGATTCGATATTATGGCCCGGGTAACATAGGCTACATTTTAACCGACTTCAACAATAGGAGAACTCGATTATACCTTGTAAACCCTGAATTTAATTAGAGTGAGATTTTTCAGTAGTCGGGTTTTTTAGTTGTTGTATACGGTAAACCACTCGGAGGAGCTCGTGGCTAACGCTCGGATCGATCGTTAGGTTAAGCCGTGCTTGCCTAGGTTGGTCTGTGGATGGGTGACCACCCATTACAAATCCAGTTTCCTCCTTGCCTCGGAAAGTACGTTAAGCCGTAAGTCCCGGCTGTCATTTGTAGATCTTTGACAGTCGTTACAGGTAGTCAGTGGCTCAAAAAGTCTGACAACCAGTCTTACCAAGGGGTATCGTACTAACTGGGTTGTGGAGGTCAGATAGACAGTCGTTACATGTAAAATACTGGTGTTCAGCTGCATCCGGTTATAGTGGAAGCCGACCCCAACAGTTGTTGGGAAAAGGCTAGGCAGATGATGATACGGTAGATCAAAAAATATTCCTGTTTTATGTAAAGGAGTAGTTAGTACAACAACGTAAACACTTAAGAAGTAAGGTTTTAAAAACTTCATGAAACCATAATAGCACATCACACTGTCAAGTATCATAAAATGTGTGCACTGTGGTCTGTGTGTAGTGTCTCAGTGCACTACGTACTCATGAAAATAAACTACATTTAACAAAGCCTAAGTAGCATAAAGAATCAGCAACACTAATGTACAAGGTGGCAGGGACGTTGACGCTAAAACCGTTACCACGTACCTATTCAGTACATTATTCTGACCCCTCCCACATATAAATTTTTCGTCGGTTATTTATATGTAGCTGAACAGTTGCAAATAATTTGAACTCTGCAAATTACTAGTAAAATTCCACAGAGCGGAATTTCATTATTTCATTATGGTTTAATAAATGGGACACGGTTCAGAAAAATTGCTTCCGTTATTATAACATAAATAATGAGTGCGAAATGAATTGAAAAGTACATACTTATGCATAGAACAATGCATTCATAAAGGTTCACGTCCACGTGTCGTCCAAGACCGATAGTATTCGACCCCTTCTATAAACCGACCATATCAAAAACGCCTGTCTAAATAAAACCTCATTTGGACCAGACACCCTGCCAGGTTTTGTCGGCTTACAACTGTCTGTCGAGCCTCCACTGCCTCCAAAGTGAATGCAAAGTAACGATCACCACCGAAATCACCCGAACTACTTCGGTCCACAGAGGTTATAAATAGAACCCGCTTGGAAAATGACTCTTCAGTATTATTGTGAGTGCGGTAAAGGAGTACGCTTTCCGCGCGGCCCTGTTCGCCCGCCAACAATAACATTGCACGTATTGCACATTGTTATGTGAACGACATATTGTTATCAGAACAGTAAAATGCCTACGGACATAATGTCGAGCACATGTCGTGGTCAGAATTTCGGCAAAAGTTTCAGTAAGAAAAGTATTGAAAGTGAAGTAAAGTCTGGTTTCTTGGTGCTTTTGGGTCCTGGTGGGATGCGACAGGACGTGAGAGTCGTCGTGTACAGAACCTCTTTGGAGCATTTCGCGGTGATTTATCCCAGGAAGAGAGTTACGAAGCCCATCGGCGTAGTAAACTTGAGGAACACAGCTGTCGAACAAGCCGAATCAAACAGTGGCTTCATAGTGCGACAGAAAGGCTATGACAACACAATCTCCGCGAAGTTTGTGTGCTCCGAGCGCGAAGTTGGATCTTGGATGTCTGCGTTCACGTCGAGTTCGTCGCCGCACTGCGTACACACCAGTCTCCCGGTCCTGGAGGAGACTGAGGAGAGCTAAGCAAGTAAAAGGTTATCTAGCCGCTAAATGGTCTGGGTTATCTTCCTAATTTTGACGCGCCACGTCAAAACGGGGTTATGTTTGTTTTGCAATGGGATGCGAAAGTGAAAGTGGCGTTTTTTAGCAAACGCTCGAAAGTGTCTCGGCTGAGGAGCTTAATAAAAACAAGTGCTACCTACAGTGTTCCTCGTGAATCATCTAGGTTACACCATGTTATTGTCTGGGTCTGAGAAGCCGCGGTATTTTGCTTTGCAAATGAGAAACGCGATTGTATTGAAACAGTTACGTCGGATAAGGAAAGAATATTTTGCGAGGTTGTTCACCTTGCGCGTTTGTTTTAATTCTGATACACGGTGCTTCTGATGAATCTTAACAGCTGTATAAAGACATATTTTACATTATTTCAGGGTTTTAGCAAACATTAAAATTATTAATGAATATTTTTTGCCATATTGGTCTAGGAATGTTAAATGCGGAAGTTTAACCAATCTTATGTAGATCAGATGAACGGGGGCTAATACATGAGCACCTATGATAGCTGTTCATGTATTTGCCGACATTAAATCTGTACGATCAATTTCATTTAAACCGCAATGAAATGTTGTTTATGGTAAAGATTATGATATGATACACTAGGTACGTTCTAAACATTAGGAGCGAATCAATCAATGTACTTATTGGGGATGCTGATGATGTCGTCGAGGTAAGGTCAAGAACAAACCTTGCTTCATGACATTTTATGCGAATAAATATACTTACTTACTATGATTTTTGCATTTAGAGCAACTCTGCTTGCTTGCTTCTGAAATATCTATCCTTTACAATTGAGAAGGCTCAGTAGGCTGCATTGAAAGTAGACGACAAAAAAAGTATGGCCGAAATGCATTATTTCGGCCATACTTTTTTATTGGACTATTTTTTTATAATTCGCGTTTGACAGGTGATGAGGTTGACTAATAATTTTATTCTGGTTTTCAAAAGACACTGCGCTTGTAATTTTACTTAGGTGACATTTTCTTCTTTCACAATATATTTGAGTACTTAGGTACTTATGTAGATAATTTTATTTTTCTGTAAAATCCTTTGCAATGCAAGTAAAGTTTGTTTACTTTTTGGTGTCAGTAGTGCGCCCGTTACTCCCACACTTCATCTTAATAATAGTCATTGCAAAGCAATTTAACTTTCTCAAGAACTTTTCGACCGAAGTGTCTATTTTTTGTTGAGTCACGTTACTTGCGCGGTGTTTTTGTACTTATTGTATTATATTTAGTGTAACTCGTACTCAATGTGACTCGTTGAAGGTGTCAAAAGCGCGTATGCAAAAATGTACCAACCCTCATCATAATAACACCATTTCCCGAAGTAATTGTAAGTTTAGATTGTAAACGCTAATTAATTTCAAATCTGTTCTAAACAAATATTTCGGATATTGTATGAGCCTGAATTGAATGTTGGATTAATATGCTTGTTGCCCTTGTGGGTTGACTTATGTAATTTGGCGGAACTATGTACGTCATTTTTTTAGGGATTAACAATAATAGATACCAGACACCAGTCGATTATGTACAAACGTCAGCACATCAAGCTACCCGAAATTGTCACACTTTCACAATCAACCTTGAACCTAATGCTTTAGCGATAAAGATGAAAATATATTAAAGAAATTTGACAGATTGTAGTAGCTGTGTTGTGTTGGCGTCTGTACATAATTATGACTGATTGACACCGCACGCAAAATACGCGCTTTGACGTGGAGTTGCGGACACCAGCCCGTTATACCTACTATGCTACTAATTAAATCAATTGTAATAAATAATCGTTCAGTTTTAATTAAGATGTTACTACGGTTGACTATTGCGAGCAAAGGTGGTAAATTCACCTTCTTTTTGATTTAAAGTCTTGAATCGATAGAAACAGAAACGAAAACCACATTGTCCTTTTACTTTTTTGTATTCAATTTCTATAACTTCAACAATGAATATCAACTTTATAGAACTGAAAATTAACTTGATTTCAGAATGACTATTGATGACCATTGAATTTTCATAAGAATGTTTGAAGGTGAAGCTCAAACTGAACCTTATGCATGGGTTTTAAAGTTGTCTTTTAAAAAACACAGTATTTTATATACAGGGTGTAAACAGACCCTTCACGAAGCCGTCAACCAAGCATTGTGTACATCAAAGTAACTTTACGCAAAAATTATTGCTGGGAAACGACGTCCTTTTTTTGGGGCGAAAAATCACGTTTTACGGTAGGACTCGATGGAAAGCACTCAAAGCATTGTGCTGATGGATGGATTCAATAGTACGGGGGTCGTAGAGGTGTTTAAAGTTAAAATCTTACATTAAAAACATGTATTAAAAAAAAAGTTATGAAAAAGTTGGAATTTTGACCCCAAATATCTCCGTAACTAGAAGGTTCCCAGGTATGGTCTAGAACAAAAAAATGATCACAAAGACGGGGAGAACAAGTGCCTTTCGGCTTCGTTAAGGGTCTACTTACACCCTTTATACATATTTTGTTTAGTATGTATCGGAAATTAGATACATAGATGGATAAATAACAACTAAGCATCTTGAAATGATATTTAAAAAGAGCTTAAAATGTAACCAATAATAAAATGTAGGTACCTATATAAGGAGGTTGTCGTACTGATTTTGTCTGTATTTGTAAGCTGTATACCTAAATTCAAATAAAATTTAAATAATGGTAGAATATAGCCGTTGTATAATTCCATTAGTAAATTTTGTTAAATATGGCCTCGACTATTTGAGACTATTTTTCATTAACCAAAAAAAAAATACGGTATGGGCTTATATTTATTACTATATTATTTTTCCTTGTATATTGTCCCACTTTTAGGCAAAGGCGTCCCCATAGTCTTCCACTATGCTTTGTATTGCTGTAATGCTAAATTAAAATAATTCTTGTGTGCATAGCTTTAAGTTGTTATTATGAAGCCTACACACCAAACCCACATGTCGGCAACTTTCGTATTCACGACGACCAATGCAGCTATACAAAACCAGTATAAGCGGATCTCTCATTGTACGGGAAATCTATACAAAGCGAGGCCATGTTATACTGGAAATGTAATACTTAATGCGTTGCCGTGTGTACGCGTTCAGGTGAAACGCCGCCATGTTTTTGGCTTTGGTGCGTAGGCTCCATTACCTCGTAACCGACACTAATATGACTACATTTACAGAAATAATGTCACTGTGATGGAGAAAATGAATATAAACACGGCAACGCATCAAGCTTTACATTTCCAGTATAACATGACCTCGCTTATTAGAGATATCCAATACAATGAGAGATCCGCTTAAACTGGTTATGTATAGCTTCGTTGATCGTTGTGCCTGACTTTACATAACGTTTTTAATAAAATTAGAAACAAAATTTCACAGTCCGTTTACGTCTGACAATAACAACCCAAGAACAACCTTATTGTTTTAAGAATAAAGACCACTGTTATTTGCCAGACTTGTCAATGTCAGTGGCAAGAAGGAATAACAACCTTAACACAACGAAATAAGGATAACTGTCACTTGTACAGTGATGCCCAATCAGAAAACTAACTGTGAAAAAACTTTGTTACTAGTATTGTATTGCCAAATTGTGGATAATCCTACTAGAGGTGTATTTATGACTGATGAGAATATACTCTTGTTGTTTAAGAAGATGTACTTACCCTATTTGTAATCAATAAAATGTTCCCTAAGGTAAACAGTTGCAAGACTACTAAAGAAAAACGGTATAGCTTTGGAACGAAAAAAAAAAAAAGTTTACTAAATAAAAAGATTTAAGACATCCCACGAAATTGTCCTTTTATTTTTTGTAAACCACCTCCCTTATAGATAAACAACATAACATAACACCACGCCAGTAATTAGGCAAAGCTCTACTAATACATCATCATCATCATCATTTCAGCCGAAAGACGTCCACTGCTGGACATAGACCTCCCCCAAGAAGGGGGGTTTTGCCATAATCGCCACGCTTGGCAGGCGGGTTGGCGATCGCAGTATGGTTGTTATAAAGCACAGGGAACGCTGCTGCCCATTCTCTGGTAAGTCCCTTAGTCGCCTCTTACGACACCCACGGGAAGATATGGGATGGTGCTATTCTTTACGTCCGGACACCATACAGAGCCACTAATACATAGTACACACAATTTCGCCAGTTATGTTTAAGTCTACTATCAACCGGGCACAAATGACAAAACCAAACTCCGTGGCTGCTACTGAGAAATTTCTGATGGAAAAACCCAACAACACTTTGCCCGACCTGGGAATCGAACCCAGCACCTCATGCTCAGCAGTCGCGCTTACGACCACTAGACTAACGAGGCAGTCAAACAAAGGTAAACAACTTGTTAGCTAAAGTACTTCGTTTGGGGATGACCAAAGAAACGATGGATGAACTGAAAGATGACACGTATCTGGCTCTAGAAAGGGGCTGATCTCACGAGATGACGACGAATAAAGAAGTGTGGAAGAAGAAAACATGCTGCGCCGAACTCAATTAAATTGAAAATGATGAGAACTTCATTCAAAGTTTTTCAGGGTTCCGTAACCGACGGGACTCTATTACCGCTGTCCGTCTGTCAGTGGGCTGCATCTCATGATCCGTAATAATAAATCTATACTAATATTATAAAGCTGAAGAGTTTGTTTGTTTGTTTGTTTGTTTGTTTGCTTGAACGCGCTAATCTCAGGAACTACTGGTTCGATTTGAAAAATTCTTTTAGTGTTGGATAGCCCATTTATCGAGGAAGGTTATAGGCTATAAAATTTTACGCGGACGAAGGTCGCGGGCAACAGCTAGTTTAAAATAAAGGGGGCTACTACGATGGCACGAAACACTTCATGCGCGGGTTCGACTCGCACTTGACCGGTTTTTGCTTTATTTTGCTCATTTTGACGATTCTGTGAAGTGTGAAGCGACCATGTAATTGTTGGTCCACCTCATCATTAGGTGGACCAACAATTACATGGACCAATAATTACTTCAAACATTAGGTCCAAATGTTTAATTAACTTAAGGGCATTACATTGCTCGATGACCTTGATGATTTGATCCCTGTACTGGTTTTTGTTGACTTGCCCCGCACATTTCGCAAAATTTCGGTTTTTATTTATTATTTAAAAATATTAAAAGAAATAACAGAAAAAAAACAATACAGATTGTTAAGTATATCATTACGTATTTGTTGTTACAAAATTCATGCCGATCTATACAGCCGTTACAGAGATAATTTACAATTAAGGTTGAAAAAGGACCTATTTTCTACGATTAACCAAAAAAAATTGAGAAGGTTTATTAAAATTTTAAACAATAAAATTTATTTGTGATAAACTTAACTATAACATACTTTTTTTACACGGAAAACGCACGAAGGGATTCATCAACAAATTTCTTTGAACATACGCTGTTTTTGGGATTTGAGCCATGTAATGGCCTTAAAGGCCTACTTACTTGAGTTCATCGAACGTAAACGTCGCAAGTAAACGTCGCTATACTAGCTATTTTAATTTATGTAGGTTCATTAGTCTGTGGCAAGGCCTAAAGTTGAACCAACACATTAATTTAGAAATAAAACTAAAACCCATGACTGGCAATTTGACGTAAAAAAAACAATAGTTTTTTTACGTTTGTCGAATTCGCTGGAACTCATAAGTTAAGCGATAGCAAAAAAACTGAAGGCTGATAGTTTAATAACCTTTACTTGCTGTCGGTAAAAATAAAGTAGTAAAGATATTCTTACTACTTTATTTTTACAAGTAATTTGTGGCGAAAAATTGAAATAAATGGTATCTTGTTGTTATCAATTTGTTTCACTAAACTATTACATATAATATCGCTTGTCTGCAACATTTATGACGTAACTCGAAAAATAATAACTATAGGACAGCGTTTTTTAAAATGAGACTAAAGATATTTTCATTATACTCCTTTTATCAAAAGATGAAAGGTTTTTTCCATATTTCGTTACTTAATTTAATACTTACTTTCGTTGCCGTTGGTCCCGGCTGTTATTTGCAGATGTTTAACAGTCGGAACAGCCCCCGTAGCATGATCACCGTAGACAAGTATTTCTTTGACGGAAGAATCGACAAAATGACAGATAGTGCAAAGAAATCTGTCATTGTGTCGACACAATCTGTCATTTTGTCGATTCTTCCGTGAAATAAATCCTTGTCTACGGTGGTCATGCTACGGGGGCAGGTAGTCAATGAGACGCTGACCCGAAAGTCTGACTGACAACCAGTCTTACAATGTGGTACCGTACGAGTATTTACACAGTACTAACTGTTTTGTAGAGGTCAGATAGGCAGCCGCTTCATGTAAAATACTGTTATTCAGCTGCATCCGGTTAGATTGGAAGCCGACCGAACATAGTTGGGAAAAGGTAGGCTGGTGATGCTAGCCGATTGTTTCAGACAAAATCCACTAGTTTGTAAACACAGGTAATACCTAATGCTAAAACGTTAACACCGCGAAGCACTTAAGTATTGTAATTTAAATTTACAATTGCACCAGCGCACGCGCCGTCATGCGGAACGGCCGGGTTTTTTAAGACTAGATATAATATACTTCGTTTTATATTCTTAAAAACTCGGATGGCCTTTTTGTTGGAGTTAGAAGATTTATGGTTAACTGCAGTTAAAGTTGCTACCGTTATACAAGGTGGAAGGAACACCGACGCTATAAAAATACCACGTATTCAGTACATAATTCTGAACTCCCCCCCTTCCCCCACCCCAACTGAACTCACTGGTAGTTACAGAAGTCAGAAAATGCACCGTACTGCTCCTAAACGCTGGACCGATTTTGATGAAAGTGACATGGTCATGGTCAAAATGTGTGGAACAGCAGATTTTTTTTTAGTAACCGATGAAAAATTTCTATTTGGGGGCTCAGAATGATACACTGAATACGTGGTACCCGTTTTCACGTCGGCATCCCTTCCATCCTGTATACTTCCTTTAGTCTGCCACGTTAGGCACTTTATCTGACACTAGTGGAGGTCTATCCTTCAATATTATTTGCCTGACAGTCCTGTGATTAAATGTGATATGCATTCAGTATAAAGCTGTTATTTTAAAATTCACACGTCAATTTTATTTACTTGTACAGATTCATTAGTCCTTTTTTGTAAATATTTAGTTTAAATTATTCTATAAGTAGCTTTGAAATCAAAATAAAAACCCTCTAGGTAACCAGAATAGGTCGAACCGAAATGCGACCCACATTACGCCCACACGTAAATTACACCCAAATGCTATATTACATACCGGTCTACTAGTACGTACGTACTTGTCACTAAGCACTTCTGAGTACAAATAAAAATTACTCGATTTCTCTTGACCAATACCCGGAAAAAGTTGTATCTAGATCAAGTTGGAATCTCTTCAGAAATTTCGACTTTCTATCAGCATTATTAAAATTGGAAGTGGAACTGAGGACTTGAGGAGGCAGACGTATGTGGTGGGTGGAACGCCCCAGGCTAGGTGCACTTTTGTAGGAATCTGCTGATTTTTTTTATAATAACCGAAGGAAAATGTGCTCAGAGTGATGTACTGAATACGTGGTAACCGTTTTCGCGTCCGTGTCCCTTCCACTCCGTATTAGAGGAAGTTTGAAAGTTGCGCCAGTTACAGAAAAGTTGAAAGGGAATCGGCTGTCTTGGTATGGACATTTGTGATGAGGAGGGAATGTTGACCGAGGGTAACCGTTTTCGCGTCGGTGTTCCACCCCGTATACTCATTCCTTATTTTATCAATTCTTGTCACACCACACATCCACCTCAACATTCTATTTTTTTTCCCAGACTGATATAATATGTATAATTATTTCATGACTGTCGGGCCTTGTGTTCAAAACTTTAGCTATTTGCCAAGACGCTTGAAACCGTAGTTACCTACAAGTTAGTGGCGTTTTTTTCGTGTCGTCTGTTTATGTAAACGTTGCTTCTATTGTGAGCACAGACAGCAGACAGTTATGACTATGTATGAGTCATAGCGTTATGTATTGGATCAAGTTATTGTAAATTACATTACATCATTCATCATCATCAGTCATTTTTCATCGTTTTACATTATTTGTTATTGTTATTTTTTTATTGTTTTGTTATTGTTTATTTTATTCACAAGCCGGTCCTAACGTTATATCTAATAGGTGTAAAAAAGACCCATAACGAAGCCGAAAGGCACTCTCTCCCCGTGTTTGCGATAATTTTCTTTTGTGCTGGAATCTGGGCAACCCTCTAGTCACGGAGATATTGGAGGTCAGAGTTCCAACTTTTTCACAACTCAATAAAAAGGTTTTTTGTTATTACTTTAAATACCTCTATGACCCCTGTATTAATCAATGCATCAATCATCACAATGCTTTGAGTGCGTTACATTGAGTTTACCGTTACTCGTCATATTTAACGCCAAAAAAAATACTTAGTTTGATGTACTTACAGATTGCTTGGTTGACGGTTTCGTGAAGGGTCCCCTTACACATTTTATTATGTAGGCGTGGACTTGTCACATTAGGGGTGCCCTATGGTACGCACACGTTCGAATCGGCATCGAATACTTATAGTGTAGAATATATCTTCTGAAAAAAGTCGCTTGACCTACCTCGAATAGTGCCGACCTAAACTTGATTCAGTGATAATATGGAACGGAGCTTGTCGTTAGCCACTAGCTGAAAGCTAAATATGTCGGGTCTAACTGTCTCGGGGTCAGCTTTGTTGTTCAACAAATACAGCCTGTGTAGCGCCCCTATAAGTGGCCGCACAAATATTTGCAGGCCCGATTTCTTTTGGCATGGAGTCAAGTTACTGAAAGCGTATAGAATGTTCGAACCTATTCGCCATTCTTTCATAAGATTTTGATACTTTCACTTGTCCTGTATTTAAGTAACATTAGTGACTATGAGATCTGTAGAAAGTCTAATGCACTTCCTAAGTTAAGCACTCTCGCCTTTTCGTGAGTCACGGAAAAGTTATTTATGTATGTAGGTATGAGGTACGTAAGTAAATCATTCCACAGTGCCTCTGATTTTCAGAATCAAAGTGACCTTTATAGCTGTTAGAATAAGGTTGCTGATGGCTTGCTTCTGTGAAAGGACTCTGAGTTTGTATTACAATCCTTTCTTTTTCCTCGGATTTTGCAGTACCTACAGTAAGCTTTATTTTCTTTGTCATAAGGTTCATATCCGACATAAAATAACTACCTATGAAAGACTAAGCAGTGGTAAAATACCACTCGCGTCATGATGCAGGCAGTTTTTTTTTCATCCAACTTGGTGTCCCACTGCTCAGCAAATGCCTCCCCTTTCTCCTTCCAAGCATCTCTGACTTGCGCGATTTCTGGTCATGATAGCCCCGCCCCACAAAGAAGATCGTCAGACCACCGTCGCCGCGGACAAAAATGAGCAATTAGTAGTTAATTTTGCATTTCAGGATAGGATTTGAAATCAGACTTCATTGCCCAAACCGACAAGAACTGGCCAATTATCTACTCAGTTTTCGCAACTTGGCAGAACGACTACAAATCACCAATTTGTATTGAACCCATCTAAATGCTAATAGGATTAGCATCGGCCACAAATTCTCTAAAGCTCTTATGATTGGTCCCTAGAGGTTTTTAATTCGGGAATTTCGA
This sequence comes from Noctua fimbriata, assembly GCA_905163415.1. NCBI lineage: Eukaryota > Metazoa > Arthropoda > Insecta > Lepidoptera > Noctuidae > Noctua > Noctua fimbriata. The sequence continues at coordinate 3,110,920 of LR990929.1, read as the reverse complement.
ATTGTCAATAGGTACATTTCAAATGAATTCTCGTGATCGTTTAGATAGGGTGAGTAAAAGACAAAAGGTGCTACCCTATTCCTAAAAAGTAAACAGCTCTCTAACACAGTTTCCGTGATACAGAACCCTTAATTAATTGTGTCCCTGACTCACATTTGGCCGGTTTTCTTCCATACAATTCACCCACCCCAGGGTGGAGGACATCCATGAGGATTTCTACACTTAACAAAAAAAGATTTCCGTATAGTACACACTCGCTGTTCATATGTAAAGTTCCTAACATTGCAAAACAAAAGCAGTTGCTATGCGAATTCATAGTTACGTTTTGAACTAGGGTAATTTAAACACTAGTAAAATTCGATTTGCATTCGGGGTTTTTTGTGTCTAACTAGCTTTTTTTTAGGCTATGCAAACTACAAAGTCTCTTTAAAGTAGGTGCATAGTCACATTAGTTAGATTATTTATCAATATTACAGTGATACAAAGATGTTTTACCCTCGAACGACGTTGACAGAGTGACGTTGTGAATTTTGGCTTTGGGCACAGGCCTAAGATTCTTGTTCAGTTAAAAGTAGTACAGTGCCTACATTACCCGGGGTTGTCTTTCCATTTGAGCAGAGCAAGTAAGCAAACTGAGTAGTGTGACCTGTGTGTTAGTGGTACCCCCAAGCTTTAGGAATCCATCTTTAATTCTCTATCAGAATGGCCGCTTGCTCTTCCAAGTCACGGTGCTGTTATTTGATTTTAAACTTCGCCAAACTCGAGTAATTAGGGTAGGCAGAAACCACAGAACGCTACCTACTACGATCCTTAGATACTCCTTTTGCCTCGTCTACATTCATACATCTCGTCATACACGTACGCCGGTTGCGAGTACGTACTACGCACTTGATCTTTTTGATGAACCTCACCAATACCTTAAGATACCTTTATTAACGACGACAGGGGTAAAAACTTCACTGCTTTCATTACCTACCAAACCATAAATACCTAATAAGCAACAACTTAATAGGGACACCGAAGTGGGCTATCAAGGTGTAAGTTCTGCTGAACCTATCGCAAAAAATCTAGCTTTACTGGAGAAGGTGGAATGGTGGGATTCCTATACCAATAACTACTACAGAAATCTTCTAAACAAGGTAAGTTAGTAAACGGTTGACCAGTCTCATTCATTCGGAAGGCAAGTCAAAACTGCGTATTGTACAGACGGTGTTATGACGTGAATGTAACTAACAATTAATTAAGAGTATCGACTCGTTCAAACATACGATATTAACTAGCTTTGAGTTATCGCTCGTATACGTATGAATTAGTTAGCCTCAATCCATATCAAGATAACTAACTGCTTACAAATTGTGTAACAGCTTTGAACACGTCATTCCTTTTTTCAAGCTAGTTTTTCTTGCTGGTTGCACTTGATGACAATATTATTTAGCAAACGAGAGAGCTAGTTAAATAGAGTAGAGATTAGAGTACTGACCAGGACCACCTTTAAGAGGAAAGCACTTAGCAGCTTTTGGGAAAGCACGTCGCTCCTAGTGGTATAGCGAAAATTTGTCGATATACACTCGGCTGGTCTAACATAATAAAATTCCTAGGTAAGTACTTAGATACCATCAGGAAGGTATAACTTCAAATGGTTCTTGAATATCAGATGGCAGTCGCTTTATATTCAGCTGCATCTCGACATCTCCGCTGTGATAGAAAGCAAAAGTTAAAGTCAGGATATGGAAACTTTATCTAGACTGCAAAGACAGCGTCTGTTTGACTTCTTATTAACAAACTGCGATCATTATTAAGTAAATATTGTAACAATAGACAATCGCCCCTAAAGACGACACTTATTGTATTCATCCTCATTGTTCAGCAGCGTAGTGAATTACAAAAGAACATTCAACATACAATTTCACTACACTAGGCTCCGTATAACACAATCACCAACGTGTGCTAACTACCAATTAGCAAAACAGCCAGTTACTTTAAAATGAAGAATAAAATAAAACGCACGCGAGAGCAGGCGCCCGCAAAAATGCAAAATCTTTTTACATATGTCCTATTTGTACTATTCACCTTCGCATTTTACCTAACCATCTCCTTTGAACCACTTTCAAAAGAAGAACAGATAAACCGATACAATAAAATGACTGAAGACGTGGAACCATTCAGGAAAAACTTGACAGAATGCGCTCGCCAAGTAAAAGCTTCAATAGAGGACGTCGAAAACTTTTTGAAAAGAATACCGCAGACAAAAATGGAAGGAAAATGTTTCGTCGCTTGTATACTAAAACGTAACTCAATAATAAAGGATAATAAGATCAATGAGAATAATTTATTGGACGCGAACAGAGCTGTTTATAGTGAAGATAGTGAGGTGATGAGTCGTTTGAAGATCGCTATAACAGAGTGTAAGAAGGCAGTCGAAGGCATTTTCGAAATTTGTGAGTACGCTTCAGTGTTCAACGATTGCATGCATATAAATATGGAGCATATCTTGGATCAGGTAATGATGGAACGGCGCATGGAAGCTATTGGGAAGATCACGACGAACCCTGAGCAGTGGGGAGACACTGAAGATGAGATCATGAAGCTGGTGAAGGATGAACTTTAGTTTCTAAGATTTTTGAAACCGTTAACAAAATTATTATGTTAAAATAATCATTTGTTCGTCTTTATATTAAAGTAAGTTCAATCTGACCTGTGGTTCAATGATCTTTTATACAAGGTGTTTTTCTTTTGGGTTCATTTTTCATACAAAATAAATCGACAGTCACGATTATTAATGTAAAACACCCTTACGTGAAATATGACGTCACATTTTCTTAGCTTTAAATATGAATGATTGGAAAATCCCTGATGGTGGCCAAGCCAATGTCAGTCACACTGATTGGTTTGAATGAAAATGAAACTTAGATTAATTGTGATATCTCCGAAACTATGCTTTTTTGGACCACATATTATTGGACTTTTTGTATTATTTTTACTTATAGAATATAACCCTAGAGTTAGGCTCAGTGCAGACAAAACGGAGCGCAGCGGAGAGGATTTTATTAACGCACTTGAAAATAAACTTTAAAATTATTACAATAAAGTGCATAAATGCTTGAACCTGACAAAAAATGCTCGCGCGTCCTCGAAGATGCGCGGGAATCATACGCGATCCGTAAAGAAAATGCGAGACCGCGCGGGGATTATTCCTCTCTGTCTGCGCTGAACCTTAAGGGATATAAAAAAAACACGTTGTATTTTAAAATTACCTACTTGTATTGTGGATGTTTATTGTGAATATTTTACCTGGTATGGGCAAGTAAACAAATAAAACAAAAATATTGTTACGAAGAAATTTTAATTCTTTTCGAAATCACCTAATTATAACTTCGATATGATTCACTTAAAATTTACAATAGAAGCGCACATTACAAAACAAATTGGACACAAACTTGCTCCGCTTTCGTTTAATAGTCACTTGGTGGGTACATCGCGTATTACTAGGGGCATGTCGGCCTAAACCTCTACAGTTATGTGAACATATCAAACTGTTCTAGAAAGAAATTATATTCAGAACTTCGGCGGCACAAGGGACCGTTAGCTCACTATGAGCTTGATATTACAGAAATATCAAGAAAACTCGTCGGTATTTAACAAACCAATTATCTCATTACAAAATTACAAAACATTGCATCAAATCATCAATACATTGAACATTTAACGGACATTTTCTTAAAACATTTTCTTGTTTTAATTTTTGTCCAGAAAAACAACATTTGTGTCCCAGTTCCAGAGACGAGCATTGAACAAACTTCGTTGTTACAAAGGTACTTAAAATCTAAAAGTACAGGTTTACAAATAAAATAAATACGTTAAAAAATCAGTTCACAACATAGTTTCGTAAACAATCAATGTTCATTAGTTTTAAGGAAGAGTGTATATACACAGCCCGCTAATGGATTTATATTATAACACCAGATATTTGTGTCACTTAAGTGTCAATGTGACCAGAAATGTGTATCACGCGTAAAATCATTAGACATCTTTTATCACGCGTAAAATCATTAGACATCTTTTATCACACAAATCGAATGAATCTATCACATTCTTTATTTAGGACTTATATTTCAATAATGAGTTATATTTTATCTGAATAATAAATATGGCCGTTTGCATAGTAAGCTAATTATCACTTTTACATAAGCTGTAATGCCGCCATATTTATTCCTCAGTTGTGTGATTTGATGCTTGAAAAGTCAGTCTTATTTGAAAATTATAAACCATAGATTTCACGTTGAAGGACACAAAAAACTAGTGTCATAATCTAAATCCTTCAAGAAATTCGCTACCAAATCAAAATTGCGATTTCCTTAAAGTCACATTCAAATATAAAACAAACTGGTTCGTCTTATGCTGGCACTTCACTTGTCATATCTGTAAAAAAAATCGAGTTGTTTGGTCAATACCAAAAGGTAATTTATGCCAATTGCAATAAAATTCACTTTGTATTAATGATTCAGCGAATATTTGACAGATCTGCCAAGTGTTGTGACACCATAAAATAAAGGGCTTTAAATACCTGTTTTATGCACTTCTCTTTATACAAATAGATAGAAGACATCGAATGTACAATTGTTCCTAATTAACTAGTATTAGAATTAGCCCCAGTGGGTTCTTGAGCTGTTGTTTCGTAGATAAAAATAACACCATTTTTTTATACACCATTTCAGATGTGGACCGATGTTGCCAGTTACATTTCGTTTTTCGGTTTAAAAAAAAAACGCTACAATTTGTATTTTATTAAATTTAGAAGTCTGTCACTAGAATTAATAATAAAAACACTAGATGAAATTCTCTTTTATTTTAATTTTGAGTAATTTTCGTCTACATAAAGACAAATAGACTAAAAAACATAGACTGGCTCATTAAATTTCTCTAGCTACGAGTACATTGCAGTAAAACTTGTATGGAGGATAAATATATCGTTTTACTTGATAACACCAAATATCGCAAAAATCTCGAACAAATATAAATTCAGTGAAAAATTCATATTATTAAGTTAACACACATCAGACCACAAAAATGGGTACAACAACGAACACTTCCAAATATTTATCTTATAACGTATTACGAAAAACAAGTAATCCATACGAAAATTGTTAAATACACTTACATTATTACCAGATGATACCTATTAACATTACAATCTAAACACTAAGGTATCATACAGTCTTAATTTCATCAAAATTTTATTTAAAACCCAAATTTTATGTTAAAACTTTTTATATAAATTACTATTCACTATATAAATAGTTTAATCAACCATTTTTTCTTAGCTAAAATATACCTACCCTATTCCTTGAAGTCATGTATAGTACCTATAACTAATATCATTGAAAGAAAGTCATAGGTATAGAAAACAATAATATGGCAGTGTCCTAAAACAAAAATTATATAATGTTGTTAAAAAATAGTAAGCGTATATTGAATCCTAACATTTAATTGTAAATTAATATTTAAAATAATGTAAAATAAGTTCATTTAAGGTTAAGTCGGGTTAAGCATGTCGTCTATTTGCAATTATACTGGTATCTAATATTTTAACATTTCGTTTAAAATCATTATGGCTAATTGAAATATTTTTGTATAACTATTCGATGCAGTTTACATGCACACAAGTGTATTTAAAGCTAACAATGTTTTTTAATTAGAGACATTACAAAACAAATATTATTGACAAAACTGACTGACAGTAGGCTTGTAGAGCTCCTACAGTCTAAAAATAGGATACTGATTTAAAAACTGGGATGAAAATAATGACACTAGACACCTGTTTATTTTATCCAACACTACCTTTTGCACGCGGCTTCGCTTTCATTATGTACAGGAATTAACCCCCGTGAACGTTTTAAATGTAGCCTATGACACTCGGGGATAATGCAGCTTGCCGATAGTGAAAGAATTTTTTGTAATTGGATAAGCAGCTCCGAAGATAAAATACATACAAAATTATAAACAAATTTTTCCTCTTTATCATATTAGTATAGACCACATATCATCAAGCCTCTATTTCCACAAGGGTTAGGCAGAGGTGTACCTCTACTTCGACTTCACCAGTTATGTTGTATATCATGTAAAAGGAGCTGAGCCTATTGCCATCAACAGGGCACAAATCCAGATTCCAGGCTGGTCCTGAGAAATTCTTAAGAGAAAATCCCAATAAAATTTTATCTGACCTGGATCGAAGCCAAGACCTAATGGTCAGCAGTATCGCTTGCGATTAGATTACTCTGATTTAAAAGGCAGACTTAGGGGACAGCCTGCATTAGGCCGAAACTCACAATTTTCTTTGTAAAATTTTCATAACCTGAAGTAGAATCACATGAAGACGATATATTTCCAACTTATGAAGTAGCAAATTATATATTTGCAACTTGATTTTGAAAAATATATAAATCGTATATTTGATTCAAAATGTCTCTGATTACCAAACACCTATTTACTAATACGGCTATATAACTAAATTAAGATCAAAATATACACGCCACACTGAGCGGCCTTTATCATCGATTTAATTTTAATACTACAAAAATACTTCTTTTTATCATGGACTCTTTATTTTGGCCCACATTGTTTGATTCAAAAGTAACTTTTTTTAAAAAGAAAAAAATGGAAGAATATTTACAGTAGTCGGCAGTAAGATTCAGTCACGATACAAATTTAATAAAACTAGAGCAAAAATTATCGTAGAATGAAAAAGGAGTCCAATTATTGTAAAAACAGTTCATATCGCTACTATGAGTATTGAAACGTTTACTGTTAATTTTTAGACAATAATCAAAAAATCATCAATAATCTACTGATAATAAATTTAGAATTAAGGTTCGGTCGAATCAATAAGGACCGGCTGCGGACAGCGGACACTGACGTACTACCGAGTTCACCGGGGGTCTGCCAGTTCACCCTAAAGGCGCATACCCACCGCGGCGCGCGGATAGGCCACGCACGTGTGTTAAGTTTCGCTTTGCAAGAAAATGTATGTGATTGTGTCTACTGCAAACCACGGACACGCTATGCATCAATTGACGTCATTAGTACATGCGTGGTTTGCTCGAATAAGGCGCTCACATAGCTCAACGCTGTCAACGCCATGGACGCTGTGCATGCGGTACACACTGTACACGAATATTAACCGCGGTGGGCCACGCACGCTACAGTTGTACCTAGTTGTGGGTGTGTAGTGTGTACTGGAGTAGAAACGTAGACCCACGTTATTAAACAAATGAATCCACGGAGCTAAAATGCGCCGCGGGGCCGTGCACAGCATGCGCCGCGGTGGGTTTGCGCCTTTATGCCCCAAGTACTAAGGTTGGCACGTTCGCTGTCCGGAGCTGCGTCCGTACCTTCTCTCTGCTGATCGAACTTTTATAGTAAATATATAATTCAACCGTTTACTATTGTTCCTAAAGATATAAAAATTACAAATATCAAATTTTTAACTGCCGTCCTGTGAGCATTCACACTTTTAAATATTATATTGTGACATTCAAAAGCGCCAATCAGTTCTCTCCTACGTTACTGTGTGAGGCCTGAATCACATTTATCATCGTCGATTCGCATTTGAGCGTAGTTCTATCAAAATGTACCAAATTTATAACATCAAAAAGTCTCTTTCCGAAGTAATTGCAGTAATTTTGGACAGTTGACTGTTGAATCTTTAATATATGGGATTGATTTTACTGCATAGTAATATACCACATTTCAGTTGTGGGTTGGTTAATTTATAACCGAATTCTAAAAAAGGAGGAGGTTATGTAATCCACCAGCATCGCGAGCGAACTTAGACCCCGCCATCCCCTTCATGTATGTGCATCGTTGTCTCCGTGGTTACTGGTCTGATTTAAGCGATAAATTTGGAGAGGATGTTCGCGCTGGGACCACCCATTTAAATTGTATTAACTTTGCTTCGGTACTTAATGAGTTATCCTCTATAATATACATTTTTTTTCTTTTTCGTCTATGTGGATGATGTGTTAATAACTTCTAGTAACAATGTAAAATTGATTACGTTAAATTATAAAATTGACAAGGATTTGTTTGAAACAACTAAAAAGGGGTAAAATAAAAACTTCATACAAAAAAACTCAATGAAACAAACAAAAGTCACCGACTTCCGAAAGTAAAGTTATTTTCCACTTTTTAGGAAGTTGGTTATTTTTTTTTTGTGGAATAACTAAGGCCACACAGACTCTAAGAATCGCCCGTCCGCGGGTATTATACTCCCCAATATAGAGGTGCGGGAGAGCAATTTTGTATGAAAATGCACGCAAATAAAAAGCAAATCGATTCTGACAAATATGGTTCAGGCCTCTACAACATCACATACGCAAAATATACAGGGTGGAAGGGACACCGACGAAAAAACGGTTACCACGAATTCAGTACATCATTCTAAGAAATCCACATAGAAATTTTTAATCAGTTATTAAAAAAAAACCTACACGGTAAAAATTTCTATGTAGGGGGGCTCAGAATGATACCCTGAATACCTGGTAACCGCGTTTTCGCATCGGTCTCCCTTCACCTCTGAATAATACTTTCAATGCCGATGAAAAAAAAAAAAATTCTAAAATAAGAAAGGATACCTGATTTGTAATGAATAAACGAATAAATATTAAAACCAAAGCATTTATGCTTTTACATTAGAAAATAACAACCTTAGTTTGTAGAACATTGTTATTACTGACACATTAAAGTAAAATGTGTGACCACAGATTGAGTAAACAAGGCATAGAGGAAACGTGTACTTGAGCAGTCACTGGCTTGAAAGAAACCACAGTGAAAATACTTTTAGGTAGCTGTTGCCTGCGACGTTCCTCCGCGTGAAATTAACAGTGTGAAACATACTTTACGACCTACCAAATATACAAAAAAAATTTCATAAAAATCGGTCAAGCCGTTTCGGAGGAGTGCGACCACTAACTCCGTGACACGAGATTTTTATATAGAAGAAGATTACTTGTCTGTTTGAATCGGATTTTGTTAACAATTTCAAAGGTTTCAATTTTTTTGCACGGAACCACAATCAAAACACGAATCCTTTTTCTAAAAATTAGCCTAAATTACTACCAGTAAACCAAAAAAAACCAGTCCCGTCAAAATCGGTCCAGCCGATTCGGAGATTAGCCGGAACAAACAGTCAGACAGACAAAAATTTATAAATGTTTTTTTTTTGTTACAAACAGACACTTCAATTTTATTTATTTTGGTTTACTTTCAATTAGTAAACCCACACAGCACAGAGACGCTTCAGTGACTTCTAGCAGCGGCATTTTTAACACTTACATACAATCTAGTGTTTCACCGGTTACTCACACCACAATGGTTGCCATTTAGCCTATTTCGGCCACAGCGACAGCATTCGATGGTTTTCTAGGGTGGTTGTCGAGAGCTTTGGTGTGCTGCTCTTTCATGTGCTCTCAAGTAGCACAAAGCAGATAATTATGTCAGAACAACATTGTAAAATCTAGCTGTAGGTGGTATAGCTTTAAGGTCACCACGTTTTGTATGTAATTGCGACCTTCTCTCTTCAAATGTGTTGATCTACGGATGAACTCACACTAAGACATGAATGAAGCGTGGAAACGGTGCCGAAGGCAGACCGCGACAGAAGGCAAGATCAAAACGCACTTTTGGCGCCACAAATTTATGGTTTAAATTAACAATAATTCGCTTACTGAATTTAAATAACATCTTTAAGAGCGAACAAAAAACTACGTTCATATTAAAAACTAATTTGTAAGTATGTATTGCCGTCTCTAGACACTGCCAGTGCGGCAATTCCGTGTCCTTGAGTGATTTCCTTTTCAGTCATTTTTTTCTTGAAAGAACCTACTAGTATAGACCGACCGCTTTAATGAGTCCTCGCGAAGGTATCAATTTAAAAGGAATATCCTGAAGGTTGATCACGTATTGGTTCAATTAGTATCGTAATACCTACGTGGATTATAGTTATTTTAAAGCAAATAACCTGTGGGATATTGTTGGGACTTTGTGGGCGCTTAATAAGCCTTTGATGGGGCAAGGCGGAGGACTCATTAAAGCGGTCGGTTTTACCTCTTCACCAGAATTTCTGTCAAGCCAGCTCAAGTTCATAAAAACAGCATGAATATCAGTAATACGTCTAAAGATACATATACAAAATTATTTTCAAAACTGCCGTCTTTTCTTCGGGTTCAAAATAACAGTTATAAATATTGGGCCATATATTATAACACCTGTTCCCATCACTATATTTACGTACTAGAATAAAGTCCCAAACCTCGAGGGCGTAGGCCTAGGTCATTCCGGCGGGCAGCTTTGGACAAAGGAGGCGGGGAATAGGCCCGTTCGGCCTGTACGCTGAAGGGTACCCTTGTACCAACCGTCACCTCTCTTTTTAGATACTATCACTATGTCATCCACTTTCAGTTCTAACTCGTATTCCGAGTTAGGCGGGTATGGGACTATGCAGCGGAATCTGGAAACAATTAAATCAGTACTGTAAAGATAGCGAAACGGGTATCAATCGTTTTTTGGGGTGAAAAAATATTTTTTACGGTAGGACTCAATGTAACGCACTCAAAACATTGTGTTCATCGATGCATTGAATAGTACAGAGGCCAAGGAGGTATTTATAGTAAAGACGTTTTTTTTTTACTTTGACCTCCAATATTCGACGATTCCGAGGACGGTTACGCGACACCACGCAGCAGAACACGACGCCGTCAACGATTCGTGTCTAGTTTTAGTTAAACAAGGATTTTTTTATTTTTTTTTTTATATATGTATTAGTTTATTATTTTATAAGATTATTTTGTGTATTTTTATCTATGGGCCTCAGTTGCCTGATAATAAAATGATTGATTGATTGATTGATTGATATCTCCGTAACTAGAAGGTTCCCAGGTAAGGTCCAGATAAAAAAAAAAAAAATATCACAATGACGGGGAGAACAAGTGCCTATCGGCTTCATGAACGGTATTTTTACAGTCATTATTATATTCGTGTCGTGTTGGCCTATAGGTTAAGGCCTCGCCTCTCATTAAAGTTTGTGGATTCAAATCTGGGCAAGCACCAACGTGACTTTTTGAATTCATATGTACTTTCCTTTCTATCTTGGTCATCACAAACATCGGTGAAGGAAAACATCGTAAGGACTTATAATTAATATATATCTGAAATCGCAACCCGTCTTGAGCAAGCGTGGTGATCAATGCTCATGCCTTCTCTGTATAAGAAGAATCCTTTGGCCAGCAGTGGGACAGTAATAGGCTGGTATTATTATTATATTTACCTTTCTTTATTTGGTTGCACGTGATGCCGATCTCGCCTCGAAGCGGTCACGTCTAGTGACTGTGATTTTCGGTGTTGGGACTGCCACGGGTTCTCTGTGCCCGCTCTGTAAATTGAACAATACGTTATTCTAAATAGTTCGAGTTCCAGTGGTATCTATAAGTTGATTATATCTTTAGTAATATTATAAAGAGATAAAAATTATTTGTAAGTTTGTGTGTAGGGGGTAATCTTCGGAACTACTGATCCGATTCCGAAAATTCTTTCACTACCGGGAAGCTACATTATCCCCGAGTGTCATAGGCTACATTTAAAATATTCCCGTGAGTACATTCCGTACATAACGGGAGCTATGCCGCAAGAAAAAGCTAGCTCCTAATATAACGTTAGAGAGAGAAGGTAGAAAAGGATTTTACATTCAGAAAAATCTAATTACCATAATATCTCGCCCTTATTTGTTATGCTCGACCGGGTGCACGGTTTCATGGTTAACTACCAAAGTTCATATTGTTGAAAGAAAGCAAGAAAATAAATATATTGGACCCAGATTAAGGTATACAGTGCACTTGAACCCAGGACTCCAATCAGCGATCGTTCCGATAATTAAACCAAGAACTTAGTTAGTTTGGTGCAATAAGATATATCGCACGTCCTCAAAAAACTGTCGTAACATAGAAATAACAGTTTTGAGATACAAGCGTTTACCACCCATATTATATTATCTTATGAACTTATGTTAGCTACCTACATTCTTGCAAATAAATGTATCATTCATTCATACGTTTTTTGTGTGCCTACGCTTGTGCCAGTCGGTTACTTATTGTCGCAGTCCACTTATCGTCATCGGCCTAGCCATTACCCAACTATGTTGGGGTCGGCTTCCAGTCTAACAGCTGCAGCCTAGTACCAGTATTTTACATGGAGCGACTGCCTTTCTGACCTCCACATCCCAGTTAGTACTGGGTAATACGGTACCGCTTGGTAATACTGGTTGTCAGACTTTTGGGCCAACACCTGTAACGACTGTCAAACATCTACAAATGATAGCCGGGACCAACGGCTTACCGTGCTTACCGAGGCACGGAGGGTGGTTACACATCCACGGACCAACCTAGGCAAGCACGGCTTAACCTAAATATCGACACGAGCGGCTGTTATTATTTAGCCACGAGCTTATCTCGCATTCCGTTATGGCGTTCTTTTTTATTAATAGAACAAGGAGAGACTGAAGCATTATCTAAAACCCAAATATTACAATTTAATCAGTTATATGACAATTTTTAGAGGACATGCGATATTATATATTTTCTTCGACGCGGACAAAGTCGGGGAAAAAAGCTAGTGTGGATAAAAGCGACACGGCAAACGCAAAACACCATGCTCAAGGAAATATGAATGACATGAAATAAACCATACATTAAGCTAAGACATTTGTCACATTTTACAGTGCTGTGTTATATTGTATATAAGTGTATGAATGTGTGATATAGCTATGTCTGTGCATACAATACGTTTCAAATAAGAATAGGACTGACCGGGCGCCATATTGTCATATCATAGCTGTCAAATAGAACAAGTTACCCGTAATTTACAAGTGACAGTTGACAGATAGAAGTCATTGACGTGCCTATTCTTATTTGAAACGCTTTGTACGTCGTATGCGTGATCGTGCGGGTGTTTGTGCATACAACCAGAGCAGATAAGAGCAGGTCCTGTCTGTGAGAGTTTGTTCTTTCAGATAATGATGTTCTTGCCCCTCCTTAGGTGTGCATGTGCGGGTGTGTGTATATGTGTCTGTGTACACAATTTGTGCAGCAAAAGTGTTGATGCTGGTCTCTCCTTATGCGTGATTGTCTGTGAGTGTGTTTTTTAGGGAAGTTTTCTCCATACTTATGTATGTTGACTGGTTTCAGTCAAAACCCTTATATATAATAACTATGTTTGTTTGTGTAGCTTGCTCCTTCTAGGTGTCAGTGCGGGTATAAGAGTGTGCGTGTTCTGTGCATACAACCTGTGCAGATGATGGTGTTCGTGCAGGGCCGCGGGCGCGGGCCTCTCCTTGTGCGCGTTCGTGCGGGCGGCCGGCGGCAGGGCTCGCAGCAGTTGCGAGGGACAAGAGCCCGACCTGTGCCCACACCGTTAGTATGCCACGAGCCAACATCGAGACAAGTTATTGTAAACAGTTATAAAGAGATCAAGAATCGAGAAATGGTCCATTATAAATACATTCTAATCAAAAGTTTTACTTGAATTTTATAATGTATTGCGTTTTACTGACTAATTTATTTTTTCAATAATTAAAATATACTGCTGCATCTTACTTTTTTTTTTAAATACAATTTCCAAAGATATTTTAACAAAAAATTACAAACAGCGTCTTCTACAATACTGAACTGACAAGAAAACAGAAAATAAAACTCAATAAATCCTTAACCTCTTCAATTTAAGTCGGTTAAAGTAATAAATTACTTGACATTGGCTCGCGGCAAAATACACACGTGAAACACAAAATGCAGGAACAATGAGTGCTGTTAGAACAAATTGAACATTCAAGCACACACAACATGAGTACATACAAACAGTACCTGGGGGTTACTATGACGTCTTAAAGTAGGAGTAATTCCAGTGTGGGAAAGAGATGGCGCTAGACGACCTGTATAGCTCTGTCTCTTTCCCACACTGGAAGCCCACCTGGAAGTTTATACAACGTGTATAAGAAAAGTAAGGTTATATTTTTAAAACGTCAAACTGAAATACTTTCTCAATGGGACCAACATCTATAGCACACCCTTGAAGTGGAAGCGCCAAGGTAGCCCGCGAAATACAAATTCTCTTAAGTTTTTTGCAATTTGCAGGTCAGCATCAGGTTGTATGTTGATTAAAATATGTTTAGCGACCGTAACAAATATGGCTTTACAAAATGACTTAGACTATTTCATGAAAAAGTCATTCTATGGGATTAAATGAACTTAGAGGGTTGTATTAATGATCATGATTCTGTTAACACATACTTGTTACAGTCGTGAATCATATTTTGTTCGACATATAGCCTGACAATGACTTGCAAATTGCAAAAAAAAAAAGGAAAATTTGAATTACGCGGGCTACCCCGGCGCTTCCCCCTTAAGTATATCTACAACCTCTGTGTTACACACTGTATAGAACATCGAGTTTTAAGGCTGCGCAAGCCGATTATTCTTCCATACCAACGAAGAAAGCTGATTGCTTCACTATTTGCTTTTTAACACCGATAATTGTATTATTGCTAATCAGAACAGTAAAAAATATTGGTTTGGAATTTATGAACCTAAAAGTTCCACAACTTCGGGCGTAAATAAATTGCATTAGGCTTATGAAAAGTTCAAAATAATTTACAAATATATTAGTTTATTTATCAATTAGTTCAAATAACTTTTTTTGTAAAGATATATTCTTAACTTTTTTTTGTAATAACCGTTTTCCCGAACGACTGCTGAAAATGTTATCGGCAGGAATGATTTATGCAAGAATTTTTGAGCGAGTTTGACTGTGGCGCATGCGCACTCAAACTACATACACAACATGAAATGCCATATTCACAACCAAGTACTGTTTGCTCGCAAACAATGGACACGTTACATTCACACATAATAAGGCGCTGAGCATACCATGGACTATTTGTTCACCGGACACAAATTACTACTAAATTAATCTGGTTGCCACATAGATTTCTTTTTTCAAAAACACTTCAACAACCGCTCAATTTGTCATCTTTATTGATTTTAATCTTGAAAACAACTTTAAAGTTGATTTTTGTTCAAGTGGAATAACACTTGGTAGCTAGGGACTCAACAGTAGGATTTGAATTTGGAATAGTGTAAATCGAATATTGATTTTACAAAATCACTTTTTGTTTAATTTTAACTTAAATTTTATTCGTGTTACTTAGATTTTGAATGTAGAATAGTGTTAATAATATTTTTAAATGAGTCTTAATACTTTAAATAGTGTGAATATCGAATATTTATATTCAAAATTACCGTAATTGCATTTTTGTAACTTCAATTTTATTTCTTTTTTTTTACTTAGCTACATTCTTGTTAGTTGTTGCTACTGACCTGACATGCACAGGATGATGTTGTTGCGTGTTGAAGGTGAGCATCAAGGACGTGCCGGGTCCATCCTCGAACACCGGGTTGTCCATACTGTAGCCGGCCGGCGGCGGAGATTTGCACTTCTTCATCGCTGCGAGCCGCTTCATCAAACTCACACCGGTTGAAATCGAGGACTTTTCCGCTTTCGGTTTTTCTTTTGGCTGTTCAGTATGAATTATTTATGATTTGTTCTGTAGTACACATAAATTAATACATTTTAGATGATGCACACATAAATTGATACATGTTTTACCTTGCACCATTATCTTCGACCACATAGTCCAGAAAATAAAAACAACAATGAAAATCACAATATAATACGTGTAAAATGGCCAAATCGAGTGTTTATAGCTTTTGCGAATTAATAATTCAAAATTAAAAAAAAATATATATATTAAGATAAATAATGTACATAGAGAGGCAAAAGGGCCTAGCAATGCGTGGTGGGACCATTATAGGCTGGTTATGATATGTTTATGTGGATTTCGTTAAATGTATATAAATCTTACCTTTTCAGATCTAGGCGTGTTTTGCTGAGTTTGCGCTGGCGAACACCATGGATAAGTCAGCGGTTGGGCTGGAAATATTTACAAAAAAATAGTTACAGAGATGTAGATTAGCGCGTTTGATTATTTAAGAGTGAATGTCGGATGAATGATCGGTTGTCATTCACTCTGACGCAACACCAAGAGCTAGTGTGGGGAGGACGAACGGTGCGACGGTTCAGTTCGAATCCGGGAGGCGAACCGTTCGCATCACGAATACGCGCTACGTTTTTGGTGGAGTATCGAGTGATTTTGTTTTCCTAATTATTTTGTAATAAGATCCTGATTATATTTTCCGTGAAATACATCGTTAGATTCTCCTCGCCCGATCACCCACGTCCTAGTAAAATCGACCATGGATCCAAATGATATTGTGGACCGTCCTGACGTCCCTTTATAGCTTTGAGATTTATTTGCAGTGTCAAGAACCTTTGAACACTGTTGAGTGGGAAATGCATCATTTGGGGATCATAAGTTAGAGAGACTACCTACTAGATGTTCAAGCTAATTCGGGCAGATAAAGTAGGCGCTTCGGTGATATTCGTGTTTATTTTAACATGTATCGGAAACGAAAGGGACTGCCTCGTTAGTCTAGTGGTCGTAAGCGCGACTGCTGAGCATGAGGTGCTGGGTTCGATTCCCAGGTCGGGCAAAGTGTTATTGGGTTTTTCCATCAGGAATTTCTCAGTAACAGCCACGGAGTTGACTGGATTTGCGCCCGGTTGATAACAATAGGCTATTACATGGGACTTAAACATAACTGGCGAAATGTGGGTGTACTATTAGATACACCTCTGCCTAACCCTTCGGGGATTACAGGCGTGATGTTATGTTATGTTAAACGCGAATATGACCGAAGCGCATACAGTATCTGGTAGAGCTGTATCGTTACGTTTGTATAAGAAAGCAAGGATACTTTTCACGCGTGAATTTGTGTGTGATTCTTGTATCCGGTATTTTGTTCATCTGCCGTCAGTTATCACATCACTAACAATCGGTAACATCGAGATGAATGCCAAGCAATTTTACGTTCTACCTTTCATTTTATAGGGTTAGGCATATTTCGCCAGTTATGTTTAAGTCAATAATAATTGGGTGGTAGGGTGGGTGGGTAGCGGTTAGGTACGTAATAACGGGGAAGCCTATTGCAATCAATCAGGCACAATCCAGACTCCTGGCTGCTAACCCGACCTGGGAATCGAACATATGACCTCATGCTCAGCAATCGCGATTGCGACCACTAGACCAACGAGGCAGTCACATGGCATGAAAACTGTCAAAATCTAAACAGTAGTTGCCCATTCCAAAGCGTAGATTTCTAAGGAGAACAATGGGCAAGGAACCCCCTCTTTCGATCTAGAATTATAGGAATCGTTACCGCAGATCTGTGCGGCGTCCCGAGCTCGCGGCGGCGCGTCCGGCGCGGCGTGCGGCGCGCTCGCGCTGGCCGTCACCGCGCTCACGGTCAGCACGCCCGATACCGCTACGGTGCTCGTCTGGAACATCGCCCACATTATTTTTATACAAGTTGTAAACGGACCCTTCACGAAGCCGTCAACTCAAGCATTCAGTATATCAAACTAAGTAACTCTGCCCAAAAATGTTTGCTGGGAAAGGCCATTTCTTTTTTGGTGTGAAAAATCACGGTTTATGTTAGCGCTTAATGTAATGCACTCAAAACATTGTGCCTCAGGATACTTTGCAACTATTCGAGGAACTTTGTCAAGAAGTAGCGTCTTATAAAATCTGATACTGACTTGAAAATTGCTAATTAGAATATCGCGGGCGCATTGGCGGCGCGTCTACAGTGTTAGTCTTTCCCAGTATTTACAGACCAAAATGCTTTGCACGCCTTTCACCCGACGTCGCATGACTCTTTGCGCTCAAATGCCGGGTGCACGCGACTTGCGCCTTAAGGAGAGACGCATTGAGAAGGATGGCGACATCGCAAATACCCTTCAAATATTTCACTGAATGAAATGTCTCTGTGTTGCACGAAAATATGTATTAATTAATAATTGCAATAATAAGACTGGATTAGGTGTTGAAAAACCTTTGAACGATTCCCAAGTGCGTTTATGCACCTAAAACTAAATATGCAATACTACGATATTATTTCCTTTATTTACATCTTTACAAATCATTTACATTTTTAAATATTCCTAAGAAAAAAAAAACAATGTAAAAATCATTTTAAAATATAAAAAATTGTAGCCCACCGATATCGGGAACAGGGTCCAAGCTACCGACGGTCAGGGCTCCAGAGAGAAGAACCTACGATATTTATTATTATAATTCATAATCAATATTTTAGTGCAACACAGAGAGACATTTCACAATGCTGCCGTCATAATGAAAAAAGGCACAACTAACATTTTATAAATATGGAGAAAATCGACTTTAAAGTTTATGACTTTTCTTTATGTTATGTTGTAAGTGTGCCTTTTCAAAGTAGTTTTTAGTCAAAATCTGTATGAAGTAATAGTCACATCTACGTATTTGTGCCTTTTCAATATAATGGTAAATAAATGTGCCTTTTCATTCTATAAAACATGAATATTAGTCTCATTTGTGCCTTTTGAGCCTACTGTATCTCCGAATTCCTTGAAGATAAAATTCTATAAAAAATTGAGTAGATGTGCCTTTTTTTCTGATTTTAAATATGTATATAACTCAATTTTGACAAAAATGTTAGTTGTGCCCTTTTTTCTTACGACGGCAGAATGTGTTTGCGACGTTGCCAAGTTTCTGAAAGCGGGTCTCATATGGGTGTCGAGGCGTACCTTGTCGTGCTTGGCGCGCAGGTTGCCGGCGGGCGCCACGTAGTTCCCGGGGAACACGCCGCAGCGCTGCGAGCGCTCCGAGCTGCCCTTGTACCAGCCGTCGCGGCAGCGCTCCGTTACTGTGTAGATACCTGCCACAGGAACACAATTAACATTACGACACCGCTGTTACTCCTTAGAATAGCATCGTGCAGTACCTTGGGAGTTAGCTCGGTGAAGCAGAGGTAATACTAAATATATTTAATTTCCTCAACAATAAATTAAAATACATGGTATAAACACGAAACCGTCAGCCAAGCATATGTACATCAAACTAAGTAACTTTACGCAAAAAATATTGCTGGGAAACGATTTTGGGCGCGGCATAACTTCTTCCACACTTCTCTATTAGTTGTCATCTTATGTGTGAGAGAGAGTATGTCCCTTTCTAGCCATATCATCTCACACACAGTCCATCCATCGTTCCTTTGTTTTACCCCTACTCTTGCAGCCATCCACATTCATAGCTTTAAACCTCCGTTATACAGCAATATATTATTCTGCAGAAGGGTAGCTCATATTTAAAGGTGTGACAGAACACCGAACAAAACCACTTTCTGCATGGTACCAATATAGTAATCACAAAAAAAAAATACAGTTAACTGCTATACATTTGGATCAAGAAGGTATTGAAATTTTCGCGATGACTATGATTGTCCCATAAAGAAAGTTGATCAGTTTCATGGCTTCTACATAAAAATACTCAAATATGAGAACACCTTACTCATACACTCTGTATGTGTATCAGAAAGAAGATCTAAGTTACGTTACCTCCTTTCTTAAGCTCGAGCTCGTCGGGTTTCTGCGGCTTGTAGGGATAGATGGCGACGTACGCGGCCGGCAGCGGCCGCTCGTTGCTGCGCGAGCGACGCCGGCGCCGCTCCGAGCGCTCCGTGCGCTCCGAGCGCTCCGAGCGCTCCGAGCGAACCTCTGTGCCCGCGTCCAGCAGGCTTGTCGCTAGGATCTCCGCCGAGTGTCTGAGGGGGAAGCGATTATTAAATCAAAAGAAATTAAAACAAAATTTCGCTGTTGCAAAGAGGTTTGATGTAAGAAAACGAAATTCTGGGTTTAGCTCGCCTTTGTACGCACGACGGCCAATCAAGCTGTAAAAAACCAGTTTATGCGGATCTCATTGTATAGGAAATCTATTCAAAGCGAGGCCAAGTTATACTGGAAATGTACAGCTTCATGTTCCGCCGTGTGTACATAAGCTGAAATATTGCAACAATTTATAGGTTTCTTTTTTTAGAGTCAATAGGGAACAAAGAAAAATGTATTTAAGTGTAGAAAGTGTAGATGTTAGACACAGGCCTCAATTAAAACAAAATATTACACCAACTCACCTGTTTTGCGTGTTATGGTTCCCTTGTAAATGCGACGATGGAGTCAAGCTGTGCCTCTTCTCTCTTTCTCTATGGTGATGGTCTCTATGCGCTCTGGTCACCATATAGTTCCCATCTTTCCCGTGCGAGGGCGACAGCGCCGCTTGAAGACCCAACCCGAAGTTCAACAAAGAATCCGGCCCACTCGAACGCACCAGGTTTTTACTAGATGAAGGCGCGTCAAGCCGCGAAGACTCATTATTGGTTCCAGATTCTGGATTTTCTTCTTGAGTTTGAGACGCATTACTCGCGCCAGATGCATTCAATTTTGGACTCTCTGACGGCGGCAAACTGACATTCAGAGAGGTGTTCGTTGCCGTCGAACTTTCGTTCAAACTCAGCACTCCCATCGAAGTGTTGAGAGACTCGTCGTTATTCGTTTCTTCCTCAGGCGGATTTTGGTTTATCTGGTTTTGATTCTGATTTTGAGTTGTATTAGAAGCGATTACGGTCGCATTTCGTTCGGTATTGTTATCGGGTGAACTTGGAAGGCTTGGTTCAGCGCTTTCACAAGTACTGGTGTTCGAACTGGTATTTGGGGTAGTTGTGGAGCTAACACCAACAGATGGCGTATTCATACTCGAGCTAGAATCGGAGCTGACATTGCTAGTGTTAAAATTGGCAACAGACACGGGAAAATGTTCGTGCGTCCGTATATTTTGGTACGTATTATCGACTTTATGTACGGGCGTAGAATTGTAGCTGTCATATTTGACTGTTCGAAGTCTGTCGTAATTTTCTCCGATTCTAGATACGCTTTGTATGCCCATCGTGCCTTGGTGTGACTTGTTGTGCATGTTAGTGAATTGTATGAGGTCTAGAGAGTGTTTCGTCTGTGTTGGCTCCATTATATTCCTGGGTACAGCGGTCGTGGTGACCAGGCCGCCGTGAGAGATCGCTGTGACGTGTTGGTTGATGGGCTGCGGGACCAATATTTGCGCTTGTTGGGCCAACATAGTTTGTGCGGCGTGGTAGTTGGGGTGGGATTGGCTCATGGTCGCCATGTTTTGGTAGTTGCTCTGCACTGTGGAGGGCGTCGACATCGACATCTGTTGGTAACGGTGTGGGTGCTGCTGTAATTACAAACAATATGTATTGAGTTTAATGGTTAAAAAAATATTAGATTTTTTGCTGGAAGATTCGCCGCGATTTGTCACTTGTCAAAGTCATCTTGAATGAAAAGTGACCAATCCGAGACAAGACAAAACACTACGCGTCGTCACCGCGGAACTTACTGTCGTGGCAACATCGCCAGTCTCTTGGGCACATTACCAGTTAACAGAGTTGAGGAGTTTTTTGATGCCCTTATACAACATTATTTTTAGTATATGCGAAACCTGAATATAGTTTGTTCAGAATAAGTAACTGAATCGATTCCAATCATTTTTTGACCATGTTATATTTTGTCCCATAAATATTTTTAAAAAGTTACAAGTTGGACGCCGAGCGACATTAAGTACCTATCGCAATAATTTAGGTACCTACTGCCAAATTATTACTATCAATGAGCTCAAGACGACGCTGTGTGGTGACCACGTTTTTGGACAACCAGGTAACAGTACAAGCTTATAACTTCGTGATTTTTCATGATAGTTTTGAAATTTTGTACATAGATTCTTTACATAAAAATACTAGACACGTGTTTCAGGTTTCGCATATACTAAAACTAAGGTTGTATAGTTTATTTAATTGTTTTTAATTGTAATAAATGATTAAATATTGTATTACCTGTGCATGGTGTCTGTGTTCAGAATGCGAGGGTCTCGAGTGCTCCGGTATGGGCGGCACGGGGCGATTCAGCGGTACACTGTAAACACATAACATTCTGTCAGTAACATAGCTAGCCCTTCGCCCGCGACTTCGTCCGCAAAAAGTGTGATAGCTCGTTTAATATGCATGGTATAAAAATAATTTATAGCATATAGCACCCACGATGAATAAAGCTATCTACCAGTGAAAAAAAATTGAATACCCCCTACATACAAACTTACAAACTAATTTTACATCTTTATAATATTTTAGTATAGAAGGCAAGTAGCATTTTATTTTAGGGGATGTTAACAACACGCTTGTAATCCCCGCAGGGTTGGCAGATGTGTACCCTATTTTATAATAGATCCATACTTGGTCAGTTATGTTGTAATAAAGGGCGAAGCTCTTGTTATTATTCGGGCTCAAATCCTGACTATTGGCTGCTATTGAGAAATTCCTAATGGAAAAACACAATAACACTGCCCGACCTGGCAATCGAGTCCAGGACCTCATGAATAGCGCTTGTAACCAATAGACCAATGAAACAGCTGATTACTGTTCGATAAATACTTATATTTTGTGGTATTCAATAATCCAAAATATCCATATCCATACTTACTTACTTAATATTGATAGAAAGTTAGTTTGTTTGTTACCTTTTCACGAATAAGCCACTGAACCGATCATCCTGAAATACTGCATATACGTTGTCAGGTGTATAGAAACGGACATAGGGTACCTTTCATCCCGAAAAAAATTACTGTTCCCGAGGAAAACAACAATAACGTTCTTGAAACTGCCCTGCAAATTGCCAAAAACACAAGAAATCTTGAATATTGCAGGCTACCTTAGCACTACCTGCTTAAAATGAGTGTTACCTGTTCATAAGCTGCCGTGCAGCCTGGTTGAGTTCCACGAAGGCGATGGGGAAGATGCCCACACGCTGGTCCAACCGGCCCTCCGCCCAGTTGTCGTCCACGCGACGGTGCACCGTTATAATAGCTCCTGGAACCACAGACATAACTTTATCGTACCAGCCGGTAAAGTCATCATCTACCTAGCCTTTTCCTAACTATGTTGGGTTCGGCTTCCAGTCTAATCGGATGCAGCTGAATACCAGTATTTTAGATGGAGCGACAGCCTATCTGACCTCCACAAAACAGTTAGTACTGGGTAAAACGGTACCCCTTGGTAAGACTGTCAGACTTTCGGGCCACTGACTATCTGTAACGACTGTCGAAGACGCTAAAAAAAAAGCGAAAAAGCTAGGCAGATGATGAACCGGGTGGATGGGTTTAAACGGTCGAGACCCTAAGCCAAATAGTAAACATGGTAAGTATTCCGTTTTCAGTGTTATTTATAAAGCCATGTCAACTGAACGCGTACGAAAGTTGCCGACAAGCCCGGCTTTGGTACCCGTAGGCTGGAGTCAAGTTGTTAAGCATTAGCATAATCTAATAAGTTTACCTTTGTCGAACGCCAGACAGCCTTCTTCATCAGGTGCGGACATCCGGAAGTCGTACAACGCTTTGCACAGCGCAGTGGCTACCGGAAGTGGTACCACCACCTGAAAATTACAAAATTACCGATTAATTTTACGAAAGGTCAAAAAATGTGTGTTGTGTGTGTGTGTGTGCGTATGTGTGTGTGTGTGCGTATGTGTGTGTGTGTGCGTATGTGTGTGTGTGTGCGTATGTGTGTGTGTGTGCGTATGTGTGTGTGTGTGCGTATATGTCTCTGTGTGTGTGTGTGTGTGTGTGCGTATATGTCTCTCTGTGTGTGTGTGTGTGTGTTTGTGTGTGTGTGTGGGTTTGTGTGGGTGTGTGGGTGTGGGTGTGTGGGTGTGGGTGTGTGGGTGTGGGTGTGTGGGTGTGGGTGTGTGTAGGTGTGGGTGTGTGTAGGTGTGGGTGTGTGTAGGTGTGGGTGTGTGTGTGTATGTGTGTGTGTGTGTGTGTGTGGGAATTCAAGCGTCGAACTTTTTGTAACTAAAAAGGAACAAGTCAAATGACTTCTTGAGTATTTTTACTACAAGGAACACGTTTAATTAACCTCGGAGCTGGTTAATGAGAAGTCGCAGTCGAAGTAGCAGTGATAGTATCGGACTGCTAGGCCCTGGGTCTCGAGTTCGAACCCAAGGCACGCACCTCTGATTTTTCAGATTCTTGTGCGTATTGTTATCATCGCTTGCTTCGGTGAAGGAAAACATCGTGAGCAAACCAGCATTCTTGAGAGATATTTCTCGACGGCATGTTAAGCCAAATCAGAGGCCCATGGGCGGCATAAAATCTCTGACAGCCAGAGAGTGAGAAGTAGACAAAAATAAGGTTTTTATTATTCTCATGGATAGTAGAGGTCAATTCATCTGAGCAATTGCGTCTTATAAAGATAACTAGAACATAATTAATAAGAAAAAGAATCAATTGCACTAGCAGTAAAGAGCTAAGAAATCGACAAACAACAACATTTCTCACAACAATAACAAAAAAAAGTATGAATCAAACGACAAAATAAAATATGAAAGAACAACATGTGACAGATACTTTTAACTTTTTTCTTATAGTTGCTAACATGTGGTCTGCACTTTCATAAAAACTGACAAAGACAAGAAATTCATAATGCAGGCCACCAAGAGGTTTATTGTAACTCCCATAGTAAATTCATCGTCCTTCCAGAATGCAGTAATGGCGTAAAAATAGACTGCTAATAACTGATTGGGAAAACCTATGTCATTGCTATAGTTAGCATTCTTTACATCAAACTAAGTAACTCGTCTACGCAAAAAATATTGCTGGGATATGCCTTTTTTGGTGTGAAAAATCACAGATTCCAATATGACTGAATGTAACGCACTCGAAACATTGTGCTCATCGATGCATTGAATAGTACAGGGAATGGAGGTATTTAAAGTTATAGCATTAAAACTTGTATGTATTTTTTTTTTAAACTTGTGAAATAGTTGAAAGTTTAGCCTCCAATATCTCCGTAACTAGGAGGTTCCCAGGTATGGTCTAGCTAGGACAAACAAATTATCGCAATGACGGGGAGAGCAAGTGCCTTTGGCTACGTTAAGCGTATTTTACATTCATTATGTTCTGAAAAAAGCCGCCCGAATTGTGCCGAGCCGAGCAGCGAGTGCCGGTCGGATTTGCCAGGATGATTTCTTTCAGGCCAACTATAAAAAAAAAAAAAAAAAAACATACCTGAACATAAGTGATAGGGAACATGCCAGTTCTTCCAGAACATTCTCCTTGGTACCAAAACGGGTCCAATTTCTTCTGGATTAGTATCGTTTCACCTTTCTTGAACGGCAGATCCCTGTAAACAATTGAAATAAACGATAAGTTACAGTACTTGGTAGTATGGTTCAGGCTACAAAACTGACATAATATGTATTATCTTTTACTACACAAATAAATATAATTGAAGTGTCTGTTTGTAATTTTAAAACAACAGCTTTTTTCTGAATGCATTTTTTTTTTTTAAAATAAACATTGCCCCACACTAGGAATTTCTCCTGTATCGTGGGTGCGTTTACAAACATTTAAACTCACATACACAAACAGCCAGACCCGGAACAACTATCTGTATGCCGTACAAATATTTGTTCCGTGCGGGGATCGAACCCGCGACACGCAGCGCAGCAGCCAATCGCTTAGCCACTGCGCCAAACGTGCCGTCAAATATATTTATATACGGTACTTATAACAAACAAACATTTTTTATTTATTTTTGCCTGTATTGTCCTACTGCTGGGCAAAGGCCTTCCCAATTCCTTTGGAGTAACTTAGGATCCTTTTATTTTAGAAAAAGAATTGCAAAAAATATTAAAACCCATGAAATTGTTAACAAAATCCACAGATATAGATAGACCTAGATAACGCGAGAGCAACTACTTCGCGTGCCTAGCTTACGTACAAAAATCGTAAGTGGCCAATTTCGAACTCAGTCTGCATCGGAGCATAGCGCTAGTCGGACGTCAGTGGGCGTCATGGCGGGGGGTAGGACGAGGGTGGCGGCGTCCGCGGCGGCGTCTTTGAATCGATTTGATTTTCCCATTACTAAATAGTGCTTGTGACGTCATAATAGGTAGTCAAAAAATGGCACGCTTGGTTTTCATACAGATCGTGATACTTGCGTTATCTAGGTCTATCTATATCTGTGACAAAATCCGATTCAAATAGGGAAGTAAAATTTTGTAATAACTGTAATACATATAAACTGTATGATATTAACAACGCCGTCAACTTATCCAGCTGTACTACTTAGTCCATCCTAACTATCCCAAATTCCCAACTAATATTATAAATGCGAAAGTAAGTTTGTTTGTTACCTTTCCAAGCCTAAACCACTGAACCGAACCGATCATCCTGAAATTTTGCATATACCTACGTTGTCAGGTGTACAGACAGTACAGAAACGGAGATAGGGTACCTTCCATCCCGAAAAAAAGTACTGTTCCCGACGAAAACAATAAAAACGTTCTTAAAATAATAGATGTCGGCACGTGTCTTTCGAATCGTGATTAAATTATATTAGGTATTACAAGCAGAGTACAACCCGAATTGATTGTCAAATTCAAAACTAACGCGAGCGAAACCTCGGGGAAAAGCTGGTAATTGATAAATACACATTTATAAGTCGTGGGAGCTACATCAATTTAACGGTTCGTTCTGAAGTCTCAACAATTATGTTTAATCTTCACGACATCAACCATATGTATTTGTATCATGTATAAGCAATAAAATACCTATTCCATAACACAGTGCACATGTTAACACG
The DNA here is from genome assembly GCA_905163415.1 of Noctua fimbriata. Classification (NCBI taxonomy): domain Eukaryota; kingdom Metazoa; phylum Arthropoda; class Insecta; order Lepidoptera; family Noctuidae; genus Noctua; species Noctua fimbriata. The sequence goes on along the minus strand of LR990929.1, from coordinate 3,084,188 downwards.
CCGCTTAGCACATTACTAAGCGCATACTCACCGGATAGCCCATGACTCACTCCAACCATAATGCACCAAGTTCAATGATTACAAATTGAAAATAAGTGGTTCACAGCCCGCCGATCACATCAACTTTAAAGTTTGTATTATTATCAGTACATTTTCCCATTGACTCATACAATTCGGGTAGTTGGCGAGTAGGTACTTAATATTCTAGTAGTCTACTTGACGGCTGACGGTTATTTACCCGTTTATCTTCTTGAAAGTCGTTCAGTAGTCCACTGATGTCACTCAAGAAGTTAAATTAGATTGGTACTTTTACTTTTATCTTTTATGTCCTTTCTTTTTGAATTGTCTGAATCATCATCTGCCTAGCCTTTTTCCAACTATGTTGGGGTCGGCTTCCAGTCTAACCGCATGTAGCTGAATACCACTATTTTACATGGAGCGACTGCCTATCTGATCTCCACAACCCAATTGGTATTGGGTAATATGATACCCTTTGGTAAGACTGGTTGTGTCAGGCTTTTGTGCCACTGACTGCCTCTAACGACTGTCAAAGATTTTCAAATGACAGCCGGGACCGAAGCTTAACATGCTTTCCGATGCACGGAGGAAGCTCGGTTTTTAATGGGAGGTCACCCATTCACGGATCAACCTGGGCAAGCGCGGCTTAACCTGAAGATCGACCACACTAAGCGCCACTTAAATCGTTGCTTAAATATCATTTCGCTGTTGGAATTCTAACTCAGGGCGCTCAGCCGAATTTTATACGCTTTTATTTCGGCATTCATTTAGGTATCACAGTCTTAGTGAAAACGGTCATACAAATTATGTCGGTTGATGCAATAAGAATCTCGCAATGTGTCCTACTTGTCGTTTCGACGTAATAAAATATTTGGGCCCAGCAAGAGGCCACATTTATTGGGGCGTCAGAGGTGCTCGCACAGCTTAGATCTTCAAGGGTGCAGGAGATCAGAAACCTGGGACACTCCAGCAAGTGGGATATAATCTGATCAGGGGCGCCGCTCTCGCACTTAATATGTCCTAGGTAAGTCTTAATGTGTCCAAGGATGAAAAGTGACCGATAAAAGGCGATGGTCGTTATCACAACACAGCGCCTTATTACGCTATGAACTATGTACATCGGTAAGTACTTAAATATAAACAAATATGTCTTGAACTCGGCATTATCTGAAGAAATATATCAATAATTATTTACTGCTATAATAAACAAAATGACTCATTGATGCTAATGAATAAATTAACTACAATACTTGTTTACGAGAACCTATGTACGCACGACGATCAACCAAGCTATGCAAAACCAAATTAAGCTGATCTCTCATCGTACGGTAAGATCATTCAAAGCGAGATCAAGTTATATTGGATATGTTTGGCTTGAAGTGTCGCCGTGTACTACATAATTAAATTCACTGTTCACCACGAGGGCCCATTGTGAGTTGATGGGCTGTTACATATCTTCGAATTTTGGTTCTAGGACATGACATAATCACTGTTTTAAGCTTTCACGGTTTACCACTAAACTTATACTGTTACGAGATATCTTGATTGTTCATTATTTTGAACTCCTGATATTTCGACGCTGCAAAAGAGCGCCAGAGAGGAGCAAGAGAGTGCGTTTTGAACGCCAAAATATCGCAAGCTCAAAATAATGAACAATCACGGAAGATATCCCGTAAGTGACAGTATAAGTTCATGTCATAGTCGTCACTATGATTTCCCGACGATGATGGGGGCGGTCCTATTGCCATCAACCGGGCGTAAATTCAGATTTCGGGCAAAAAAAAAAAAAAATACCTGACAGAAAAACTAAATGACCCTTTGCCCGACCTGTGAATCGAACCCAGCACCACACGCTAATCAGTAGCGATGCGACTACTACACCAAAGTTACGCTAACGTTATCATATTATTCATTATTTTCCACTGTTCTATGTAATAGGAGTTATCGACATCAAATTACGACTATGGGAAATTCTCCCAGATGCATCGGTGCAGTACGTACAGTACAACACTGAAATATGACCTCATATTTCAGTGTTACGGGGATTTCACACGTACCACTACCACACCACATCGCAGCGACAAAAAGTGGTGCAGCTTCTTGCAGTTGCGTTGTGATAACTACAAAATGTCGGTATGGTTGTGTTGTCGCTAGTAGTTGCGAAGTGGGTGGGTTGTGGCTAGTTGGAGGGGGCAGGCGTGCGCGCGCGCGTCTTTCTGTCGTCGCAACGTTGTTAGCTGTGCAGCCGGCTAATAGTTCGCGGTGCCGCTGCTGGTTGGGATGTGGTCGATATCACCCACGCGCATGAAATTGGCGGCAAAATGTGGTCCGTGTCAATTTCTTGAGAATAATGATAAAAACGCCAGCTTACTAGTTTTTTTTATAATACGACTGATGTGCGGCCTACCGTATTAGAATTCATTAATATTCTTCAGTAACAATAAATTAATGCAAGTTAAACGAAATGGAAAATGGTTGTTTTTAGCATAATTGTTTAATTTCACACGCATATTGTCACGCCTAATAAGATGCACGTGATTCGTTCTGCAATTTTGTAAAAGTAAAGATTTATTAGATGTTTTGTGTTACTATCACGAGCAACACACACACATACATACATTAAGACACTTTTTTAAATAATTTTTTCCAGCTGTTTTGATTATTTTTTCATGTTTTACGCTTTCCCTTACTATACTGAAATAGGTCTAATCTCAAAGTTGCAATCTTTATTCCATGAGAAAATAGCTCTTCAATCTTGCAAATCAATCAATCATCAACATAAATAATATTCCCACCCGCACGCAAAATACGCGTTTTGGACGTGCGAGTTGCAGACACCAGTCCGTTATACAATACAACACCCTTGGTGACACGTTGTGACGTTTTAGGCTACTCCTCCTCACGCCTCAAGCATCACGGATATTTTTTATTATTGAAACCAGCAGTCAGAGCCCCATGGGCGGCTTAAAAACTCAGACACCAGGCTCTAACCACACGATAAAGAACAAGAAAAATTATTGAAAAGATCAGATACTTTTAAAATCTGTTTTAATAAAAAAATATCATAAAACTAGACTCAATTCATTATTGGTAAAAAAAATGTTTCACGTCTTTAAACTATTTTTTTTCATCGCACGAAAAGGTACACAATTTTTTTAATCTCCTCCCCCCATTTTCTCCCCTTACGTGATTAAAGGACGACCCCTTACCACTGACGTGCCGTTGCCTAAGCTGGTAACGATTACGTAAACTATTAAAAAAAAATACAACATAATTATTTAGGTCAACTCACCCCGGCTCCTTCGATATGAAGTCATGTAGGGCCCTTGCGTGCGGAGGTAACTGCTTACCGCCTGCCTGAACACCTTGTAACGCCTGAAAAACATTATTAGTTTAATAATATGATTTACTTAACATGTATTTTATTTTTTCAACGCACGTTATTGTTGGGGCTTACAAATTTGTTTGGTCATGATAATGGAACTAGTATTCTAGGATAAATAAATTGATATAAGTACGTACATGAGTTATTCTAACTTAACAGACATATTGTATGATTATCACTTGCGTCGGTGAAGGAAAACATCGTGAGGAAACCAGCATGCCTGAGAGATATTTCTTGACGGCATGTGAAGCCAAGTCAGAGGCCCGTGGGCGGTATAAAATCTCTGACACCAGGTTAGGCACTAACCACACGATAAAGAAGAACAGGCATACATATGTGATGCTGGGGAGCGTTCCGCCTCCTCTACTTCTCAAAAAACACTAGGAAGTGGTTCATAAAGCGTTGATTCCCAGCCTAGTCTTATTTGGACAAATTATGACATTTCAAGGGGTGATCAGCGTTTCGTTTAGCCAGACAGCCAGAGCTCGAGCACTCTTATATCCATCCACAGTCATACTCAAAACTTTCCTCACCACATTTTAAAGTTTTCCCGTTCCTAATTTATTTTTTTGTGTAATCCCGATTCCTTATCCCTAGACTAACGGTATCCGCGTTAGTCCGGGGAGAATGGAGGTTTATGTTGGACTCTGACCAACTAAAACCCCCGTTCCTGCAAGTACCTGAATGCATGCCCCAAGTTCTGCTTACCTGGGAATGCCCGCTCCTTGAAGTCCGCTGTCCAGTGACCAGCTTTCTTGGAGCCGAGTTCTTCATGCCCTCGAGGATCCTCATGAGGAGAACATTCGGAGGTAACTCCTCCACCTTCACTTCTACCAGGACCCTGCATTCTGGACAACGTAACTCCTTGTGGGATTCTATTATCACCTGTAATGAAAAAAAAAAGTTTAATTTAAATAATTATAAGTAAAAAACGTAAATAGCAAAACAAAATAATGTTTCCACAGCACACAGTTGTTGAGGATGGGATTCGTCGTAGTCCACCACCCAGGCCTAATGTGGGATGGTGGAAGTCGCCAGTCTTTGATTTTAGGATTTTAGGATCCTTCAACGGTTTTGACATAGCGAAAAATCACACTGAAAGGCTCCGAAAGAATTACACAAATAGCATAATGATTTTATATCTGCATTGCATCCTAAGCGACACCTTGTACGATAATATCGGAGTACAGGCAACCTCGTGAACTCTGATAAGAACAAATAAATCATTTATCAGACCTCCGAAGACGCAGAAGGCCAAACGAGGAACAGACTTAGTCGAAATCCGGTGTCTGCCTCCAGGGACATTTTTAACTAGAAACCAAGAACCATTCTTCAAGATTAATAAGACATTTAAAAGGATTCGTAAGATTGAATTGGGTTCGTTCATTGCTTACAAACGAAATAAAACAAGCAGTAGTGACCGGATTTTGACTCACCCGAAATGAAGGGCGTTTATCATCCCACGCTAGTTGGGAGTAATAAATTGAGGGAAACGAATTGTCCTAATGCTCGTAGGCGATGGGCTGACTCTAGTTTACTAGTATAACCTTTGAGCCAGTCCAAACAATGTGACTATTTGAAATGGTTTTTTCGCTTCTAATTCTAGAGCGTTGAAACCTTCACGTTAATCTTCCTTCTGCATTTGCCAATTCGCCATCCCGGTTGATTGCGATGGATTCACCTATCTTTTGCTTGGGACACGAACATAACTGGTGAAATGATCATGTGGATGATCTACATATACAAGGTGTAAACGGACCCTTCACGAAGCCGTTAACCAGGCATTTTGCAAATTAAATTAAATAACTCTACGTTAAAACGATTGCGAGGTAGCAACTTTTTTTGGGCTGAAAAATCACGTTTTACGATAGGACTCCACGTAACGCACCCAAAACATTGTGCTATGGATGTATTGAACAGTGTCATGGAGGTATAAAGTTTAGTTACGCATGGGCCGATGCCTGCCAGGGCTGCAAGACTGTTCGAAAGAGATACCGCGGCCCTGGAACACAAAGGGCAAAGAAGGAACATGGATGGGTTTTAGTCAGTACAAGTCTGACACTCCCTTTCGCTCCGCCCAGAGCGGGGGGGTTATTTGATGATTTCCCATCCTAAAAAAAAAAGCATTCAAAATTTGTTTGTATTAAAAAAAAAAGTCGAAGGTTCCCAGGTATGGTCCGCAACAAAAAAATATTACAAGGACTGGGAGAAAAAGTGCTTTTCGGTTTCCTTAAGGGTCTTTTTACATCCATTAGGTACACCTCTGCGTACCCCTTAGGGATTTACAGGCGCGGTGTTATGTTCTGTTGTAAAACTTTCAGGGCAAGGCAGGGGTTAGTAAGATGACACTGTCTTTAACCCCCGACGCAAAAAGAGGAGTGTTATATGTTTGACCGCAATGTGTGTGTGTGTCTGTCTCTGGCACCGTAGCTCTTAAACGAGTGAACCGATTTCGATGCAGTTTTTTTTATTTGAAAGCTTGTTTCTTGGCGATGGTTCTTAGAAACGTTTTATCAAAATCGGTGTAGCCATTTACTAGATTTGGGGGATGAAAAATCGAATATTTTCAAATATACCCAAGTGGGGTATCAAATGATAGCGAATGATGTGTAAATTACAATTAGACATGATTAATCAAAACCGGGTCAGCCATTTTATTGACTTTACAAATGTTTGTTCGCTTTTCTTTGTAGCGATGGGGCTTTTTTAATTTTTTTTTTAAATTGTCTTATTAGTTAACTATGCAAATGATGAGAAACAAAACACAAGGATAACTCTTAAAAACACTAAGTTTTGTTTAAAACTCAGTCTACATATGAGAACAGCTCAATAATAAATAACTGAAAAGAAAATATCAGCCATTATTCATGCACATAATAATTCCGAATGTTTATAAATGGAAATTGTCTCTTTGAGAACATAGTATTTCTTAATTTTACAACGTTATTAAAGGGAACTGAAAATGTAAAATAAATGAAACTCATTTAGAGATGTATGCTTGTTTTTTTTCGCTACAATATGAAGGATTTATTTGAATAAAACTTGAATATTATATGACTCTGAAACAGACGAGTTCTTCAATAAAAGACGGGAATGAATAGACGCACAGAAGGACCAACGAAGACTTGAATGAAGCGCAAAGCCAAAAGCCGACTCAATTTGGGACTGGCCTGTCTGCACACCATATTTTGATCGAAGAACTAATTGGTACCCCTGCCAAATTACATAATCAAAATCTACTAAGTAGAAAAATTGACCGATAGTATAAAACTAAGTAGCTTCTCATGTCTGTCTATGTAGCTGTTAAGATCTTTGCAACTATACAATGGATTTCTCGATGTTTTGATTTTTGACATTTCACTAAATCAGAAAATAGCACACGCGCATAGCAGGGGGAGTCGATGGAAATTATAAACAGACAGCGCCCACATATTTTATTTTATAGCAAGAGTAACCACTCCCCTAAAAAAATACATTTAAGTCATAAAACTCTTCGCAGAAGCCAGTGAGTCACCAAAACAATTAGCTAATGTGCCCGTGTTTGCGACCGAATCGCTTGTTCATCAATTAACGTAGGTGTTGCTGCCAAAACGGTCAAGATCAATGTAGCTTTAATAGGAACGCAGCAATGTAATTGTACAAATCGTTTCAACAGGGAGACAAAGCGACACTTACAATCCTACGCAATTTGGAACGAACGGACTGAAATTAGTCCTTGCATAGTATAGTGCATGAAACTTTATGGTCATGTCTATTTTTGAAAATGTCTGTTTTAAACATCAGCCTTGTTTCGCATCTAAGCTTTTTATTTTCATCCGTCTACGGCCGACAGAAAGAGTTATTTTTGTGTAAATTGCTAATACAAATACAATTTTTAGCCAGTAAGTGTTAAAGCTTAAATTTGCATGAAAGATAGTAAGTAGTCACAAGTACCACCGTATTATGTTAACCGACGACCCTAATGAGATGGCTGGGTGAGACTGGATGATGAAGACAGAGTATATAATGTCGTGGGGCAGCTAAGGAGAAGCCTATGTCCAGCCGTGGACTACAATAGGCTGAGTAGATGTAAATTGATTGATTTTAATCAAAGTGTGTACCTCGTCGAAAGATAACAGGATGTATTAATCACCGTTTAAAAGCCAAAAAATCTTATCACTATCGACACAATTCTCTCACAAAAAACCATTTTTATTAAGATTAGCATTTAAATAAAAACAAAAGGTACATTTTATAACAACACGAAGGCACTAGGACTTTATCTAATCTATCAATTATCAGCAAGTTTAGTAAGTCAAGGTGGAACTATTTGACGAATGCGTGTTTATGTATAATCGGCATGAATTGATAAGTTAAAGATAACTTCATTTACTTCCGCTTTGATCCTGATTCCTGCCCCAAATGTACCTAACTTCGCCTATAACTTATTGAAAGGTAAATAGAATATGATCCGTACTAATACTACAAACGCGAAAGTAAGTTCTGTCTGACTGTTATCTTCCATGAAGTTAGGCAAAATAATTAACCTAAGACACTATGATGGGTGTAAAAGTACCCTTAACGAAGCCGAAAGGCACTTGTTCGTCAGTGCGATTATTTTGTGTTCTAGAACATACCTTTTTTTTTTTTTTTTTTTAGGATGGGAAATCATCAAATGACCCCCCCCCCCCCCCCCCGCTCTGGGCGGAGCGGCAGGGAGTGTCAGACTTGTACTGACTAAAACCCATCCATGTCCCTTCTTTGCCCTTTGTGTTCCAGGGCTGCGGTATCTCTTTCGAACAGTCCCGCAGCCCTGGCAGTCTAGAACATACCTGAGAATGTTCTAGTTACGGAGATATTGGGGGTCAAAGTTCCAACTTTTTCTATTTTTTTTTAATACATGTTTTTAATGTTATAGCTTTGTTTTAAATACCTCCACGACCCCCGTACTGTTCAATGCATCCGAGAGCACAATGGTTCGAGTGCGTTACATAGGACCCTATACCATAAAACGTGATTTTCACCCCCAAAAAAAAAGTCCGTTTCCCAGCAAAAATTTTTGCGTAGCATTACTTAGTTTGATGTATAGAATGTATGGTTGACGGCTTCGTGAAGGGTTCGTTTACACCTTGTAATCCCGCCGCGACTAAGTGCTAGTTATCGTCGTATTGCCTGTGTAATATTTTTTCCTATCTTTACATTTCACCGATATCATCCTATAATATTTACATGGATTTTCTCAGCAATTTATTGAGGTTATCTTGCTAATCCATGGTACTTTATCTATCACGGCATTTTATCCTTACGATTCAAACTGAATGCCTCTAGACAGCCTGTAATTAAACTGCTCCCTGCTTGAAGATCTTGGAAGCTAACCCCACAATTACAGTGTAATACATTCCCTAACTGCAGTAGCGAGTCCCATTGTGCCAGAGAATATGACCTCTTTGGCACAGCATGTGCGCTGTGTTGTAATAATATTCTTAATAGCGAAAAAAAAATTAAGATGGCTAAATCTTTGCGCTTTTCGGCCAGTGTTCTTCTAGCAAGACAAATGGGTTTGATACACCATACAGTTCATTAACGATTACATTTTCCGGTTTTTGTTAAAAAAAAAAAAAACTTCGGTTAGTTACAAATAATAGTTTTATGGTCAAATTAAACCTTTTTATCTAAGCGACTGACAAGGTTATGCAAGCAATAGGTAAATGGATTTCCAAAAATCAATCAAAGGTTTTAAAAATTGACGTGGTCCAGAAATTAACATAAATAAAGTGTCCAAAACTTCTATGTCAACTTTTAGAGGTGGAGGTTGTGTTAAAAAGTAGATAAGTGTTTCGTTTTCTTTTATTAAACACCACCTTTTACACCCAAAATCCTTCATTCTTCAAATAAAACACCTATTACGAAAAGAATCTTCAAACATAGAATGAAGACATTGCTTCATCTACTGACAGTACATCTCATAGCCTCTTCACGACCCTCAAACTTAGGGATCCACAAATAAATACCGACTCTTTTGGTTTGAGAGTAAATATAAATAAACAGTTAAGGCACTAGACGTTATTACTCGCCAGAGACATGGCCGCCATCTATTTATACGACGGCCCCATCTGAAATGTACATTCGGCAAAGTTAGTAGTTGATCACTTTTCACCCTTACACTTTAATTATAAGGTTGCAAAGTGGTCAACCGCTAAGTTTGTCGAATGTACGTGGATGGACAACCCGCTACCCAGTGGCGTACATCTGTAAGTGGGACATTTAAGTGATCAATACCGTTTCTAGACTAGTGACCGACGAACCTATTTTAACAATTTATGGTTTTTATATTTTTAGACTTCTTTGTTTGCGGATTTGTGAATGGAATCTGTTTGGTTAGTTGTTGCTTTTACAGTGTTTGTGTTTGTAAAGCATTAATACAATCGATTTATAGTTCTGGTATTTTAACATTGATGCAACTTCAGAATATTTCTATTTAGATACGCATTTGATAAAAAATATCGATGTTAATAAAAGGGGACATTCTTGGACAGCTGCATGTTTGAGTGGGAGAAGCTGTACTGCACCAGGTCATGACTCCAAAAGAGACAATTTTATGTGTGTAGTATGTTTGAGAAGATGCCTTCGCCCAGCATTGGGACAGCAATAGGTTGGTATAATTATTATAGCCGCATTTTGTATCTTGCGAAAGAAAATATCCTAATCACTATTAAAAAAAAAAAAAAAAAAAGTTTGTAAGGATGGATAGATGTTTGTTACTCTTTCACGCAAAAGCTTCTAACCGGATTTCGATGAAATTTGGCAAACAGATAGTTTTAACCTGTATAAACACATACGATACTTTATATCCCGGTAGTACGATCCCGTGGGACAACTACCGAACTCCACGTGGGCGAAGCCGCGGGCATAATCTAGTTGGTCTATATTACGATTAATGGATTTGTGAGGAAACTTTTGAGTATGAATGTGGACGGGTATAAGAGTAGAGAAACACCAAAGAAACGATGGATGGACTGTGAAGAATGATACGGCAAGAAAGGAGGTGTCTGATGAGATGACGAGTAATAGAGCAGTATGGAAGAAGAAGACATGCTGCGCCGACCCCAAATAAATCGGGATAAGGGCAAGAGAATGATGATTACGATTATTGGATATTAAATTAATAGACATTATAGACTCAACAATTAAACATCAGGTTACATCATTAAATCAGATATAAAAAAAAAATCTCATTGTACCGGCTAGACGAGATAATACCGGATACGCGCAACACAGACATGGAGAACGATTGAAAAAAATGGGCCAAAAATAACATTTCAATATTGTACATGATTTAACGTTAATCGTGCACTTAGCCGCAATGACATCACAAGCGGTGGGATTACAGAATCAACCGGTGAAAGTGAACTACAGACACGCAACAGGCGATCAATAAAGTAAGCGAACAAGGCGCCTACCATCACCTCTTATAACAGTGCTTGCTTATGCACGCGGCTTCGGCCGCATGGAGTTCGATAAATGTCCCATATTTATCCCAAACAAACCACAAACAAATAGATAAATATCGTATGTGTTAAACCTGGTGAAATGCTATCTGTATGCTAAATTTCATCTAAATCCATTCAGTAGTTTTTGCATGAAAGAGTTACAAACATCCATCCATCCTCATAAACTTAAAATTTATAATATTATTAGGATTATTTCGTCTTTATCGCTTGGTTAGTGCCTAACCTGGGGCAGTTTTTTTTATCCCGTGGACCATGACTTGGCTTTACATGCCGTCGAGAAATCTTTCTCAGGCATGCTGGTTTCCTCACGATGTTTTCCTTCACCGAAGCAAGTGATAATTATACAATACGCACATGAATCCGAAAAATTAGAGGCACTTGGTTAGTCCGACGCGGTCACACCACTAGGCTATCACTGCTTTTTAGTATTATTTTGTTCTAGACTGTCTCGTTGGTCTAGTGGTCGAAAGCTGGACTGCTGAGCATGATGAGGTCTTGAGTCCGATTCCAAGGTCGTCCAGTGTTATTCGGTATTTTCTCAGTAGCAGCCACGGAGGCTGGATTTGTGCCCGGTTGATAGCAGGCTCACCCCCTATTACAAGGGACTTAGGCTGCCTGTCCACCGGAGCGGAGCGAGCCTGCGGAGCGGAGAAACGGAGAAATATTAACCAATAGGATTGCATGAAATTTCCGCTCCGCTCCAGCATGCAATCCTATTGGTTAATATTTCTCCGTTTCTCCGCTCCGCAGCCTCGCTCCGCTCCGGTGGACAGGCAGCCTTAAACATAACTGGCGAAATGTGGGTATACTATTAGGTACACCTCTGCCTAACCCTTCGGGAATTACAGATGTAATGTTGCAAGAGATGGAGCCAGACGTCCACTACAGCTTCATCCCTTTCTCATACTCAAGTTACATTCTAGTAATGCTGCTATAAAAGGTTGTAGAGGCGCCAGCACATCAAGCTATTCGAAACTGTCAAATTTTCCCAATCAACCTTGAACCAACCTTAATGCTTTAACGATAAAGTTGAAAATCTTCAAAAGAAATTTGACAGATTGTAGTAGCTTGATGTGCTGGCGGCTGTACAAGCCCAAGTCGCGAGCGTTAAATATGCAGAGGATTTCTCAAAATAGGTTTTATTATGTAGACACGGAATCTAAAGAATGGTTTTGAATAGACCGGTTATTTTTAACTTTAAATATTAGCCGTTTGTTACATTAGTACATCAAACTAATTTAGACAAGCGAACAATGCGAGTATGAGAACGAAAAATAGAGGTATGAGGTGAATGAGTTCGCTATGGAAAGCAACATTTTATAAAGGGTTACATAAAACCTTTTTTTGGACGCATGGCACTCGTGGGCTGCAGCTGAAAATCAGCGTCAGGTGGGACACCTTGTGTTGCCATCTGGCATTATGCTGAGCTGAGGTGGCTGAAGCCCTTATGGCATTATAAGTTTTGTGTTTATTCATTTTGTTAAATTTTTAATATGTTTTGTTTTGAATGATGCCGAATAAACACAATTTTCTTTCTTTATTTCTTTTGGAACTATATTAACCAGTCAAATCCATATTTATATAAAAAAATGCGAAAAACTCCAGCTTGATAATTGATTGCGAATTCCACTTCAACACAGGCTCTTCCCGACAGAACTTTCGCTTGGGATAATCCACCACCACGCGGGCGAAGCCCTGGGCAAAAGCTAGTGCGAAATAAACCAACCCCGGAAATACAGTAATACAAGGGAACTCTACTTCTGAAGATCAGCCTTCCTTGGTCGCTGTGACAAGCATTCCTGGGAGACTTGCCATAGCCGTCACATTTGGCAAGTTTAGCGAGCGCACCGTTGGATTTAATACTGCATCACCTTGATATCAATTTAACTATTAGATAGCTAATCTTACATTTTAGTATAATTATGACGATAAAGAGAGCAAGAATGAGGGAGCAAAAATCAGCGCATAATAAACCGTTTGCTGACACAGGCTTCTTCCATTAGAGGGGGTGGGCCCGTCTTCGAATTTTTGGTTCTCGGAAATACCAGTTTCACCACAAATTTTTCTTCACCGTTTTCTGAGCAGCGGTGACAACTGATGAGTGATGACACACTAATCATAGCTGATTATTATTATTTTATTTAGCTATTATTCACAGAAATTAGATGACATAATTATTAATAATTATTTTAAATTGAATGTGGATTATTACTGTTTTGAATTTGTTATTCCATCTTTGACATGTTTTTTGATTGTTTGATGTTTTAATGTTACTTTTTTATTTTAAATTTTATTTTTACTAAATTTCTATACAATGAGACTTATGATTAGAGATTGGATCATCTGAAAGAGTTCCTGGAAACATTTCAGTATTCCACACGGAGAGACTTCATCAGTAGAAATTCTGTATACCTTAACAGTAAGCGTATACCGTATACAGAAGTTAGGGTCTAACTGATGAGGATAACAGAATTTCACCCTGATTCAGGCTTTAGACTACAGACAGACAGATGGCATGACATCATCAATCAAGTCTACATCTCTATAACCACGCCAATACAATAACATGATGAGTAGACCAGAAGAAGACATACAAAATCCACTCCCAGGCGCCATACTCAATTATAGCAGGGTCGTTTTATTTAATCTTGTGAAACAGACACTCTTTTAATAAGAACAAACTGTTGTTGGATGCTATTTAATCAAATTATTCATTCTTTAACATCTTTCCTTGAATTTAGTGACTAACATATTATGAGGTGAGGCTTCTATGAAGTAACGGGATTTTAACGTTGTCTGAACGACTGGTTATGAGGACGCGATTTATCGATGTTATGTCGTGTTGAAATTAGAAAAACACTATCAGCTGCCCGCGACTTCGACCGCTTGGAAATTTTGATGTGTGAGAAAGAAAAGATAACCTATATCTTCCCAAGGATATAATGTATTTCTTCGCCAAATTTCATTACGATCCGATTAGGTGTTTAATCGTGAAAAGCTAACAAACAAATAGAGTTACTTTCGCATTTATAATATTAGTATGAAGTATGGATTGTGAGGAAACCGACATCTCCAGGATCCAAAAATTCGAAGTGAGTAATGCAATACAACAACCCAACATTTCACGATATTTACCTTCGTGGTGGAGAAATAAATTACCAAGTCTACTAAGTCTGCTGCCTAGGTTCTCACTCATGACCTTGGACAGGTAAATCGGGCCGATATCACTGGGCTACCACTGCTGTCTGGGGCACTAATGAATGACTAACACGATTCTTTTTTTGCAAATAGTTCGTGTTATCGTTTTGTGTCTTAACATATCTTTTTCTCCTCGAGAGGTATCCGTCTACGGATGCCTCCCGAAGCAAGCAAATGACTCAGAGGCAGGTGTATTATTAGTATATTAGTTATTGTCATTGTAATTTTAGAATTTTAGTTTTAATTTGTTTTATTTAATTATTTATTTTTATAAACATGTGACTGGAGTTTTAATTTTTTTATAATTGTTGATTTAGTCATATAATAATTTAAGTATTTTAATTTTAATTGATCTTAATTGTAACACTTTGTCTCAAATGTATGCATCATATGATCCTTAATGGATTGAATTAAATGATTTTGATTTTTTTTGAATTTGAAGCATATTCTCTGAACCGCTTGCACACAACGAATCCCTATAATATTATTGATAGAGACCAGTTAAAATTATTTAGCAATTGCCTAAGGCGTTGGTTGGAAACGGCGATGGAAAGGTCATGAGTTGAACCCGTTCTTACTCGCTGATCGTGGTAAATGCACTTCGAATGCAAGCATGCAGTGTTTGTGTTTGCTAGAAATAACACCGTCAGTTCTTTGTCAATTTGATCGGATACTTTGGCCAGATGTTTCGTCAATCGGTCGATCTGATTTCATTTTTTTTCACAATAAATCGATAATTTTCAGACGATAATATGATTGCACAAAACTAGAGCTCATCCGACCAGGTACTGGTGCAAATATTAACGTAACGATTAAATAGTATCTGTAACAAGCTACTTTAATTAAATATTTGAAGTAATCATTTTATATGTATAACACTGATCACGAAGAAATGATTTAAAATTGGAATGCTGCGTGTGTGATACCAAAAACTGGTAGCAACTTTCTAGTCAGCCAGTATTGCTGCAAACGAATGTATCACTGTGTAGGTATTATACAACGGAGGTTTACTGACATAACGGGCTGGCTGCATTAAATGTCAGGTGAAAACGATAAGCATTATAAATAGGATAATGTCCATCCTTGACCATTGTGTAACGAAGTATTTTATACACCTACTATCTACTTGCTTATTTTTATATGGGGTGGTTGGGACACCGACGCGAAAGCGGTTACCACATATTCAGCACTTCATTCTGAGCCATATTATAGTATGATTTCGTGGCTAAATATGAACGGCCGCACGGGTCGATCTCCAAGGTTAAGCAGTGCTTGTCAAGGTCGGTTCGTGGATGACTTGACCACCCGTTAAATACCGATTTAGCTCCGTGCCTCGAAAAGCAGGCTAAGCCGTTGGTCCCGACTGTGATTTGCAGATCATTGACAGTTGTTACAGAAGAAGAATATATATTTATGTAGACGTAGTCGACATAGTCATATTCTATATATAGAATTATTTTTTTGAAAACCGTAGATTCTAAAAAAAAAAAACTAAATCACTGAAAGGCTACCAATCAGATTAATATTATCGTATCAAATGACAATCTATCACCAACTAATGAATAAGATAATAAGGCTTCTGATATAACTAATGTTCGTACGCATTTTTAGCAATGATCCTCAATTCGTTATGGGCAAAGCCATTGTGTTGCAAAATAGGTATTAGGGATATCTCTCGTATTCGTTTTTAGGTTTTCAGGGTTCCGTACCCTTCGGGTAACCAACGGGACCCTATTACTAAGCCTCCGCTGTCCGTCTCGGCCCGTCCGTCCATCTCTGTCAGCGGGCTGTATCTCATGATCCGTATAAGGTAGACAGTTGAAATTTTCACAGAATGTGTATTTCTGTTGCCGCTACAAATAATAAATTAAAAATTAAAGGGGGTTCCCCTACTACGATGGTACGGAACTCTTCATGCCTTCATGTTCAATTCTCACTTGGCCGGTTTTTGAACACGTTCCACGCTATGGTATTGAGACTCATTCATAGACTAGACTTAAATGTTTTAAATAGCCCCGACTAGTCTCCTTGTTCCTGTATTATACCTAAATACCTAATCGAATCTTTTAGGTACCTATATAAAACATAATGTTTGTTTGTTCGTAATTTACGAGTTGGCGTACCGTTCATACAAATGCAATAAAACTTTTTCATCTTATGGATTGCACTTGCGCGAAGGTTATAGAAAAAAAAACGCTTACGAGGAAGGCGAAGCCGCGAGTGGGAGCTAGTCTAATTACTAATATTATAAAAAAAAAAAAGGTAAGGTAAATTTATTTTGTAAGTTTGTATATTTTTTAGGGAATAATATGCGGAACTACTGATTCGCTTCCGAACATTCTTTCACTAACGGAAAGCTGCATCCCCTAGTGTCATAGGCGACATTAAAACCGTTCCTGGTTAATTTCCGTACATAACAGGAGTGAAGCCGCGAGCAACCGCTAGTTACCAAAAAAATTTTCGAGAAAATGAATACAGAAAGAAGAAAAAGCCAACTGACGAAATACACCACATATTTATCAACTAAGAGTACCGCACAAGTCAACAACACAAGTGCATCAAAAATATTATGACATACAACTACCAATTAACGAGACACGGGAATGTCATATAAAATGGATGGCTGCATGATTCAGGCGCGTGAGTCAAAGCAGAGTGTTTAGATAGGGCGATCTAACTACTGTAACTACTGCTTATTTACGATGGCCGTCAAGTCAGGATGCGGTGAAGGGGGGATGTGTGATATTTGACGGCACAGTGGCTGGGCGATTGGCTGCTGCTCTGCGTGTCGCTGGTACGGTTCCCGCACGGAACAAATATTTGTATGGCCTGCAGGTAGTTGTTCTAGGTCTGGCTGTTCGTGTATGTGATTTTAAATGACCACCATACAGGAGAAATTCATAGTGGGGTAACGTTTAAAAAAAAGAAGTAAATGAACGGTTATCGATTTGATAAATTTTGAATAAAACCGGTATGTCCAAAAATTCGAAGATATGATGCGCCACCAACCCGTACTAGGCGCGCGTGTTTGCCCAGACTCTCTCAGGAGGGGGCTTGTGTCCCAGTGGTGGGAACATTATAGGCTGTACTGATTAAGATGGTATCGAAGAGTGCGCGGCGCTCCCTGGGCAGTCACCTGCGCTACCAAAAATCAACCGGCTGACCGGTAATCTTTTTTCTACTGATACGAGGTTTTATTCTCGTAGTTCACGCCGACAAAAGAAAAGAAAATTTCCATTGCACGAAAGCAGAAACATTTGCGTCATCCATAAAATATCCAAGGTCTTCAGAAAAAAGCTCTCGGCCAAATACTTTTAGAAAAAAAAAACGCGTGTACTGTTCCCATCCGCCTGTTCACCGGTAGTGCTTGTTTATATTACGCTGCCCCAATTCGAGAGCCCGAACATATGACTTTGTTACAAAAACGTTACTACATTGACTATGATGTTTTAATGGCGCAATGTTTATTGGAAAACAGCTATTGGTATGTTTGGCACAGAGAAGTGTGGATGAACAAACCACCGCGTTTCATCCCGAGGGTGTCGTAAAATGTGACAGATTCTTATCGGTAACATTTTGTGCCGATCCTATGGTACGTCTACAGGGAAACATCAATAATCACAATGTATGGTAGTACGTGACCACTAAATGCAACCGACCTCTTCAGGTAGCTTTCAGCGTATGCTCCCACTGCGACTCTGAAGTTTCTCTATTGATGCTAACTTAGCGGATAAAGATGAGAAGGCATGGCCTTGTTTTTCGACCGAAGCGGTTGCCTCCCCGGTCCCCGATGTCTGTCTCTTTCTATCTAGGATCAGCCTTTGCTCAATCCAGCAATGCAACCTCTTTCTGGGTAATAATACGCTCGTGATGGAGAAAAGATGAGAGTTGGATTGTTTGCCACGTTTTCTAAGGTGTGGGTGAATTTTGCATATCAGTACCCATGGTCTTCTTCTTTATCGTGTGGTTAGTGCCTAACCTAGTGTCAGAGTTTTTATGCCGCCCATGGGCCTCTGACTTGGCGTTTACATGCCGTTGAGAAATATCTGTCTGGCATGATGTTTTCCTCACGATGGTTTCCTTCACCGAAGCAAGTGATAATTATACAATACGCACATGAATCCGAGAAATCAAAGGTGCGTGTCTTGGGTTCCCATGGATTTATGTGGTTAAAATAAAAATGAATGCTAAAAAAGCAATCAATGTATTAAAATGAGATTTATTTATAGCGGTGCTCGAATACACAAGTTATGTTGTTTATTATAATACATTTTAATTTTACTCGTTACTCTAACCGCAAAAGATATGCATAACTTCGCAAAATTCTGTATAATTTACGAATAATAAATAATTATCCAGAATCTGAAGCACAAACACCTGTCTACGTGCAACAGTAAACGTCTAACATTTTACAGACTACCTACTGATATAATTCCTGAAGTATGAATTACCGCAAACACTTCATGAATTTATTTCATACTTTTTACCTTACAGGATAAAACTGGGAATCATCGTTGAGCAATTATTATAATTATTTATAAAGGTTCAATTTCCCCGTTATATGTATAACAATCTGATGACCGATTTATTACGATTGTGGTCAACCAATTTAACATTAACCATAACCACCAAGCTTGGCAAATAGATTGGTGATTAACTGTGTGAAACGGGACAGCAGATGATGCCCATCCCCATGACATATTACTTTACTGATCATTTACTACCTTAGCTAAAGCTTTCAAAGTTTCTCGTATTTCTACAGCGGCTTTTTATCAACGTTATCACTACAATCGGAGTCTCATCGTAGCCGATAACCCACTCCATGTCCTGCTCCTTGTGCCACTCCACCTGCACCTTGAGGGATCTGTCCCAGGCCACTAATAACGTTATTGAAGTGGCAAATTTCTGGTCGAAGCTTATTAAACACTAAAGGTAGCATCGGCACACCGGAGAAGAACTATTATAATTTTTTATAGGCCCTTGCTTGGTCTGTACGAATCCGTGATTAGACCTGTCGTACTGTATGGATCGGAATGCTGGGCTGTGAAGAAGGTGGATGAATAGATGATGGAAAAAAGATTGCATGTAGCGGAGATGAGAATGTTGAGGTGGATGTGTGGTGTGAAAAGAATGGATAAGGTAAGGAACGAGTATTTTAGAGGAAGTTTAAAAGCTGCGCCAGTTACAGAAAAGATGAAAGGAAATCGACTGTCTTGGTATGGACATGTGATGAGGAGGGACGAATCGCATGTGACTAAAAGAGTGATGAATGAATATAAACCTTAATGGGTGGAGAGGGAGAAGAAGACCAAAGAAATAATGGATGGATTGTGTGAGGAATGATATGAAAGATAAAGGACTAAATGATAGCGTGACGGTTGACAGAGGAGAATGGAAGAAAAAAACGTGTTGCGCCGACCCCTTAGTCTTCTTCTCTGTTCTACTAATGTGCGTTAGTATTCAGATCTAATACTGGATGGATCAGACAATCGTAGGTACTAAGAAATTGGAAAGTCAGAAATGTAGACGAAGCCTAAAGGTCTTGCCACAGGGCGGTGTCAAAAGGTTATCAATGATGAACAACAATGGAGTCTTAAGTATTCCTAGGACGGATGTTGGAGACGCGAGACTAGAAATTATGAGACTATTGTTTTGATTCTAGATAAGTTATGGATTCCTCATGGATTTTATTGATTGCGGTTTGCATGAGTTAGTGTTATATGTTTAATGCTTTACAAGGCAAAAACAGACGAACACGTTAACGCTATTTAAAGAAATTCGCAAAATTGAATTTTAATCGTTTTGTCCTTTCTGTGCGAGTCAAATAAATACTTTTTCTTTTTTTCAAATTGAGTTTTCATTCATTTAAAACGAGACATCATAAAAGTCTTTAAAAGCCGGTCCAAACTAGACCTCTTTTAGAGGGGAAAATCAGGACCCCAGGCAATTGATTAAAATGGCCTTAAAATTGTTTCAAATAGATGGTAGGATTGGACGATTACTTTTAAACTTTGTCAATTCATGTCTGATGAAGATGTTATTGACAATCTATCTTTTTATCTCATGCATGGTTAACCTCACCGGTGACCCAACGGTAACTAGCCAGTTTTAGATCGGGTTGAAACCAAAGAAGGTAGGCACATCACTCTTTGTAATTGAATTCATCAACATTGCTCTCAACGCGGAGAAGGACAACTTTGTGAGAAAACCGGTAGGTTCTAGAACCAAATCGAAGCCAGGTGTGTCCTGGGATCGAATTACGCACTAGTATAAAAAGGGATAGCCTAAAACGTCACGTATAGTATTCTATACGTGACGTTTTAGGCGCGGCGCGGCGCGGCGGTGCGTGGCGTTTTTGTTTTTAGAGTACTTTGAGTCATGGATAGGTACTTTATTGGAGTACCTATCCATGACTCAAATATTGTAAGCAGGTGGATCACTGCTGCAACAACCCATGAGTAATTGCACAGCAGAGACCCACATAAACACAGTCCAGGCAAGTGGCAATCATGCTTAAGATACTGTTGGTGCTGCTCCACAATTTACATGGAGCGACTGCCTATCTGACCTCTACAACCGAGTTACTGGGTAACGCGTTGCCCCTTGGTAAGACCCTTCAGTCCTTACGTCATCTGTCTTAATACTACAACTCACCTTCAAGCATTTGAGGCAGAAAGTATGCTGGCATGGCAAGACACGCGATGAGGTGTCGAGTCGCTCCAGACAGACGGAGCACTCGAGGAGGTCGTTGAGTAAACCCTCATCCATGCCGGTCGGGGCACTGGAAACAAAACACGACATGGTCAATCATACAATAATAAATAGTCCTCAAAACTGAATTTCAGCAACGGCGGTATCTCAGCGGAGACCAGCCATCCACGCGGAAATATCTACAGCCTTTTTCAGGTAATTGCAGGGCAAAAACCTCCGAACGCCATCCTTATCGGTTTCGCGGCAATTTACTTCAGATCTTAGAGCAGCGGTGGCCCATAGAGCAGCAGCGGTGGCCCTGAGAGCAGCAGCGGTGGCCCAGTAGTGGCGGCCCCGACTTACGAGCAGTAAATCATGGGTCCGAACCCAGGCAGGCGCATTACTTTGTGTAATTTATTTCATCACCACTGCTCTCCAAAACGGTGAAGGAAACATCGTGAGGAAACCGGCATGTCTTGGAACCGAAAATTCGAAGACATGTGACATCTACCAACCCGCACTAGGCCCGCGTGGTGGATTGTAGCCCATTCCCTCTCATAGAAACAAGAACATAACTGGCCAAATGTGATTGTATTATTAGGTACACCTCTGCCTAACCTTTCGGAATTGCAGGCGCGATGTTTTATATTATGTCCCTCTCATAGAAAGCAGGCTTGTGTCCCAGCAGTGGGAACATGCTTAGGGTCTATTCACACGGCGTTTTTCACGCACTTCAAACATAATTAAACAAACACTGTTTTAAGCTTTCACAGTTTACAACTAAACTAATACTGTCACTTACGGGATATCTTCCGTGATTGTACATTTGTTTGTTATTGTTCATGAACAATCACGGAAGATATCACGTAAGTGACAATATTAGTATAATTAAACAAATGCCACCATGAATGTGCCATTATCACGCAGATGCGTGTATTAGAACGCCTTTGCATAGCATAGGTCCTTAAAAAGTTTTATAATATATAAACCCAGATGTTTGTATGCTGATGTTGATATTTTAAGCACTTAATACATTATGAATTATCAAGGGAGGACCAGAGAAGCCTCTCTTTAGCTGCCTCCAGTATAATCTACTCATTGAGAAACACCCAACTACTACAGAATAATGTAATAACAAAACTGATGCAATTTCAGCTAATATAAAAAAAAAAAATTATTCAAGTTACTGATTTACCTGTTTACTGAGAACATTCACTACTGTTCTATAAAATTATGGCAGTATCCTGTTATCAACAGCATTCATACATAATCAAACAAACTGAGTTTATCTTCAAATACATAATGTACCTACAGTGTGTTCTTTATTATTAACAAGTCTTTAATGTCAGACAGAAAGTCCAAAAAAACCATAGACAGATCATACTTATTTTTGGCCAAACGCAATTCTAAATACAAAAGCAAACATTGAGATAGGCAGACAGTAAATTGCACATAAGAATTTTGCCAAGTACATACTAAATAGTCTCTTGATAAGAGCTAATTAGGTATGCAATCATTTACATTGGCTTATTAAGACATCTTTAATTAAGACCTTAGAGAATGCAGAGCGCAGATTGATTACCTCTTTTGTAATTTACATAACAATGGTGTGTTTCCTTGGAAATCTACACCTGTTGATTATTTTCATAACATTGAATGGATTTGAGAGAAGACCCAGTGTTATATTGATGCTCTGATGGAGAAGACACTTGGTTTGCTACTGTTGTTTCTTTACTCTTTTAATGTACCATCCGTTTTCATTTATAGTTTGATGTCTTATAAAACCAATTTTGTGTGCTTAGATAAAAATCTTATAGAAAGACATTTTCAGCAATGGCATTAATTTATTTTGTGGAATGATCAATTTATTTTACTTCTTAAAGTTAATAACAAAATTATAAGAGAAATATTCCATTCAAAGCCATAAATAGTCAAGCAAGTAATTCAGTAGACTCAATGTTCAGGACTTATGGTCCAGTCAAAGCAATATTGTCTTGACAATGGCCACCCTACTCAATAGTGCAGTCCTTGATAAATCTTACATTGTGGGGCCTCCCTTTTTTCCTTCCATACTACTTTATCCTGAGCAAACTCCGGTTATGCAGTAAGTACAGTCAGCCCCAAACAGATGTAAACACAGACAAGGTACCATTTTATTGCCAATGTTTTATAAGGTAACTTTGCAAAACACAGTAAACAATTCATGTCAGCATAACCTCCTACACAGGCCAGATGCATAATAATATAAACACCCTATGGCCAAAACAGCATACCCCAAATAAGGTAAGGTTTCCCTAATTAGGGAAAGGTCAGGCAGAGGTGTACCATACTCATAATACACCCGTATTTCACCAATTATGTTTGAGTCCCATATAATTGCGGGTGAGCCTACTTTGAACAATGAGGTGAAATAATACAAATGACATATCATTCATAAATTTTTACAATTTCTAAGCAGTCTTCTAAAACAAACATGCTTTGGTATATTTACATAGGAAGTGATATTTAATCTTTCTGTCAACATGGGGACTGACAACAGGTTATAAAAGAATAATAAAATGACTAAATACACTAAACAAATGTAAGAATGTATAGCAAGCATGATTAGTATTCACATTTGTACAAATGAGTTTTTACTGTTTTTTGAAACTGGGTTAGACTGAATCAGTTTTTGCCTTAGCAACTGTATTCAGTAAGTGTAAACTTTTAAAAAGTAACACTGAATGTAGTTTGATAAGTAAAATGTTTTTGTACCTGAGAAACTTGTTCTCAAGTACAAAAACATTTTTCTAGAAGCTACTGAATGCTGAGTAATAAATTACTTACTCAGCTGATAGATTAGATACACCTATTTTAATATAACATTCTGTTTACTTAATTTCTCAGCTGTTAGCAAAGTTTTTGGTCATGAATTTCCTTAGACATGACATTGACAAGGCATTATTTTGTGAATGCTGTTGCCAAAATTATGATGAAATTAAAAAAATATTTTTCTTTAGAAATTAGAATTGCAAATGATGCATTGAAATATTATCTTGAGTGTTAAGTGATAAAATGATAAGAGTGTGATAAGAACATTGAATACTTCAAAAGATTGAATATTTTTGTTTATAAAACATGGGGCAACTTGTTTGCTTGTTACAGGTTTATGTTTTGCCTGAGGGTTTTAAGAGGACTATTGCTGACTACAGCTACTTTATTCAATGTCAACATAATTAACGTCTAAGCTGCAAAGTTTTATCTATGTCCATATTGAAGGCGTGTGAAATGGTTAGGTATTTCAGAAGTCAAGCTAGAGGCCCTTCGTGACTCGAAATTCTCGACGAAAGCACGTTGCTAAGTGGCAAGATTTTTATAAATAGAGAAGTTAAAATTTCAAATACATGTTTGCATTCCGCAGAATACACGGAAGTGTCAGGAAAACCAATATATTTGATTATAAATAGCCCGACTAACACGATACCGAATAGAACATCGCTACAATGCAAGTTTTCTTGGTATTTTTAGATCGACATGCATGTTCTTCGAGATTTCCATGATTACATCTTACGTTAAAACTCAAAATGTTGATGACTCACCGAATGTTTTAAATTCCAACGATGTTAGCGGGAACTCTGACCATTATTGCTAAAGCACAATGAAACAAAATCCACGGGATACCACCCCGAACCAGTCACACAAAAATTCTTCGACACTAAACTATCTAAAACGGCACATAGTTTAACACTGTGAAGGGTTAATTACACCAGGGGACTAAAGGTCGGAGGGTGAAGTTTCTGCTGTGAGAAATATGCAGTTGTTCACATAAAAACTGATACAATTTCACGCACAAATGCCATTCTCGCCGTTTCTTCGTTCGACCGGACGGTGAAGCGGGGGCGGGAGCAAGCGACTATCACCTCTAGGGTGTATATACTTATCTTATGAATTCTACCAATCGTAGAATTAATAACGAATCAAAAATAGATTAAAGGCAAATTTGTCAATATTGTAATTTTTGATTCATGAAAATATTAAAAGTAATAGTGTGAGAATATGAACTTATTAAGGACCTGGAAAAACAACGAACACAAAACAGTAGAAATATTAAGGTTTTAGTTGGCAACTTTCTTAACAAAGGAGGACGAATTTATTCCTTTTGCATAATATTTATTTAAATAAAATGAAAGCTTTTCGGTCTTATTTTCCTAATGATTCAATTGGTAAGGTACTGTGATTATATTTAATTCATTAAAACTATTGATATCTCATTACTTGGTCTTTTAATAAGTTAATACGCCTCATCTCATTTTACCCTTAAAGAATAACATTTAATAAATAATACATAATACCATCATCTGCCTAGCCTTTTCCCAACTATTTTGGGGTCGGCTTCCAGTCTTACCGGATGTAGCTGAATATCTACATGGAGTGACTGCCTATCTGACCTCCACGACCCAATTCGTACTGGGTAATACGATACCCCTCGGTAAGACTGGTTGTCAGACTTTTTGGGCTACTGACTACCTAACGACTGTCAAAGATCTACAAATGAGAGCCGAGGGCTAAACGTGCTTTCCGAAGCACGGAGGAAACTTGGTATGTAATGGGCAGTCACCCATCCACAGACCAACCTAGGCAAGCACGACTGAAAATAAAGATCGACCCGAGCGATTGTTATTATTTAGCCACGAGCTCCTTAATAGCTCCATAATATATGGTATAGTAATAGGCCATAACAAAATTATTTCAAAACGTGTAAACTAAACCAATAAAATATTGTCCTCTGTAGACTAAACGACTACAATCACAACTCATTTATAATTTGGCCCTTGAGGTTTGACCAAGGTGGAGGTTTTCAAAAAATATAGTTTTTTGAATGTTTGATGGTCTTTGTATGTACATACACAATACATAATCCGGTGAACCATTAAATATGCTAATGTGTAAAAGGAGATGGTATGACTTTTTGTTGTGCTGGAGTTTTCGCTGAGTAAAAAAAATTTAAAACTTATATGAAATGGTCCTGGCAAAAACTCATTATAGAATTTGTTTCTGATTTTTCAAATTTCTAAACGGACTTTTAGACGTCAATTAACTGTCAGATTAGATGCTGGGCTGTCAAAATATGTCAGACTATAACGCGTAGACTTTTATTTTCTTAAATTTCTCAAAAATGTCACGCGATAAAAGCGTGTGGTTTGCAGAAGAGATACTGCTGGATGCCAAATTAATTAATTTTCAACTGGAAACGGGAGAATGGGATGCTGTAGAGGAAATGTTACGAGCCGAGGCTCAACTTTCAAGAGATGCCGAAACCGGACGATTGCGCCCGTAAGTTAAAAAACATGTGGAACATATAATATTTATTCGTTTGTTTGTAGCATGCATATTATTTCAGTCATTCATTTTCATTTTACGGATAAACTGTGTTTCTTATAGAACCGTGATTACATTTTAATGGGCCCAAAAACGGGCTCGTTTCTGCTCAGCCCTGGTCCAGTTTGGCTATTTATTTTGAATATATTTGATACTATTGTAGATCTTAAAATTGTCGAGTATCATAATATTACAAATATGATATCCTTCTTGAATAAAATGTATCAATACATTATTTTGTTTATTTATGTAGTTTCTATGTTTTAGCTTATTCAACACTTTTTGTTGATATTGTCATAGATTTTTTTTATCATCACACTCTTTTTCTACAATAATTGGATGTTGCCCTGCCCCATAAACAATAAAACTAAAAATATTTTTTATTACAGAAAAAAGGCATCAGAATATACATTGCGACTTATAGCAGAAGTTCTTCACATAATGCGTCTTGATGTTGAACAGGCCTCATACAACAGAAGCACTTTAGCAGTTGCAGAACAATGTCTCCGATTGGTCCGTTCTTGTGCAGCAGCTGGCACTAAAATGCAAACGTACATCTCTAAAGAACTCTCCATATTAGACTCCATGCTTATCTTAGCAACAGAATACCAACATCCAAGCGTAGACTTTGTAAATGAAGAGCTGCAGAAAAAGTTTGAGTCATGCATGACTGTGCTTATGCAAACCCTAGGAAACTTAGTCGTAAACAATCCCTTCAACCAAATAATGATTTGGAACAAATTCGATGCCAATATCCTCAACAGCTTTGTAGGATCAAATGATAAGATTGCTACTGCAGCCGCCATGATTGTTTACAACATCTTATTGGGCCAGCCAAATGTGTTGCCGGATGATGTCATGCTATTAAACTCATTAGCATACATGTACAGTAACGGCAACACTGAATACCCTCATTTAATAATAGAATATTTAATTGGTGTTGAAAACACTTACATCGAGAAATTATATTCAAAGTTGGAACCTGAATGTCGGATGCTTGTATTGAACTTAGCTTACAATATTTTGATGTCAACGGAATCTCAAGATATTAATGTGTCCGTGAACTTTGTGAAGTTTATGGCTCATGAGTTTAAAAGTAAATCTGATTGTATATTGAAGACGGTTGATAAATATGTGAACTCTATTGAACCTCAGGAGGTAGTTTTTCTATTGGAGATCATAGCAACTGCGTCTAGTATGGATGCGTATATGGATTGTTTACAGACAGATAGCTCATTATTTATTAACTGTGCATGTAAGTATTATGATATTTATCTGTTCAATTTTCTTTATTACTAAAGGATACATATAAATTATATTTTTATAAGAGTACAAAAATATAAGCAATAGTAGCCCACCAATATGGGTAACAGGGTCCAACCTTCCAGCAGTTGTGTGACTCCAGAGGCTCTTCTAAGTATGCGCACCGTGCCAAGAACTACGGTTTTGTGAATTTCTGAATCCAGCTGCTTAACGAGAGCCTCCTAAGTGTTAGTTAAGGCTTTTGGTAATTAAGTAATTGGCTGACACAACTATCAGCACAATGATTGCTCAGTCCACATCCACACGAGCCAAGTCAAAATACTTGTTTGGCTTATTTTTCTCAGCTTTCTTGTTTGTTCATCCGTTTGTTTTGTCATGTGTGTGAGTGGGACTGAAAGCCAAAAAGCAGACCCCAACATAATCGTATATATAGTTTATTGATGATGATCTTGTGAAATTAAAAGGTTTATTCCACTTTGCCCCCCACCTAGTCATCCAACTCAATCAGGCCTAGTATTATTTTTCTATTAAAATCAATCTAAATAATCAAAATTAAGTTGGAGAAAGACAACATAAAAGTTTTAAACATTCCACTTTTTTCCCACTAGTGGAATAACTTGGTGGTGCAGAGTGGAATTATCAATAAATAGTCTGATAGCTCTAAAATACAACTCTTGTCGCTATTTAATGTTTATATTTTCATTTCAGTTCTCCTCCAAGCAATTCACAAGTTAGGCAAAGAGAGCAGTAACTTCTTTTCTTCTCTAAACAAGCTGTATGAGGCTACAGGCAGGACGTTCATCGATGATGAGAATGAGAATATATCTGAAATGCCAATCAGCAGTCTGGTTGAGAGTAAGTTTTTATTCCATACAACTTTGTGTACTTTATTGGAACATCCTGCCTTGATTCCATGTAAGGGAAGGTGTGATGGTATCCTCTTTGAAGGGTCATACAAACACGCGTGATTTGACAAACGAATTTCACGTTTCATCATGCATCCTAATATTATAAATGCGAAAGTAAGTTTGTTTGTTACCTTTTCACACCTAAACCACTGAACCGATCATCCTGAAATTTTGCATATACGTTGTCAGCTGTACAGATATGGACATAGGGTTCATCCCGAAAAAAAGTACTTTACCCGGGGAAAACAAATGATAATAGATGGCGCCACGTGTCTTTTGAATCATGATTGAAGTATAAGCAGCGTACAACCCGAATTGATTGGAAAATTCTAAAGTAACGCGAGCGAACCCGCGGGCAAAAGCTAGTACAACACAAATTACAAAATCTTGCGAGTTGTCACGCTTTACCAAGCCGTTCTTTTTCTGAAACTATATGTAGCATATTTCCGGCCGGATTATGTATTTTCCTTTACCGCATTAGCTATGTGAACTAAAGAAATAAAGACATCTTCAAAAATGTTAATCCTATTATGGCTGAAATGTGTGAAATAAGCATTTTAATCGTATTACTTCACGGTGTTAATGATAAAACGAATAATCGACTTACCGTGTAATCAAAAATCATGGCTCTACAAACACCGCCTTTAATAAACTATTGAAACTAATTGATGAGCAAGGAGTATTTAGTAAATGGAATGCTCGCGTATGCATATTTTTGTAGAACCATAGAGGTATCGGAAACAAGATGTAAACTTCCTCGTTGAAAAGGGAGGATCCTCCTGACAGACGGGTGTTTTGCCTGGTGGGCTACTGCACAACGTTTGGTGTCGATTTACTGTATATGCTAATCGCACAGATAAGTGCTTACGCGGTGCAGGATTCCGTGTGACATCAGCTACCCTGCGCAGTTCGTATGCGGCGTTCTAGATGCCGCCACATATAAATTCCTATAAATCGAATTTAAAAAATGAAGCCAAACTTGCTTCCACCGATTGCTTATAATTAGTATCAGTGTTCGTCGGATTATGGTATTCACTGCGAACCTCTAATGATCACTTTAAAATGCCAGTTTAGGCACCAAGCGTAGTAACACATTATTGTCCAACGAGTTCAAGAGACTAATAGACACAGACAAATGGCTATACCTAAACACTCCTTTTACTAACAAATCTGTTACCAATTACAGATCCCCTAACTAAAAACGATTCAGCCGACAACATGCTATCGTGCAACGAAACCACATCGGAATGTACGGAATCCGAAAGCAGCGAACAATACTTCGAGTGCAACGAGAATCCCACTTACATGGACAAATTCGACGCCGTAGATAACATGCAACCGCTCAAATTCACCGAAAATTATCCAGACGGGAAAAACGGTAGAAGCAACTCAAACTCCAACGTTAAAATAGATGCAGATTTGTCGAAAGTTGCATATAAAAGAAGTAGTTCGGTCCCAAAGAATGATGATCGCGTGCCTTTGCCAACAAGACGGATCAGTTTAGAACATAAAATCGACATAGGAGATGACAATGAGCCTCCTTTGATCATTGATGCCGCGTCACCAAACGGCAGTATGAACACAATTGCTGAAATGATTCCTGTAGCGTTACAGCCAAAGTTGGATCTTCAGCCGCATAGCACAACGGAGTCCCAAGACAGTTCGCCAAACGATCCCCCGACAGAAATACATATTTCGAAAGAGGAGCTAAGAAGCGAAGTGAAGGCTTCCCCAAGCGAAATATCTCCTCCACTAGCCGAGATTGTACCAGAAAGTGAGTCACAAAAACAGTCTCCTGGTACTCCTAAGGAAGTTAAGAAAAGTCAGAACTTGTCGACGGATTTCGACCTTAGTGAGCAGTTGCAGAAAATTCTTGGGATCTCCTCGGAGAAAACTCGCGGTGATACGGCTACTGCCGAGAAGAAAAGTGAGCCCGCTAAAGAAGTGAAGATTTCTGATGATGTCACTAATAAGGTGCCCTCCGTGAAGATTGACTCGCCTGAAGGAGCGAAGACCAGGTAAGATCCATTCAAGTTTTTCCTTTAAAACATTTTGCAGGTTTCTATTAAATTGTTATATTTTGAACTTAAGAAATCTTATTTTGACGACGGGTCTATAGACCGATCGCTTTAATGAGTCCTCGCGAAGGTATCAATTTAAAGGGAATATTGTGAAGGTTGATCACGTATTGGTTCAATTAGTATCGTAATACCTACGAGGATTATGGTTATTTTAAAGCAAATAACCTGTGGGATATTGTTAGGACATTGTGGACGCTTAATGTGACTTTGATGGGGCAAGGCGGATGACTCGTTAAAGCGGTCGGTCTATAGTCACAAGTGCGACTGCTGACCGTGGAGTACTATATTCGATTTCCAGGACGGGTAATTGATTATTGGGTCCGTTTTATTATTGCGTGCGGGATGTCTTAACTTAAACTTAAAGGCTCCACACACTGGAGGTAAAATCAGCGAATAATGTGGGAAGGGATGAAACTCATGTGAGTCAAGTGCGAGTCTAATAAATACTTTTTCTTTTCTGACTAAAACTGTGATGAATATACTCGTAAATGTTTATGGATGTGGAGTGGAAAACCACAAAAAAGATGGATTGTGTGAGGAATAAAGAAACTTAAATTATAATGTGACAGTTGACAGGGGAGAATGAAAGATCATTAGGATCTTTCTGTCCTTGTCCCAGGTTACTTGGGGTCGGCGCAACACGTTTTTTTCTTCCATTTTACTCTGACAACCGTCACGCTGTCATTTACTCCTTTTTCTTTCATATCATACCTCACACAATCCATCCATCGTTTCCTTGGTCTTGCTCTCCCTCTCCATCCATCTACATTTATATTCACCACCCTTTTAGTCACATGTGATTCATCCCTCGTCATCACATGCCCATACCATGACAGAAAATTCCCTTTCACTGGGGAAAATGGTAAGACAACGACGTTTTATGGGTCAAGGACGGGAAGATGATATCTTTCGGCGAATACAAGCGTTATGGTTATGTCATTGCAGGTTAGGTGCGATCGACATGTCGACTCCTAAGAAAGCCATCACGAGTGTGGAGACAGTAGAGCGGCACGTCGCGTTCGGATTCAAAGCGGCGCTTGTGAGGACGCTAGCCAACCTCTGCTGGAAGAACCAGGAGAATAAGAAGATGGTAAGACTTCTTGACAGTACCCAGCCTAAGATTAACCAACAGTTGCCGAGGTTGCTCCGTAGACCCCTCTGTGGGCTACCGGTTTTGACAGTCGTATCGGGAGCCCAGAAGTCCGAAAGACTGGCAACATCGCGATGTATGCGAGCGTTTACGGAGAAGTTATTTTAAGCGTTTGCTTGAAATGCAGCTCTCCTTGCGGCGGAGCCTACTGATGACATCGGCGCAACGCACTCGCCGTTTATCGCGGCAGCACACGTAGATTTTCGGCCAGCCAATTTCCTGCAATATTCCGTTCACTGAGAAGCGGCGTGTGAAACGCAGCGAAACCCGCGGAGCAGCACGCCCCGCGCCTTCGTAAACAAAATCGTGCACTGCTGATAATATTATGTTTGTGTCTCCGACACGAGAAAACCTGCAACGCGCCGCGAGACGTGCTCCTTGAACCATTTGGACTTAGTTGTGACTTGGACTTAGTTCAATTATGTTGTACTAATCTAATATTCGAGATGTTGTATATTACTATCCAGCAAAATCAGTGCAAACAATTTATGTTTGTAAAAGATTTAAAAGTAGCATTACCTGAACAATTTTGAAATGCTATATTATATAATAAAAGTATTTCCCATTTTTCAGATCCGTGAGCTAGAAGTTATTCCAGTACTTCTAGATTGCTGTAACATCGACGCTCGCAATCCTTGTATCCTTTTAAAAATACATAACACGCGCATACTTGAGCTTATTCAATGGAGAAGGTCTGTCATAGCTCATTGTAGATGGCGTGTCAATAGCTAAGTCCCAATCTGAAAAATTGTCAAAACCTTCTGTGCTATATCCAAATGAAAGAACGTAAAATCCCCCATAATCCATTGTAGTTGTTTAGAATATCTAAGCAATTACACTGGCTATATTTATTTATTTATTTAATGACAACGGTTGCGTTTAATTAAAGAGACAGTATAACATAAAATATACAAAATAACAAAGTAAAGCAAAATTTTAAGTGAAAACATAAATAAAAGAAGGCTAACAACACTTTCATAAAGTTATGCGACTTTATTTTCGTCGAATATTGTAATATAATGTATAAAGTCTACCATCAAAGGTCAGGTGCGTAGTACTTGCAACCGGTGTGCAAGTATGACCGAAGTAATTTTATGTACGTATTTATTTACCACAATAATATTTCTTATGTAGTTAACAGTAATAATGCAGTGGGTCATCTTCGCCGTTCGTAACTTGTGCGAGAACTGTCCGGAGAACCAGGTATGAATTGATTTACTGTCTTGAAGTAGACGTATCAACTGGACGGTTTTATACATTACCATAAAGAGAGCGTTAAAACGCTTTCTTTTTGGGAATGTAGAAAACACCGTCAAGTCAGAGACTTCATTTTATGATGATTAAAATTGAGTTTCCGTTATTGATGCCACCGCTTTCTGACAAAGCCCAAGCATAACAGAATTAATTTCTTAATAATCATTACAAATTTTCAACTTTTTCTCCAGGAGGTAATATCAAAGATGTCGCTCCAAGCCCCGGTGGACAACGAGCTTCTCCAAGAGATGGGGCTGACCCTACACACCGATAACCAAGGCAACGGTATTAAAATCGTACCCATGTCCCGCGGATAGACTGAATAGATCCATCAAATGACGATGTTGGAACCAGTGTGATCACGTTGCCGTGTCATTAGTGTGTCATTTTTACCAATACTGAGGTTATGATACAATGGCTAGAAAAATCATAATCTTACACTTATCCAAGTGCTCTTCAGGGCTTTCTTCCTTGAGGGATCACAACATGTCACTATAGAATTGGTGCGGTCTCTAAAGTGAAGACCATGTCACACTGATCTAAGTACTGAGGTGCATCTGCATACTGTTGTGCCCTAGATCACTCTGGTTCCTACGTCGTCAAATATGCTTACCCGAACCGAAGGAAGTACGGAACATCGAGTGTTAGAACAAGATCGGCTTTGTAGACCGTTGACTCTGTCACTCGTATTGTGACTATCTCTTTCTAAGACTCGATGTGCCTCGATGTGTGTGGTTGGATCAAATGTTTCCTATCGAGAGAGGATAGCCGCCAAGCGTTGGAAGACAAACCGTATCGTGTTGGCCCAACCTTGATCCAGTATCTTAAAGTGTAATTTGTAATAGATTTTGTATAGATTGATTGAGGGTGGATCAGCTAATCTTATAGCTTGGCACGTAAAGCTATTCGTGCTGTATTACGCAAATATAGTGAACTATAATAGTTTCCTTTGCTTGTTACAAGTTCTACAACATGATTGTAGTAATATCCAAGATTTTATTCTTACGTGAGAAATAAATTATTATGAATACATTCAGTTGGTTTTTTTTTTACTACGCCAATTTAAGGTTAATAAACAAAAATGTAACACTGTGTGATCTTTGTGCGTCACGGTTGCTCCAAATAGGCCACTAGTGCCCAGCGCTGGTTTTCAACTGAACCTGGATTAGTGAAGTATTTTTCGTCTCAAGCAGCGCTTCGCAGAAGCAAAAGGATTGGAACCACGGTCTTGAGGCCAGAATCTATATAAAATGAAGGCCAAGCCATTTCGTATAAGTATTCTACTCTTTGAGCCAGCCCTTGCTGCAAACCACTGGTAGACGATTTGAAGACTTTATTTTTAGGATAAATTATCATTTATAGGGTCGAGAATGTCAGGAGATGATGGAAAAAAAACTTGTCGACCCCAAGTAACATGGGACAAGGGCAGGAAAATGATGATGATCTATTTTTAGAGGACTTTGACCTTTAAGTTCTAGTACGCATGGTCTAAGTTAATAACGCATTTGTATTTTTTTTGTTTTTTTTTTTTTTGTTGTGCAAAAAGACTCGTACGTATATTTCAGATTCCAACATGGGAGGAATGACATTTTGACATTGACGTTTGACGAGTCTAGTCGGTGTTCCTTTGTTGTTGATCCTAATTTTCTTCTCTAAAGTACAATTAATAACATTGCACGATGGTTAAAATCGCTCTCCAGATCAAGGCCACTTTGGAAAGCATCGAAAAGTTATACACAAACCATCCATACTATCAATGGTTCTTAAAACTAAAGTGCGGAAGTTGCGGCGAAGTGACTGAAAAGTTCCACGATCTTACTGAGGCTGAGAAAATACCGCAGAAGCACAACAGATCAGAAACTAACTTGCTGATAAAGTGTAAACTGTGTTCCAGAGAGAACAGCATGGATGTTATTGAAGGCAGCAATGGTAGGTTAAAAATAAAAACAATAAAATAACCTAAACTAACAACAACTAAAATATAGCAGACATTGAACTCCTCCTCTCTGTCAACAGGTAGTGTGCCAAGAGACAAGCGTTATTGCCAAATTTAATGGCAATATTGGCAATGTTTAGCCCCTTGTTATTTTGTAAAACCTTTTTCAAGTAGGCAGTTTTATTCTTGCAATCCTTGGTCAGACAGTCTTCATTCCCCTGTCAGCTGATCCGAAATTTTGAATTATATTTTATTCTAATTTTAACTCAAACAAATCCCATATTCATTCCTTTTTACTAAATGTTCCAGGTCAGTTAACTAGCAGTGATGAGGGCAAGTTTAAAACATTAGTGGTATTTGACTGTCGAGGTGTGGAGCCTGTTGATTTTGAACCTAAATCTGGATGGGTAGCTGTTGCTGAAGATGATGGTAAGCTGTTAATATCATATTCACTCTTTTTTTTAAACTAGGTGTTGCAATATGTTGTAATATTTTTATAATAATTTTAGATGAATGAATGTCGTGGACATTCATTCATCTAAAATTATTATAAAAATATTACATCCCCATTTGAATCAGATTTTGTTAAAAATTTCAAGGGTTTTTAGATTTTGTGCACAGAACCCTATTACTTTTATGAATAAGAATAAGTGGAATTGATCTTTTAATATCTGCAAATGCTAATGCTGTTGTTCGATTTTCCAAAGAAACACAGTATAAAATGTATCATTTAAAATATCTTTTATGTTTCAGGAAAAACCTTTGAAGATGTAGACTTGAGTGAAAAGGAATGGGTAGAATATGATGAAAAAAACCAAACTTCAGTTGGAGTTTATGAATTGGAATGGCAATTTCTGAAAGTCAAATAATTTGTTAATACTCTCTCAACTACAAGAAAAAGAAAATTGACCTTCCTTTATAATAATAATGTAAAATGCATTTATTGTATTTCAGTGGTATGTTAACATACTATGCAATATTATGGTAGTGTTGGAAGTTATTATTGAAATGAAAATTATTATACATATATATGCATACACAATAAGAACTATTGTATTAGACTAAGTATTTTTTTAATAAAAAAAAAGTTAATAATGGAAATTGTGGTTTTAGTTCTTTGTAGAGATAGGCCGTAGTTCAAGCTGTATTATTTAAAGGGGATTCCCAACCCAACCCAACCAACAACCCAACCCGCCCAACACTTTTTTTTTTCTCGATATGGAAATCCTCTATGGATGTCCTCCGCCCTGGGGAGAGCGGAGGGGTCTGTCAGACTCGTACTGACTAAAACCACACCGGTGTTCCCTCGCACACTTGCACCGGGGATCATGGGAACTAGTGCGCCTTCCACGATCCCCGGCTAGTGTGGGCCCGCTTCTGTGGGCCTCCTCAGTTCCGGGGGGGGAGTGAGGTGTACACCCCCCGCGACTTCCAATAGGGGCGCGCGTGGAACACTACGCGCCACCGCCTCGGGTCCAGTTATATGAAGGGACGGCGGACGTCCCCAAGTCCACCGTCCCTCTGCACCCGTTTAGGGGGGCTGGAAGAGGGCGTTGTCCGCCCTCCGCCGACGCCCGGTACGTCTGCTGCGGGTCGGGAGAGTGGTATCGGCCTCCCTCATCCTTTCCGCAGCCTCCTTCTGTGAGATGACGGTTTCACAGAAGGAGATCACCGCATCCCACGACTCTGCGCTCCCGACCATCGAACGAGCGACGGCCGGCAGCGACAGGTCGGTTCCGACTTCTGTTATGAGGGCACGGCGCGGCTCCTCCCATGCGGCACACTCTGCCAGCGTATGACGCGCCGTGTCCTCCAAGCAGTGGACGCAGTGATGACACCGGGCGTCCGGCTCCCTGTTTATGCGACACAGAACCCGCCCGACCCAACCCAACCCAACCAACCTGCTTGTCACAGTCACGACGTGCAAGCTGTTAATTTTTTTCTTTTTTGTTCCGTCCTGTTGTATTTGTTTGTGTTTTGTTATTTTTTTTTTTTGTAATTTTGTGTGATGCACGTCATGTACCTGCGGCAAATAAATATATTTTCTTTCTTTCTTTCTTTCAACTGTATACGTATATTTACGGCTGTCGCTTTGGCCAACCTAAGTTGGATTATGGTTTTGGCCCATATTTATTTAAGCAAAAGGTGAAAAGGAAGTCTTAATGCCTAATCTTTCTCTCCCAGACAACCAATTGTAATCCCCCAGAAGACTATCCCCTAGATTCGAAAGTGGATGGGCTCGGCAAAATTCTCATTATGATGCTGTTGCACCTTAGTGGGTCTCATTGCAGATTAGTGGGTAATATAAAATAACTCTGATCAGAGGTTCCTACTGGTAACGGAAAATATTTTAGTGAAATAAGAGAGGGTATCTATTTTCATCCATCCTAGCTTTCTAAATCCTCGATTTCTTGTGCGCCACACTACTGCACACTAGCCTGATCCGAGTTCCGGAACATCTACATATCTTTCAAGTATAGTCCACACAAATGTTTGTTTCGTGCGGGATACAACTCGCTATAGCGTAGCAACGCTTAGCCAAACACGAACCTTATGTAAACACGCCATTTCTTTTGCATGTTCTAACTTAAAATGATTAATTCTACGCAAATGTAATTGCTACTTCTGTTGCTCCATTTTACTTAGTTATTACTTCCGAAAGACATTCACCTACACGCGATTTGTGCCGTGGCATACATTAGAGATACAATAGGTGTCAGGAAGCGACAAATGCACGGCGTTTCCATTGGATTCACTTTGTAATTGGTGCGGAGTTATTTAGTTTACACTTGGTACATGAAAATGGTTGGACTTGGCTCCCGGTAGCAGGTATTACCTACTACATATTTTGGTAGGCTTATAATATAGGCATCAGAACAGTATCAGACAATGTTTCCTAGTGGGAGCTAATATCTGATTAGGAACTGAAATTGGTTCTAGCTGAACAATCTGAGTATTTCCGAAAGAGGGTAGTTTGTAAGGCGTTTTGCCAGTAGAAATACAGTACCTATATAGTCCTTATGGTATAGGTATAAATGCAGATCCTCGTCTTAGAAATGATGCTGTGCCAAATAGTGATTCGATGGAATCGCATCGCGGGTTTACTTGGATACTGACGCAATTAACTGCCTGGAAATCGGAAATCAGCTTAAGTTTTGTTAACTCGAAATGTAAGAAACGAGTGTCCAATCAAGATTCGGCCCACCATGGGCTCTCCGTTACCATTAATCTTTGATGGTTGCCTAATTTTCACCGTGGTTGCATGACCTAATCTCGTATACCCCACAAAAGTGAATATAGCAAAAAGTTCTTAAACAATGCAGTCTCATAACTGCATTAGATCACAAAGGAAATTGGATAGCTATTACCATTATCCAATAAAACCCAGACTAGTCCTAGCGGATTCCTCGTAAGCTGTCCATGTAACGATGATTGACGCGTATTTTTTGCTTCGCAAAACATAATGCGTCGGATTGAATGAACCATGTGAGTGTGACGTTTATGTTTTCGCGCGCTCGCTCAACTGTGACTTCACTTTCGATCAGCACTTCCTATTCCGCACGTAATCTTCGTCTATTAGCGGTTTAATTGTTTGTATGGCGTTGCTAATGAACTTGGAAACTGTTTTAGTAACTACCGGAGTCAATATTTTGGGTGGAAGAAAAAAGATGAAGCTACAATCCAGCCACGGCATAATAGCTGTGAGAGGACTGTAGTTTCGCATTCCAAAGCGCAGATCCCTATGGAGAAGAACGGGCAACAACGCCATGGTCAGGTCAATCCGCCTGTCTTCTCTCTACTTTAGGCTGTTCATCTACGCTAAATGATTTGGGGGGGCTTCCATAATGCTACCGATCTTTGACTCTGATTTGGAGTTCCGAGTTCGTTAAGGTGCGGAGTGATGAACCGCTACCTTTTGATTTTATCTTTCTAAAGGCCCCGTGTGACGGTGTTTTGTCAATGTCCAAAACCGTTCGTTTGTTTGAAAAATATTCTGTACTATTTTAGACAGACAGCTGATTGGGTTTTCACACAAAATTCTCAAGCTAAACAGTAAATCCGATGATTTTCTACGAAATTCTTGTGCAAATTTCAATCTGTCGTGAAATCGCTATCATATTCACGTGCGTGTATTAATGAAGTCATAAACGGTTCGTTGCGAAGGTGACTGACATACGGCGGCATGTAATTTTACGCTAGCTCTGCACCGCCCAGTGGGCTTACCACTGAACTTGAGCGATTTACTGTGGATAGACTAAGTTTTTACGGGGTTTTACGTTTAACTAATCAATTGCTAATGTTGGTGTTTAGTGAAATCAACTGAAAACATTGATATAGTAATTCTTATTTTAACTAACTTAGACATCTCCAGAAGTTATGTATTTTGCAAAAATCAAAATAAGTTATCTTGTTTTAACGCGATCTAAGTATCTACTTATTCTCGAAGCACATTTTAGATAACTTGGCTGAAATCCCGAAAACAAGACAAGTCCTTTAAAATAACAATACTTTTTATCACAGCACCATTCATTTACTCGTGTCCAACTTATATGTATTTTCATTCCACACACAAACCACCATAACTTATCAATAACAAGGTATATTCTAGTGGGTCGAGTACTTTCCACTGTGCTTTAACAACTTAACTTTGAATATTCTACAAAAGTTCGTTATCTAACTAGCTGGTGTGGTCGATGTCGTTGTTTCCTCTTTATCAGAACGAGACTGGAAACCATTGAAGCCCGTGTTTCCGTGCACTGTCACCGTGTGATGCGGTGTACTTGAGACTATAGGTGACGGACTGACCGCGCTCCCGTACTGAGAGCTGTACTGATCATCAGTATACACTTGAAACGGGTGATGAAGGTACACCGGCACTTCTACAGGAACCTTGACCGGCACTTTCACAGGGACCCTTACTTTAACAGGGTACGGAACCCTGACCGGGTACGGAACCTTTTTTTCTACCGGGTACGGTTTCGGCACGTAAACGGGCACTCGTTTTTCCACTTCTATTCTCTGGGGAACAAGCACTTCGACGGGCACCGGCACTTTCTTCTCCACTTCGACTGGATAAGGCACTCTTTTCTCGTAGGGCACCGGAACCGGATGCGGCACTTTTACTGCATACGGCTGGGGGTACGGCACCCTTATCGGAACGTGTTTTATTACTTCGACTGGCTCTCTCACTTTCA
Organism: Noctua fimbriata; assembly: GCA_905163415.1. Lineage (NCBI taxonomy): Eukaryota > Metazoa > Arthropoda > Insecta > Lepidoptera > Noctuidae > Noctua > Noctua fimbriata. The sequence goes on along the minus strand of LR990929.1, from coordinate 3,044,262 downwards.
CTTGGACTGGATAAGGCACTTTCGTTTCGACCGGGTACGGCTGCGGGACCAGAACTTTGACGGGGACCGGGTAGGGTACCCTTTTCTCCACATGGACGGGCACTGGGACGGGCCTGTCCACTGGTACCGGCACTTTAACTTCCACGGGGTACGGCACCTTCTTCTCCACTGGATACGGCACTTTCACTTGCACGTGTTTCACTACTGGCACCCGGTGAATGACTGGGTACGGTTTTGGTACGTACTCTTTTTCGATCACTTTCACAGGCACAGGGTGTGGTATTTTGATACCTATTGGATAAGGAACCTTTTTCTCAACAGTTACCGGGTACGGAACAGGTCTCTCCACCACTTTGATCTTCTCCACTGCTACTGGAACTTTCTTCTCCACTTGGACCGGGTATGGCTTAGGAACCTCGACTTTGTATGGTACCTTGACAGGTTTCTCAACAGTTTTAATGTATCTGTGGTGGTGGTGGTGATGGTGGTGTTTGATTTTGGTGACGACTCGTGGGTGACTGTGGCTGCCATCGCTCTCTAGGTCCCCGTACATGTAGTGCATCGGCGAGCGTCCCCGCTTCCCACTGTAACCAGAATAATACGGGTTCAATTGACGTTTTCGTTTAAAGAAAACCATTTTTTTTCTACCCATTATTTGTAATGGATTTTGAGAACTCGGCACTGGGACTAGCCCAAAAGATTGTAAGTACATCATTTGCTTACTTTGAGGCGCGGCGGGATGGGCAGTGAATAAGTCCGATCGTTTAGTGATTGGTGTCGTCGGGGGTTTCTTGAATTTAGGATAATGTGAGGGCAGTATCGGCACCCAGTCGTTGGGTTCGATTTGAGTGAATTTAATCGGTGGCAGTTGCGTAGTGGTTTTGACTTTAAGCTTTCTGGTGACTGGGCGGTAGACGCGCGGCGTTGAGGGCGTGGTTGGCGTAGTAGTCGTCACAGGCGTTGTGTTTCTGTACGCGTATCTAGTTCGCTGGGTGATGGTCTCTGAGGTGTCACGGTCAGGTTCGACAGTGGTGTTAGTTTTGGTTAGAGTCGTGTTGTCTTTAGTCAATGTCGTGTTGCCTTTTGTCAATGTCGTGTTGTGTATAAATAAAGTCGGGTTCTCTTGGTCTAGTTCACGTTTGGGCCATATTCTTTTCGTCCGCAGGACTTTATGGGTGGTCGTGGTGGTAGCTTCGGTGGTAGTACTGGACGTGGTCGTTGTTGTCGTCGCATTAATTTTCGGCGGCCTGACAAAATCGGATCGGATGCCATTGATCACTTGGACGGGCAAGCTGAACTTAGGGCTCTTTGCAACTATGGGTCTGCCAGTTGACGCGGCATACACTAACGGTCGGCTAGTCTTGAAGTAATATGTCCTATGGTGCGGTGGTAGCGGGATCACTCTAGGAAACTTGTAAATAGAGTTTGGTGAATGATACAGCTTCACAGGTTGTTTAGGATAGAGGCGTGGCGGCGGTAGTTTTTGTATCTGCCCATAGTGAGGTCGAGGAACATCGACTTTGTGGTTTTGTTTCACTAGTTTATCAGGAATGTTGGGCGGTTTACTTGGCGGTCTTTGTTCAGGTTTGTGAGTAGGCAAGTCGGGTCTCGTCTGTGATTGGTTGTTAGGTTGTGGTTGCGCTACGTACTTTGGGTTATGTATTATAGTAACAGCTCTGTTCTTCGACTCTATAGCAAGCGGCTCGTCTACGTTGTCATCTTGTGCCGTCACGCCACTTCCTTGATTGACGACGATCACTAACGAAATGATCAGGAATGCCGTCTGAAAAGAAAATATGACTTTTTAATCAAAATTGCAAGTCAGAATCTTTGGGTAAGTTCAGCAAAAAAAAAAATAGGGTTCTTGTAAAAATAGGTCTTCCTTAGGCATTTTGAATTAAGGCATGGTCGAAAAGTGGTATTCCATCCATATACTATCATACATATAAGTAGTATATCTATTTACACCTTCTTGACTTTTTGGCGCGTATTATTGCTTGCATGTTGACAGTTCAAGAATATTAAGAAACAGTTTAAACCAAATAAGTAATTCATCAACGTCTTTTAAATTCTGCTCATGTCAATGATGATAAGAAATGGATAAGTGCAAAAAGACAATTAAATAAGGCGTGTTTACTGCAAATATGTCGTCGCTTTATATATTTTTCAATCAGTTTTTACTATCGACGTCGTCGGTGCGTGCGCTTAGTTCACACGCGATCCCTCTTTCCGTATTCTTCTATTTTAGGTGACAAACCACGTATGTTATGTGGGGGGTACAGTCCCCAGCGCATCAAGTTACTACAAACTGTCAAATTCTCTCAATCGATTATGAACTTAACCATCAACATTTTATGGTTTTTCATTAGGAAAAATTTGACAGTTTGTGGTAACTTTATCTGTTGGCGACTCCACATACAGTCAAAAAATAATTAATCATTTGAACACCTTATGGGTTTTTTTGCTGCACCTTATTGTTTTTCAGTTACACACAATTTTTGCAGACTTATTTTAATGTTGGCAATGATAACATTATTTAAAATGAAAATTGCAATTCTGGGGAATGCACCCGGTATGTGGACAAAGAGTTTGATTGGAAATTGCATGACATTATCCCTCCTTGACCGTACGTACTTCCTATTTACCAACAAGACACTGAGAAATTTTCATAATAAGTAAGATTGATAGGAACACAATTGCACAACAAAGAAAGCACCTTCATCAATCATTAGGTGTATTCTTACTTGTTTTATTGAACGCGGCTGTTAGTAATTAATGGCCTAGATCCTCTTCCTGGTGGGAAACGTGGAATGTGCGAAGACACATGAAAATTACATAAACGTAGATTTCCTTACAATTCTTGGAAGAAATCTATGGTATAATAGTATGTAATGTACATTATACATATTGTTTCTATATTTTTTTCGGTTAGAAATGTTATTTATTTAAAACCCAAGTTACGCCAAATTCATAAACTGTTAAACCTTAATTAAGTTTTAACCTGAAGTAATAATGAAAAAACTGTCCTTCATATATCACATTTATTTTCCTGCAGTCCTATCATTTTTGTAACTGTATACAGTTCAAGATTTCATCAATAAATTCAAATTTCGACATCCTCGTTGATTACCACAAACCAGTAGATATTCCAGCAAAACTTCAAAAACTTACTTTACGAGAGCGCTAACAATACAAATAAATAATAAGTGTGAGGCAGATTGATATTTCTTTTACATCTTGTACACACTGATAGACTATTATTTAAGTACTTTACCACACTCCAAAAACTTCAATAACAAAAACACAATTCACACTGTGATCACAAACAAATAACAACACTTTACTTGCACTTTTGTTCACATTTTCACAAAACGCATCACTATTTTCCCGCCAAAATTCATCGCGCCATATTTGAAACGTTTTGTTATATCAGAGTAAAAGCCCCGCGTTTTATTTCTGTATTTAAAAAAAGTTTAGTATTTTTATAAAAGGTATTGCCTTATTTTGAGGATGTTTTGTTTTTGCTTTAAATTATTGATTTACCCACCGATAAGTGTTGCATAATGCGGTGCCTACGGCCGATGCAGACATGAACGTAATGATAGGTCCGAGGAAGCACCACTCACTTATATAGCATTCGCGTAATGGGTGGCTGAGCCCCAGGACGATTACTTTCTCTGTCAATGCCAATATCATTGGTGGCCCTTCGTGCTAATGTCCAGAACCACAGAAAAAACATCTAGAATGTTCCAGTGCGCACTATGTGGTAGCATGAGTGCTTATTCATACAACTATTAAGTAAGTATTATGATGATCTCTGACTATGGCTAACCTTTTTGCCATCGACATGATTTTATTCTGTATTTCTAATCTTTGGTCGATAAGGTCATGTACCTACCTACCTATCGTTGGTACTGGTAGCTGCTCGTTTTATGTTCAACGGCCAGAGGGCATTTAAAAGTTACTTGTTTATGGTCTGAACTTACACATTACAATTAAAGTATGACAATAAATTTAAAACTTAAGTACCACACCAATGTCTGCGAAATAATGGTTAGGAAATTGCTAAATGCGTGCGTTACTTTAACATGGAGAGAAAATTAAGTAGGTACTTACTACTTATATTCGTACAAGGTGTAAACGGACCCTTCACGAAGCCGTCAACTAAGTATTCTACTATACAACAAACTAAGTAACTCTACCTAAATAATAAGTCTGGGAAACGATTTTTTTGTAATAATATAGAGTAATTAAAAGTATAACATGTTATTCCATAACACTAATATTGTTATAAAGGAGTAGGAATTGTGTTAACAATGTATTATGAAACGAACTGTGAACGTAGATCATACAGCGTGATTAATACCGCTTATGTTCTAGTGATTAACGAGACTTTGTTTATGAAATGCGTCATTAATTCTGCTCGTAAACCAATGCTGAATATTATGTTCAACGCACATTACTACCAAGACCTAAGTCTCCTACCAAGGAGTATCATTTACCCAATAACTGAGTTGTGAACAGTAGTGGAGATCAGATAGGCAGTCGCTCCATGTACATGATATTGAGGTGGTGGTTAGACTGGAAGCCGACCCCAATATAGTTGGGAAAAGGCTAGGCCGATGATAAGTTGTGGAGCACTGCACGGAATAAGCAACGCCCCAACGCAGCAGTTCGGGATCTTTTCAATGAAACTCTGCATTGCAAAGCACACTTATAAGCGCCGCCGTAAAGGCATCGCCTCCGTTTGGTATCAGAGGGCCTAAAAAGGCCGCTTTAGCGGAATCATAATAGGATAACAATATGAAGCACGTTTCAATTTCGTAAAATGATCACTAAGTGACAATTCAAAATATTAACTGCGTCTGTGACCGCAGCCGTAAACATTAATCACCTTTTTTTCGTACTCTTCCGCTGTTCTTTCCTAATGAATTTCATTGTGGGATCCAAGACAGTTTAATTGTTCCTCCGAGACTTCGTCCAGCTTCATTCTCTAGAGGTCATCAATGTTGATTCTGGCTTTCAGGAAGGTGTAGTGGTTGGCAATAGTGTTACAGCCTTGTCCCAAGACAAAGCCCGCCGCCTCACATAGGGTTGTCACCACGTTCACGCTGTCGTTAGCAGGGTAGTGCCTAAACGCAAACGCGGCGTCCACCCGGCAGCTGATTCTGAGCCGATACTGCACAGATAATACGGTTACTTGCTTACATTAGGTTTACGACGTGCCGAGGCAATGCTTATTCCGTGCAGTGCTCATAAGTGTGCGTTGAGCTTTAAGATAAATAGCCGCTACCGGTCACTATTACCCACCACGCTTGACAGACGGAGTGGTGACGCAGGTTGTGGGAACAGGAAGAACGTGCTATCCTCAGGTCGCGTAGTGTTTGGGTTTTTTTCAGTAATTCCAAGGAGTCTGCATGTCTGCATTTGTGATTGATTCACCTGCATTAGGTTCAAGGTTGATTGGGAAAATTTGACAGTTTCGGGTAGCTTGATGTACTGGCGTCTGTACTTACTGTTTTTTATTTTTATTTTCCAGGTGTCCGTGACGAACGTGAAGTCAGCTCAGATATAACAAATGAAAACTGAGAGAAATGTTTCTCAGCGTTTTATTAGGACTGGTCCTATTCTAGGCGCAACGAAACGAATATAATAGCCTATTCAAAAAGGTAGGTATGTATGAAACGTGTGTACAACCTACGTGGAAAATACGAGAAACAATAGAAACACCACCTGTACCAATAATTGCGTGTTTTATTTACATTGTTGCATAAAGTCTCAACACAATTTTACTTTGGGTGCGTGAGGAAGAACGGAAGCAGGAAAGTGCATATAACAGATATTTCAGCGCGAAACTATTCACTGTTGGATAACAGATTTGGCGGGAAAACATTGTAAATGTTAAATCTTACACACGCTCAACTTAGATCACAGTTATAGGTGTAAGAACACAGACGCATGTTTAATTAATAAAACACAAATACGAAAATATTATGACAGCAGTTAAGATAATTACTGAGAAATTCGTCAGCGTTTTGGTTAGAATTCTGCCAAGATTTATTAGAGTATTACGTGAAAATATGATTTCTTAGAATAAATTGACAACGTACCGTCACTTATTATATTTTAAATTAAACTCAGTTGAAATGTACAAAAGATGGGATATTTCAAGTTCTGCAAGATAGGAAATTCCTCCCCTCTGCATAGTAAAAATACCTCCATAAAATGGACAAAGTGACAACTAGTAAAATTCGAAACAAACTATTCCACTCCTTTGTCGTCATCATCACCTGCCAAGCCTTTTCCCAGCTATGTTGGGGTCGGCTTCCAGTCTAACCAGATGCAGACCAGTATTTAACGTGGAACAGGACCGGATCCTTATAATGTAATCATGTAAATGGTTTACCATTTAGGACCGGATCCTTATAATGTAATTACATTGATAACACAATTCCTACTCCTTTATAACAATATTAGTGTTATGGAATAACATGTTATACTTTTAACTACTCTTTATTATTAAAAAAAATCGTTTCCCAGACATATTATTTACGTAGAGTTAATTAGTTTGTTGTAGTAGAATACTTGGTTGACGGCTTCGTGAAGGGTCCGTTTACACCTTGTACGAGTATAAGTACCTACTTAATTCTCTCCATGTAAAATAACGCACGCATTTAACAATTTCCTAGCCATTATTTCGCGGACATTGGTGTGGTACTTATGTTTTAATTCTGTCATACTAAAAAATAAAGTAAAATAAAATGTCGGCAATCTCAACGCACCTGCGATACCACTGGTGTTGCCGATGTCGACTTACCAATTACCATCAGTTGATCCGCCTTCTTGTTTATCATCCATTAACAAAGTACATAGTTCTAAACTAGACCAAAGAGAACCCTAGAGCACAGAATTTCATGATGCCATTGAATAGCGCCAGGGTACCCTGCGATTGAAATGCTCTTACGTTTTTTGCAATTTATAGGTCAGTCTCGGGTTGTATGTTGATTAAAATATAATTCGGGCCGTGCCAAATATGACGTTACCGAGTTATAATAATTAAAATCATGACAACAACCCTATAAGTTCAATTATTCCAACTGAATTACTTTTTTGTGCAATAGTGTCGTCGTCGTGACTTTTTTTTGACGATTTTAATAAAATTGATTAGTTTTTTTTTTAATTTCTGTAACTAAATTCGTGGTAAGGTCGCGAATCATATTTTCTTCAACATACAGTCAGAAACTGACCTGCAATTGCAAAAAACGTAAGGAAATTTGAATTTCGCGGGCCACCCTGGCGATTCCACCTTAATATACGTTTCATAAAGTGACGCACAAGAAGCCATTTGATATTTGCGAACAATTTTGCACTTTATGACATAATAGACAAGTGTTTAATTCAATGTCATCTAAAAGTTCGTGTAGCATTATAAGTAGAAAGAAAAAGCTGTTAAAATATCACTGTATTTCCTTTAATATCTTAAGCCTATATTTATCATCAGGGAACCTCATCTTCACAATCTGCCTGACTTCTTCGCAGCTATAGCACTTGAACTGATCTCTGCCCTTATTCCATAGGTCGGATACTTCCAACAATTGCGCCTTTAGTAACTGCGGCAGTTTGGTGAACTTCGACCAAATGTTGATTTTTATTTCGAATTGTATGGGGTCCTGAAAAGAATGACATATTTAGGGGTAAGTAAATTATTGTAAGGTAAAGCTCGTTGGGTCGACGATATCGTCAAAATGGCGGGAAACACCTGGATAAGGGACGCACAGAACCGGGAAGTGTGGCAGAAAATAGAGAAGGCCTATACCCAGCAGTGCTATATGAGTGCAACTATAGTACATCATCATCATCATCATTTCAGCCGAAAAGTCCACTGCTGGACATAGGCCTCCCCCAAGAAGGGGGGTTTTGCCATAATCGCCACGCTTGGCAGGCGGGTTGGCGATCGCAGTATGGTTGTTGTAGAATCAGAGAACAGAGCTGCCCATTCTCTGGTAAGTCCCTTAGTCGCCTCTTACGACACCCACGGGAAGATATGGGATGGTGCTATTCTTTACGTCCGGACTCCATACAGAACAACTATAGTACAATAAAGCATAATACATGTCGATTTTAAATCGATTGTTATTTTATATAGCATTTTATATACCATTTACTTAAGCAATTATAGATAATAATTAGTAGATAAATAAAGGTGCAAGTAGAATCTAGACCTTAGTCGATTGACAGTGGCCAATCGATAATAATCACTAGGGGGCAACCACTCGTATTGACGTGGAATCGGCTTAGGCCCAGACCCCACCAAAACGGAGACGAACGGAGCGGAGACGACACTTGCGGAAATCGACCATTACATTGGTGAAGTATCTCTCGTCTCTCCTGTGATTGGTTGAATCTTGCACACCTCCTCTCCGCTCCGCTCGTCTCCACTTTGGTGGAGTCCGGGCCTAAGCCGATTCCACGTCAATACGAGTGGTTGCCCCCTAGTGATTATTATCGATTGGCCACTGTCAAAAACAACTTATGTTTTGTTTGTATTGTCCGTGCAATAAAAGAAAAAAGACGTCATTCGCCTTGCACGTTTCTCACATTTAGTTCAGCGCGGTGTCGAGTCGAGAACCCAAACCAAAACAAGTCTGTTTTCGCTTTTACTGCACAGACACAAAAGGTCTTTCTGACTGACTCAAGATAAGTGTAGTCTTGACCAAAACATGAAATCAAAGTAAACTTACCTCAAAAAGAGAAATAACATCAGCTACAGTTCTCTCCACCCTCATCGCCAACATATATACCAGTTCTTCACTGACCGGCTTACTATCGGATAGTACCCGCTCGAGCACTGACTGGCATAGCGTCTGTACTAGCGTACAAACTGACATTTCATACATGCGTGAAGGTAACACATTCAGCCAACAGGATCTGAGGTCCTTCATCAAGGCGATAGCGTTGCTGATTGCGCAGTCGAATTTTTCGTAGGATTCGTGGGTCCATGCGGTTCCTGTAATTTTTTTATGAAGTTTATTGTTTGTAACTGAGTTTTGGAGTATAATTATAAAATTACTAGTATTCAGCTCCATTTGGTTAGACTGGAAGCCAATGCCAATATAGTTGGGAATTGACTAAGCCAACGATGATTTAAAAAATTTGTTGTTTGCATCAGGCTGGTGCAGGAAGCCCCCAACTTGCGTTACTAATTACCACTAGCGAAATGTTCATAAATATAAAACCATGTTGTTTGATGAGATAAAATATTTCACTTAAGAGAAGAGAGATAGGAGACATTTCAACATGTTTTAAGTGAACGTTTCGCTAATGGGAATGCATAGTTATTTGGCTAGGTAGTAATATCGCTGACTGTCCAAACCGCTAGCAAGAACTTTGTCAAACAAATAACAACACTAAGATTGCTGCTGTAGGGGGTGGAGTGCTGTAAAGGGCCTCTGTAGCTTCACCTTTTGTTTATGAATGAACAATACTTGGAGTATTCAAAAGTGGCTGTAACTGGTTTATTTGATTTTGAACCAAGTACCATAAGTTTGCACATGTTTTAAGTTGCTACGTCTATGCGCTTCTCGCTCTCCGGTCGAGGCAGTGGTACAAGTACCTAATGCTCATAAAAATAATCATTTATTTATTTAACTTACGTAATGTAATGAAAACATAATTACCATTAGCTTCAATACTCTGCACAATACTACTCTTCTGGTTCTGTAAGTACAGGGATATCTTCTCCAGGCCTAAAACCCTGAGGTCTTGGATGCACTCCAGCAGCACCACAGTGAGCTGGTCAGCTAGGGACCTGGGTAAACTGTTGCACCATGGAGGTCCAAGGAGACCGTGCGCTAAGTAGAAGCAGTTGTTGAAGAATAGAGCTGAAAAAGTTAAATAAGTATAAGTAAAAAGTTTTTATTTGGAACATAGACAGTTGGCTCAATTACAAAGAAAATGATGATAAATACAAAAATTTATAGGTGTGTTGAGCTGTCAACGAAGTAAAGGGTATATCTATTGGCATTACAAAAACAAGTACCTTATGTTGACAGCAAGTGACTATCAATGCTAATGATTGCAGTTTAGAATTATTAGCAGAAAAAAGAATCATGCCTTTATAAAAAACTAAGGTTACGTTTTCTGGAAAACAGACAAAATATATTCCAACTCGTAGAAGATCAGCAAAACCAAATGATTAGTGGTCCACATTTGCCCTGGATTTAATCAACTAGAAGTCACGGGAAGAGGACTTTGTCCAGCATTGGGATGACACAGTATCAGTTTTTCTACTAATTTTCACAAATGGGAAGCCACATTATCCCTGAGTGTCATAGGCTATATTTAAAACAGGCTCATTAAATAATTTCCAACTATTACGCAAGTCAAGCCACGGGCAAAACCTAGTTAAAAATAGAATGAGGTCTTACCAATTTCAGCAGGGCAGCACTCCAAATTAACCTTGAACTTCTTGGGGACTAAGCTCTGATACATAACAGCTATATCTTTAATGTAACCAACAAGCTGTCTACTGTATTTCTCTGGTAACTTCGCACTCTCTTCCAAATGCTCCACAATCAATTGCATGATATCTTTCACATTCTGAGATATCACACATTTTGGAAGGAATAAAGGCTTAGTTATATCCCACACCGCATTGTTATCAGTAACATCAAGTACAGAATCATTCTGGTTGTTAAGTTCAGAGCCAACAGTAATGGTACCATGAGACAAGCTCTGTTTGAGGAGAATTCGGACATCGGAAAGTAATTTATCACATTTCTTGTTATACAAGACACATTCAGTATCATCTATGTATTTGTTCAAAGGTGATTCATCAGCTTTTACGAATTTTAAATCAATTAGAAACTTGTTGAATGAATCTAACTCAACTACAATGTTTTTATAGTTCTGATAGCTGCCATCACAAGACGGTAAGTTCATTCTGATGCAGTCTTCAATTATTTTGTTAAAGAACTTCTGGCGGATGGTTTCAGCAAAGATTGCTATGAATGTGTTTTCACTATCAAATTGTGAACCCAGCGTTGAGTGGAGAAATTCAAAGATAGCTGTTAAATTATTAAAAATTGTTTGGTAATTCGGTTTTTTGGGGTCATTCAGATTAATTTTGATGTTGAAAACAATAGCTCCAGTGTGATCTTCTGTAAATATGTCACAGTTATGTCTTATAACATGGTGAAGTAGGTTGTTTATAAAGAAATGTGAGAACAGACCAAGTTCGGCATACATTCTCTCGGTTGCATATAAAGTTTTCAATATTTTCTGAAGCAGGAATGGGTCACTTTGTTGAACAGACAAAGAGTAGGTCAAAAACCTAAGGCCTTTTTGCTCTGACCATGTGAAGATGTCCTCCCATTCAACACTCAGTTGGGCTGTGTATAAAGCCAGTTGGTTCTCAGCTTGTGCATTGATGGTCGTTAAAGCTTTCGCCATATTACCTTCGAATTTCAGATTCTTTAGTTCCATTTTCAATTTTTTTACTGCTAACATTGCATCACTATAATTGTATCTACCGAATTCATGATTCGCCTTCTCTAAAATACGTTTTCCATCAACAACAATGCAAAAGTCTAAGAGAATTTTAAACGATTTGTATAATTTTTCACAATGATTTCGAAATTCTTCATCATTCACTTTGAATCTTTCTTGTAAAGATTTTATGTCTTCAACGCATTTTGAATGATCAGAGATTATATTAGCCTTTCGATTGTTATAGTTTAATTGTTCTAAACTCTTTGTAATGGTGAAATTAACGTAAGTATCGATAATATTTTGTTGTAAAGCCCAAGACAGCAATTGCACTCGCTCAGTTAGGTCTTTTATAATGGGTAAGACTTGATCACGACTTTTCTTTAAGTCTTGGTTACTAACTTTGTCGGCTTCCTGCAGAAAAGCACTTAATAAACTCATTTTTATTAGTGAAATACAACTATAATGAAAAAATAACTTTTGTGTCGGTTAGTTTCACACGATTCAAATTCAAAAATTGAATTTTGACATTAATGACATTAGACGTCCGACATTTGTCACTTGTGTTTTGTAACAACTGCGTTTCGTTATGACTTTGTAGATGCATTAATACTGATGATCCTGATTTTAATGTTCTTTTGATAATGGAGCATACAGAAGCTTTTATTATAAATTAATGAATGGTCATTTATATTCATTTGATTCAATATATGTATTTAGGCGTATTTTCCCTCAAATCAATTATATAAGTTCAATCGGAACTTATTTTGTCTGCAAAAGTTAAAGTTAAGCACTAATATAATTAATTGGCTGGACTCTTTGTTGTTACAGATTATGGAAACTATAAATAAATTAACTGTTGCAGGAGTTTATCCTTACTAGTTCGTTGCCATCGTTTGTTTAATCAATCGAAGGCTCAAGGGCATCACTGTGTTCACTACAACTCAGCAGTCGACAATAACTGCTAGAAAAAATAGCCAAAATAATTGCCACAATGAACGAATGTGAAATTGAATGTTTGAAAAGTGAATTGGAACATGAGAAAACTTGTAGGTCAGTAAATTGTAGACACAAAGTCGTGGCAGTATAGTAGTTCTATCAGTACCTCCTTTAGTTAAATAATTGCTTGCACGAACTTCGCTCATGACTATTTTGAACATTAATTGGTGTTATTCCGTTGAAATGCTATAATAATAAGTATTTATCTAGCGTAGTTAATTATTGTAATAGGTACTGCAGTATATTAAAGAGTTATACCTATAGCTACCTACCTCTTACATGCTCATACCTACTTGATTATGCGACCCATACCAACCTACTTAATTCTAATGGGTCAAGGCTATGTACACCCAGTTTCTGGCTTCCTTGCTGCATGTGGCTCAAAAATGAAACCTACTAGATCAGTGTCGTGTAACTGCTCAAATTATGGGATTCTAAGCTCAAATTATGGGATTTAAAATGAAATAATAGTGTAGGTTTTTTTTTATGAATTCTGATAAATTAACAGGGCACTTTGTAAGATTACTTCACGCCCCCTTGGTTAATTTCGACTAGGTTTTCCTCACGCTTTAGCTCTACCACTTAGATGGCGCTCGCGGACGCAATGATCCCAAGCAGCATATTAAAGTATTATCTAAGTATAGCCTCGGATCAGAGTCTGCCAACTTGTAGTTTAGCCTTAGCCTAGAGGAACAGTAATGTGCCGAGGCGGGGTCTAAGTCATAGCCATACATTACTCGTACATAGTAAAGCCCTATTGTGAAACACCTCGGCTGGGAAAGTAGGTATTGCACCATTAGTAAATAGTAGTAGAAACAGAGCAACAAGGCTCTTTTTGCGCTAGAATGACATTGATAGGAGGCGGTGTTGGCAACCCGTACATTGTTTTTGGGAAATACCCAATGAAAAAAACAAGATGGCGGCTTTAGTTGCAATTTGGGTCACGCGCCAAAACATCCTTGTACAACTAGGCCAGTATACAACAGCGGTAACAAACCAGTATAACCTGGCGTCTTTTTCTATGGAAGATTCGTATTACAGCTAGACATTGACGTGTGGTAGACTGTTTCATACCTACCTACATGGCATCATCAACAATCTTGAAACCCTTTTCCAAACAGAGAAACAGCAGCCTGGCAGAATGGGGAACTGGAGAAGCAGATAGTACTCGTTCAGGACGAACTCCGCAAAAGTGACTACACTTGGGATCATGATGACGAGCTGATGAAGGAAAGCGCGAGACACAAAGTTTACCAAGACACCATAGAAACGTTGAGGGAACAACTGCCAGCCTTAAAAGACAAAATTAAAAACGCTAAGATTTGCGGGTTGGGTAAGTAAGATAATTTTCAGGAAATCATGATCTTTCGGCTATTGTTTGTCGAATTACTCTCTCGCAACTCCGTGTGAGCAGATTATGATTCCGTTTGAGTTCGTAACGAGCAAGTCAAATCTAAAATAAGTAAGCAGCCGTATCGTAGTGAGTTTAAATCGTTTGATTACAAGTTTTTTTTTTAAATTCCAGATTGCAAATTGAAACATGATGACCTCAACATAAATCTGGATATTCTTACACCTGTAAGTCGCTTCAAATTCGTTTATAACTCCGTATAGAAATTATGACGAATCCCATCAACATTTTAGGCTTCTCTAAACGTGTGTCGCGCGATCATGTTGAAATGAAACTAAGTAGATTTTTAAAAGAAAAATACCTTTTTTATATTTTTATCCATTTACAGGCAGAACTAATGCGGACAGTGAAAAGATTTGAGCGTCTCAAAACAGACCTGATAAGCACTCTGCGAAGCAAGGAGTGGCGCTTGGACTCGGAATCTAAGGTAATACGAAATATCTACATGAGGTGCCTTCTTAAACTGCGTCTGCAATTCTAGCTGTGGTCTAACTGAGAGCCTAAATATACAAGCACACGCAGATGTCCAATGCTCGGTTCAGCGCCGAAAGTTGGAAATCGACAGCTTCCTTTCAAGCGTAAATCGTATTTTGGGCTTATTTGGATGAGTATTATTTTACATACATATATAAACTCACGCCCTGTCCCAATGGGGGCAGGTTACGATCCTTACATACTCCTGCCTATTATTTTCTTTTGCCTTAATTCTTGCTACTTGTCGTATTTCAGTTGTTTGTGAGAGTGAACGACCAAAGAACTTACTTGCAAAACGAGCTGATGATTTGCCAGAACAACATCATGAGACTACAGAAGAATAGCACCTACTGGCAGTAAGTATTAAGGCATATAATAACCAAATTAAAGTTAGAATTATTGAGAAAGAGTTTGTTTGGTGAAGTGTGGACGCCCCTGGAACATGCGTTCCTGCCTCTCTATATTTTTACCGCCAAGGCATTTTGATTTGCAACAGAATGCAATCGCTCTCTAGCGGGGAAGGTATTGCAGGTCTATCCGCAACAATATACGTAGACCCCTGATTACCAAACATTAAAATATGTTACCACTTCTTACAGGCACTAGTTTCAATTTGACAGTTGACACCACAGATTATTTATTGCTAATATTAGAGTGTACACGGGAAAACTTCCGTGATATTTCGACGCTGTTGCAAGCGCCATGATCGCGGGTTGATTGGAGAACGCGGGTGGATGGAAAATAAATTGGTAGGAGCAGACAAATCTGTCTACCCTCTTTCTAAATTGTTGCTTAAGGAGTGCATACACATGTTCGTTGGCCGGATACGGCACGAGTCAGCAGGCGGCCTAATCGAATGCTTTAGACACCTGGCTGTGCTGAATAACTCTGCAATTCCCTTATCCTTGATGAAGGTCTTTTTACTAATTATATATTGTTTTGATAAAGTGAGGCTGCAGTTCAGGTTTGATTCGTTCTTATTCCTACTGGTATTACGTTCCAGGAATGTTGCCAGAAAGCAGGACGAGCGAGTGCTGGACCCAAAGCGAGGACATATAAAGAAGCTTGTGGGCAACGAGCGGCTCGCGCCTATTGCTACCTAAAGCAAACATCACTTCATTCACCTGTAGAGTTTATTTTCTTACACAGAAGGAAATTAGAAAAATATTATAGGTACATTTTAGAGTAGTGAACTGTAAACATTCGATAGGTATCGACGGATACATGCTTTCTACATGCCAGCTATGAGTTATTTCAACGGTCAACAGACAAATTATTTAAAGCCAATCATGAAGTTTTTTTGTAGGATTTTGCCAATTTATTTAGCGCTCTAAAAATCGAAGCCAGCTGTTCAAACGCGCCAGGAAATTATTAATATGGGACAATGCCCTTACCCCAACACATCACAACGTATATTAGTTTGTTTCCTCGATCTCGTTTTCGCCGACGCATGATTGTATGTCCGTCTCAATCCGTTGTAATTGTTGCCCTCGTACGGACAGACATTGCGTTGTTATAGCTCCTTGCCAGCGGGTCTTGTTAACTTACATCATAAGATTGTAGGGCGTAAAATAAATCGTTCTGTTCCCACCTGTGTCGTCTTGTCCTATTTTCGCCGAGCCCTGATTTGTACAGGTACCGGAACAGCAGGTTCTCCTTATCTACCGGCGCTTTATTGGCGTCAACCACGAGTAAGCACTCGTTCCCCTTCAACAGAGTGTTAACCACCTCATACTTTGTTAAAAAGGGAGGATGTGAGGAGGATCTTCCGACCAAACAGGTTATTTTGTCTGATCGACTAGGGGCTACTGCCCGCCACTTGTCCTTATCTCACGGAAAACTTTTATAGCGCGATGTAGGAATTTGATTCTTCATTTGCGTCATAGAAGGCGCTCCAGTACTTTTTGTCGCTTGATTATGTCCGATACACGGTAATTTGGGGTAAGGGCTTTGGGCATTAATATGGCACATTTGAAATTTTGAAAGAAAATGTTACTCAGATAAGTATGAATGAAAGCGATGACGCTAACCAAAGTAGAAGGATTCGATGTGACATTTTTACGGCCCGAAACTTTTTCGATGATTTAGTATATTAGCACTTCATTAACTCTCTACTCAGTGGCTTTGGCATGAAAATAATTGTAGATACTAATAATAGGAATTCTAAATAAAGCCTAGACTTAGTTTAAAGTACGTAGAGAAATGTAAATTAATGACTGCAATCAATGAATTATAATTATTCGTATTTTACAAAACGTCTATAAAATTACAAAGAGGAAAATATTCACATATTTATTGTAATTTACACGTAGAATAAAATAAATAGTACAAAATAATATAATGGTCTTTTATTTCCTTTCTATGATTGTTACAAAATAATTTAATGCATTAGAAACTAAATTATACACAATATTTAGAATACAATGGCACTTTGAACACATTTTTCTGAGGTAAGCTTGAGAATTGAATAAGGTATCCGTAGACACCGACGCTAAAATGATTTCCACGTATTCAGTACATCATTTTTAATTATGAAAAAAATATTTATTTGTGGAGACGGCACATAGGAATTCTTCATCGGTAATTTAAAAAAAAATCTGCTGTTCTATTCATTTTGACTGTGCAGGTATTGCAGTTTTGTAGGAAACGGCTGTTTTAAAAAAAATCGAGGTTCAGAATGATTTACTGAAAAACAAATACAAATCCAAATTTTGAATTCCAATTGTTGTTATTTCAACTAAAGCAAAGTATGGGGTAAATTAAGTTGTTTTAAATGACAAGTACCTACTATTGAAATGTTCATTAAAATAGTTACCCAAATTAATCATTACGTGTTTTATTTACATGTTTGGAAACAAACTACGAATTCAGGGCAGACCCGCGCATGTGCTTCCATCTCAGGGTTGTCAATATTCGAACGCGGCTCGCCTGATCCTTTCGCCGCGAGCTAAGTTACAATATTGACTTATGTGACGTTTCTTACGCCCAAAGAGATTTAATATTATGGACGCTATCAGCGTTTAGTCCACTCTCGGCCCCTCGACCCCTAAAAAAAGATTTGTTTATTTGTATCCTCTCAACCCTTAAACGTAGTTCACACTCGACCCCCAGGGGGCGAGTTTGAATTTTCATACAAAGGACGGCATACCTCGTCCACTTTCAACCCCTAGTTTGTAAGTACCTAAAATTAATATTTTGGTACAGTAAGGTACAGACTAAAGGCAAAATTAAGACAAAGTAAGACACCGTGGGCAAATCTCAAACTCCACGCGGGCGAAGCCGCGGGCATAAACATGATTATTTAAAACAAATATTTACTTTTAAGAACAAATTACCATTTATTTGTGTTCTTAATTCAAAGATATTTGAATTTTCTATTTTTCAAATTTGGCTGTTTAGCGGCATCATAAACTAAAGCGTGGAAAAAAGCCTACCGAAACCTGCTGTTCTCGGCTCCATAACAACCTCGCCTGACGGCTCGGGCGTGAATTCCGCCTCAAATGAAAGAAAAAGAAAGCAAGAAAATATATTTATTTGCCGCAGGGACATGACGTGCATCACACAAAATTAAAAAAAATAACAAAACACAAATAAACTATAAATTCAACAGGACGGAACAAAAAAAAAAAATTAACAGCAACTACAAAGTTTTCCCACTTATGTTTAAAAAAAGTATTATTCTACTCTTTAGTTCAGCTAGTCACAGAAGCGTGTTTTTAGTATTTTTTTTTTAAAAGATGCCTGTTGAATTTTTTTTGACATCCAATTGAAATTTTGTTAAAATCGTCACGTTCAAAGAGTCCGTTACATAGATACGAAGATACAAACCACGCTAATAAAAGTGTGTTAAAAAAAATAAACGATTAACGAATAAAAAAAATAACGAATCAATAATTTATGACCTTCAATAACCCTTTGTTCTGTATGGTGTCCGGACGTAAAGAATAGCACCATCCCATATCTTCCCGTGGGTGTCGTAAGAGGCGACTAAGGGACTTACCAGAGAATGGGCAGCAGCGTTCTCTGTGTTTTATAACAACCATACTGCGCTCGCCAACCCGCCTGCCAAGCGTGGCGAGTATGGCAAAACCCCCCTAGACCGGTCAATGTGGCGACACTTGGGGGAGGCCTATGTCCAGCAGTGGACGTCTTTTGGCTGAAATGATGATGATGATGATGAATAACCCTTTACCATACAAGTATACAATCTTAATAAATAAACGGACTTAATTTTTCTAAACAAAGACTTACTGGTATTTCTTTATTAACAAACTGATTCAGAATATAGCTAATGCGTTTGTCGTTTTCAATATCGTCTGATCTTCGTTTACATTGTGTTGAAGATATCATCTTAACAACTTTCTGATAATTGGAATCATCTTCTATAATTTTCAAAAATTGTAAAATGTTGGTACTTTTTGCTAATTTTCTATTTAGCATAGCATGCCAACCTTCCAGTTTATTAGTGGTGCGATGTCTTTCACCATAACAACACCATTTATTTTTCATAAGTCGGTGTTCAAACCATTGTTGTACGAAATAATCATTGAATTCTTTCACACACACTTTGTTCATCTAGGCTGTCTTCCTGTCTGATCTAAAGAAATCCATTATCTATTTCTTCTTGAGGAAGATGTGCCAGAACTGTAAATAAAGCTACATGTTTCCGCGTTATTTTTTTTTCAGTTAAATTTAAAGCCTTGGCTTTTCTCCAAATAGCCCTGTTGAAATGATAAAAACAACCTTTTATAAAACTTTAAACTTTTTTTTAACAAAGAAACAGACCAAATTGGCGTTTAATGGATGCACGCAAGTCACACTTTTACGCCACACTTTTACGCCACAATATGAATTCGTCGAATTTGAAGTTTTTCATTTACGAAAAAAAATATTCCAAAGGAAATTAAAAAAAAAAGGAATCCGAGCGGCGATTTTTTTTTAACATTCATCTCCAGTCCTCTAGAAACTCAATACTATAAATTTCGTTCCATCTTATTGTCTTATTGCTCTCGACTATAAGTAAGTATTATAAAAAATATATTGAGGGTATTTTAGTTTAAAAGTATGCAACTATATGGTATACTGATGATTTATCATCGTAGGTAACTGTACTTCGGGGGTCGAGAGGAAACTAAAACTTGGCTGGAAAATAAAATCCACTCTTGACCCCCAAGGGTCCAGAAGAAACTATAGTTAGGGGTCGAGTGGACACATTATTTTTTGGGGGTCGAGGGGCCGAGAGTGGACTAAACGGCTATCAGGAGTGTCAAAACATGTCGAGAGAGATGCATGTGGCCCCTCAGTCCTCAGGGACGTCAAATAAAACGTAGTTACACTTGCACCGATATTAACTACATAGTTGGCCCATACAAGAAAATAACGATTGTATGGGGCGCTGTCCCATCTATTATAAGTGTATTTAAATGTTTTTGTGACTTCCACAAACTGCAGAAGCCCCGTTGGGTGCAGAAGTTTCGCTTGTATGTAAAAATACTTCATCTACATAGGTTCATGGACTTGTAAGAATTAATTTTATCTACAAGTAGTTAAGTATCTAAATCTTAGCAATGTAACAACTACGATGTGTTTCTGATGGGTTTCTTGTACCTCGTCGGGAAGTCTATGGTGGTACTCAAGTACTCAGCTTCTAACTCTCCGAGTGGTCTCCGGTACAGCGCGGCTGAAATAAGTAAAAGTAAATGAAATTACACTGGGAGAAGTTTTGACACGGAGCAGCAACTTTTGCTGTAGCCGTTTCAGCCAAAGAAAAAGTTTTAAGTAGACTGTCTGTAACTTATAACATTTGCTATTATCTGATGCAAATTTAATTTTCGTACTAACGAGGAATTATCAACAAATTAATAAAAAAAGATTTTTCATTAATAAACGACGGTAAAATCGAAATTATTTATCTACACGTTCGGGATAAAGACATGGCTTAGTTCAAATCGTGCCAAGCCGATCGGAACATGAATCAGCTATGGTCGATGAAGTACGGAGTTTGCCGATCGGTTCGAGCGGCCGTTTGACGCACGAGTGCGAACATCCGTGCGTCTGTACTTACGTGTAACACAGTGGTGCTTGTCGACGTGTAGTCTCAGATGTCGCGGGCACGCGCACACGTACCCACCGGCCGTGTTGACGCACGAGTGCGAACACCCGTCTGTTTCCAATTCGCACTCGTTTATATCTAGAATGAGAATATTATGTTATTTAATGATTTATTAAAAACTATCCTATATCTAGGTCTAGATCTGTCTGTACAGGTAGATTAAGACCTAGGTTAAACTTAACCGTTCGTTCAACTGTTCGTTCCTAAGGCTTGATGGGTATTATTAATTGGATACTTTATAAAATAAGGAATGAGTACATCGCCGGTAACTGAAAAGTTGTGTGGGAATCGGTTATCGTGGTATAGACATGTGATGCGGAGGAATGAGGAAAATTTTGAGTATGAATGTAGATGGCTATAAGAGTAGAGTAAGACCAAAGAAACGATGGATGGACTGTGTGAAGGATGATATGGCTAGAAAGGAGGTGACTGCTGAGATGACGAGTAATAGAGAAGTATGCGAAGATGCGCCGACGCCAAGTAAATTGGGATAAGGGCAGGAGAATTATGACTTTTCTGTGGGATTAGTTAACCGGTTGTTACGACATACTTTTTCCACAGTACTGATGAGTTTCTACTACTCACCCAGACATCTCTGTCCGGCCGCTAGCGACAGGTACCCGGGTGGACACTGACAGCGGTACGCGCCCTGTGTGTTCACGCACAGCTGCGTTGAGTGACATTGATTCGTATCTACCAAACACTCGTCCACATCTGCAAAGAAGAAGAAAAAAATTAATCAAGTTAAGTACTATCCATTTAGGAGCTACGAAGATACAGATAGACACATAGAACCACACGTTACACTTATAAAACCCCTCTTTGTGCGTCATAGAAAATACATCAGTAACAGCAAAACATGCACAATATTTTCTTTTAAAGCTATTTTTTTTATTCGTACCGTCGCAGCTCTTAGCAGTCTTGTTGTGCCTGTAGCCGGGGTCACACGGACCCCTGTCACTGTGGTCCAAGTTTTCAGTCACGCTCACGTCGAAAAATACGGTTGTTGATTGTGAACCTGAAAATTATATGATGACGTTAGTGGTGAATGTAATTAATGTTGATGGATGGAGGATTGTGTGAGGAATGATATGAGAGAGAGAGAAGTAAATGATGCCGTGACGTTTGACAGGGGAGAATGGAAGAAGAAAACGTGTTGCGCAGATCCAAAGTAGAATGAGACAAGGGCAATTTCGAGGTTCAAGAAGGGCTGGGCCTTGGTCTAACTTGAATAAATAATTTGTGATTATGATTAGGCTAATTATAAGGTGTCACTGTGTTTGAAATTGTCGGAATGGAAGAAATATCTGAACTTGAAAACATAGTTACAATTAACTCGAATTTGAATTATAGAATAGTTTTGTGAATTGTATTTTATTTTGGTGGCGGTTTTTATGTGGCTGTACCACAGGTGTGCAGGTGTGTTAGGGTTGAGTCTGATGTATTCACCTGATGAATCATAAAATTCTTCAATGTCCTGCGAGAAATGTGAGCTTATCACCTCTGGCTGCAACTCAAATGTTGCGTCTGGTAAATAAGAGTCCTGAAAAGTAATTTTAATTACGGTGAAAAATAACTAAATTGGGAAAGCTTCATTAAAAAAATACAATTTATTTCATCTATCCATACATCCATGTATACATGTACATACACAACGTGGCCGTTTGGATGACACGTTATTTAAAAAAAAAAATCGGCATAAAAAGATGGAAATCACGTTGAAAAGTGTTTCAAATTCCTACAGCGACATTACTGAATTTTGGCTTCTCCATCAGCGTCATCGTTGATGACAGGTCGGCTTTGAAGAGCGTCTGTCACTCACACGTATAGGTTAGCTGTATCTCTTTCTGTAGCTCGTGACAGCAAATAAGCGACATAAAATACTTACATCATCGCCGTTCTCTTCTTTGCTGTCAAAAACATCATTGCCAGCTGGAGTCGAGGTAGGGCTACACAGAGGAAGATCAGCACATTTCTTTATCTATAAGGGAAATGTAACGTTAAACTGTTAGTTGATGTCTTTTATATTCTAGCAACTGGTAGGTAAAAACACATGAAGTCAATAACGTTCTTGTATTTTTATACCTAAACCTAGTATTTATGTCAAAATGAATTGAATATCAGGTTCCAACGGTTTAATTCATCATTTTGAATGCAGAAGAACCGGAACTGCGTAAAGTTACCTATTCTTGATTGAAGTTGTATGTTACGTTGTTGTGTAGTATTCTTCGTATAGGTACCGTATCTGTAATCTGACATGTACATTATCTGGAGGAGGTACAAAAAAATAACAGCTGCAAAGTTCGATCTTCTAGGATAAACAACGCCAATGATACCTGTACGTTATCTCCCTCGCACTTGGTCTTGGTCTTGCAGCGCCTGGTCCGCGCTTGTGTGCCGACGCCGCACGTCGCTGAGCACTCCGACCAGCGCGACCACATCGACCAGCGGGGTTTGGACTCGTCTACCTAAAACGTAAATAATAGATGGAATACAGACTATCTGCAGAATTGTCTCCGTTTCTCCCTTTTAATCATTCGAAACTTGTCTTTAAAATATCGCTTTTTTATCTTTTTAATTATAGTCTGTGCAAAATTCCTAAATTCATAGCTGTAAATGCTAAAGAGTATTCTAACACATTTTATTAGAATTACAGACATCCACCACTAACCACTAGTGACTAGTAAGACTTCACTTAAGATTAAGTAATGATTAACGCCTGCTTAACTACGCCATTTCTGACTTTAAATGTCTCTTAACTTGAAGCAACATTAATAAATAAGGGTATTAAATGCCAATAAAATTTTATATGTACTAAATAAAAATCATAAGCGCACATCAATGCTAGACAGCTTAAACCGCTAGGTCAGAGGCATGAAATTTTGCATACTTACATCACAGGGAGGCATATGGCATTTCCTTCTATCGACTGTAGGGCCCTTACACGCAGACTCGTCGAGAATTATCTTCTCTGACTTTGACGAACTGTCTGAAATACAGTGTTTTTGACATAATATGAAGGCGAAAATGAATTAATGTCATGTCTTGTCATGTGTGTGTTAGGTACTTTTTTTTTTTTTAAATCAACGAAACACCCATAATCGACCCTTGTAGTACATACACAAATAAACAAAAAGTGGTTGATAGGCAAAATTCTCACTTTTAACGCTTTCAAACAAAACGAAATAGCAGTAGTTACTACTTTGATGTTGTAAAGCAGATTTTGTTATGAGAAGGTATATTTTTACAACCTTTTCATACGACTTAGATGATTCACTTTATCAAAAGGCTTTTGTAAAACGAACTGTACAAACTTAGATAATATTTATTTTTATAATTAACAAGCGATTCTTCTCCGGAATATATTTCAAGAAGTTGCTGGTGAAATCAATAAAAGTTAATAAAGATATCATAAATCACACTTAACTTAAAATAATTAAGTAAGTAGAGATTTATTGAATTTTGCTTACCAATAGTGTTGTTTTTATCGTCGATAAAATAGCAAGCCCTAGATCTTTGCTGGTACCCCAACCCGCAGGTAACGTTACATAACGACCATTGTGTGAACGGACTCCATTTAGCAGGCACTAAAAACATATTGAAAGAAGACATTTGAATGAAATTAACATAACTTTAATGTCTGAAAATTATTAAATAATATCTGTCGTTACGTAGTAACTGGATTGTGAGTCAGACAAGAAGTTGCTCCCCGTAAAATATTGATATTCAGCTGCATCATGAGACCGGAAGCCGACCTCAACATAGTTGGGAAAAGGCTAGGTAGATGAAGTATCGGAAGCAGATCGTGGTGTGTGTAACTAAGTTGTTTAAACACTTTTACACGCCAAAATTTTTTCATAAACTCAGGAGGTCGGAGTTTCCTATCCGACTACTATGAGAAAAAACATCGAGAGAAACTCAGAAAGAACTCTCTTGAAAAAAAGAATGTCAATTTTTTTAGAAGTCATTGTCTTGGCTAGATTATGAGAAGACAAAGCAGGTTCGCGTCTGAGATGGTCTTTTGAGGAAAGAACCGCACAGATTTGAGTGGACCTGTCACTACAATGTACTGGTAATATTATTTCCATTGCAATCTTCGCCAGCTTCGTTCCCTACGATACAGATGAACTGTGACGTCATCGCTAACAAGCCGTCCCCTAGCAACAGATGCCTCACCCTGTATGGCGACGTTGTACCTCCGATGCGCAGTGCCAGCTTCGTTCTCAACGACACAGATGTATTGTCCCGCGTCTTTAACGTCAGCGCTCCATATTGCGAGTAAGCTGTTGCCCAGCACTCTCTGTATGTTCGATAGACTTTCGCTGAGTGCTTGTGTGTCCTGAAAACGTTGAAGATATTATGTATTCTGTCTACATCAAAAATATTAATTATAATGACTCTCGTATCTTAAGAGTAGAAGACTATTTAGTTAAAACCAAAAATCAAGGCGGTGCAGTGGTGAACCCCTAAAAGTTGATCAGATACGTAAAACATACAATTATCGAGGTGAGCCTATTGCAATTAACCAGAGACAAATCCACACTTCGAGCTGTTAGGTACAGAAAAATTCTTAATGGATAATACTCTTGTTCAGACTAGGACTCAAACCCAAGGCGTGAAGTGATGTTATTTGGGGTACTGTCTTTTGCGTAATTTTCTTCTACTCTACTATAAAAACGCACTGATTGCAATGACTTTCGATTGTATTTTGTTCTAAAAAATAACATCATCAACATCATTTCAGCCGAAAGACGTTCACTGCTGGACATAGGCCTCTCCCAAATGTCGCTACATTATAATAATAATAATTTTTTTTCATTTATTCAGGTAATTTACACCCATTGGCAATTAACAAAATACAGTCAGACCATAATAACACTACAAACACAAAAAAAAAAAAACAAAAAACATCACAATTTAGTTAAAAAAATAAAATAAATTACATTTCAAATACAATTTAAATTAAAATTTTTAAAAATTCAACTCAATTCAACTTAATTAAAATTCAGTCTAAATTAAAATGCAATACCCAATTAAAATAAAACTTATCCATTAACAGTACATTACGAGTCAAAAACAAAATAAATAAAAATAAACAATAATTACATTTTTCTCACCGGCACTGGAACAGCAACATGCCTGCCACAACAATGCCGGACATAAGGGCAGTCCAGCCTGTTTGCGATCATTGCCAGGATACAATTGGGGCTGGCCCGCACCCGGCGCACCAGGGACGCGCACCGCTTACGCATAGAAGCGTAGAAACAATCAGTGCGTGCCATTGCGAACATCCCTGATGCGCTACAGAAACGAGGCAGCCCCAACACCGCCCGGAACGCGTTGTTGTACTGGACACGGAGGGCACTGTATGCCCTTTCACTATAGTCAGCCCACAGGCTACACGTATACAGGGATGTGCAGTACGCTCTAAAAAGCGTGACTTTCACACCAGTAGTACAACGCGAAAACCTGCGGGCTATCATGTTGGCTCGCACCGACAGTGCCCTCCGCTCCCGGTCCATGTCAGCATGGTCTTTAAGGTCCTCGGTGAGCAGATGTCCTAGATATTTAAATTGGTCTACTCTGTCTATTGGAACACCATTAAGATTGACATTCGGAATGTTCATAGGGCTCGACACACCGACGGCCTGAAAAACCATGTATTGGCTTTTCTTCCCATTATATTTCAAACCATGTCCATGCGCGTATTCCGTACACGTACTGAGTAGTCTCCTCAGCCCACAAATCGACGCGCTCAGCAACACCATGTCGTCAGCATAACTCATATTATTGACACAGACTCCGTCAATATAACATCCAACATGTTGACTGCTGAGCGAGACGATCAGTTCATTCATATATAAATTGAATAATGTAGGGGAGGTCAGACCGCCCTGTCTTACGCCACATTCATTAGTATACGGGTCCGACATCGCTCCCGCCCACCGGACACTATTGACCTGGTGCCCGTACCAATACCGGAGCATGCTGATGAGTTCCCACGGCAAGCCCGTGCTCTCCAGCTTCCCCCAGAGGATGTCGTACGAAACGAGGTCAAAGGCCTTGGATAAATCGAGGAAGCACGCGTATACCGGGGTCTTTCTCTTCGTGTAATATTTAACGGTGTGCTTTAGACACAGTATTGCACTCTCTGTGGACAGTTTTGGTCGAAAACCAAACTGGTTATCATGAAGTGTTACATGTTTATTTAACTGTGTGTTAAGCACACCGTCAAATACCTTCGCCACTACAGTTGCAAGCGATATAGGCCTGTAGTTATTTTTATCCGCCAAATCACCCGTTTTATTTTTAACCACCGGTACTACAACTGCCCTCATGAAGTCGGCGGGTAGGTAGGAGTGGCTCACACACAACGAAAAGAACATTGCAAGAACTCTCGCCAAGTGTGGTCCGGCGTGCTGCAGGTGCTCAATGCTGAGCGCGTCGTGCCCAGGGGACTTTCCCCGCTCAATCTGGCTTATGGCTTTCGCAATATCTTTCGCGATGAAACTTATTCCCACACTTTTATTGTTCGGGTCAGCATTTAGCACCCTACCCGCCGGACCGAGCGGTGACCGAACCGAAAACTGTTCTCTGAAAACGTTCGCAATGCTCTTAGGATCACTCAAGCCATCGACGCTCCCAGGAAGACCAGGCCGAGAGTTTACTTTCCTCGTTTTTCGCCAAAAGCCACGGAAGTCACCCTTCGAGTGTTGTTCAGCGAGGGCGTCCATCCGAATCTGTTCTTGATTATTCTGGCACCATTTTAGCCTGGACTTAAACACTCTTCTACTCTCTCGCATCTTCTCATACACACAACCGGACTTAGGTCTGCCACACAGTATCCACTCGTTAAGCCTCAGCCTGGCCACCCCGTGAGACTCGCCCACATGCCTATTCCAACCCGCTAAGCGTGCACCACGTCCACACCTCCGCGCACTCCCCCCATTCGCCATTGCCGCGCCCTGAAGGACAGACACAATGTCAGAGTAAAGTTTATCTAGGACACGCTCATGGTCATGGTTACAACATAAATAATCCGCACATTGCGAACACTCCGAGGGAAAATCAATTAATTTTAATCTCCTATGACACTCCTCATTATACCCTAAGACCTGTTTCTCATTTCTTACCCCCCATATAATATCCATATTTTCATCACAAACCGTACGTGTAACAATCTTGGGCGTTAATACATGTAGATTGCATTCCACAATGAGAGGAAAATGGTCCGACCACAGAGTGTCATACTCAACAAAAACATTCGTAACAGACTGCTTCGCCGCGTGAGTTACAATACAATGATCGAGCCAGCTGGGCGTCCCATGCGCATCACTGATGTACGTATAGGTACCGGAATTTCTCCCTAACATTTCTACATCTATACATGACCAACTCTCCTCGCTACACACATTAATAAGTTCATTGTAAAATAACTCACCCGGCTCCGCATTAAAATCACCCATCACAAAAACACACTCGATGTTACTTTCATCAACAATCGCACTAATCTCACTTAAACAGTCAATGAAATCCGGCAAATTGTTCACGGAGTTCGTTGGTAAATACGCACTTATAACTAGCACTGACCTATCGCCTGCCGCTATTTTAATAGCACAAATACGCTCACTACACTGAATCACCGACACTTCTTGGAAGGCATTGTAACGCCATAACACCGCGACGCCGCCGTAGGGGCGTCCGCGCAAAATGCCCGCCGACGTATCCACGGCCGACGTCGCCGTGTAGCCGAAACCGCTATCAATCATACCGACAAACGGTATATCGTGTGGGAGCAGCCAGGTCTCCTGCAGGCATATCACGTCACACGTACTGCACAGGTCTCTGATGTCGTGGACAGCTCGTTTTACATTTTTACAATTGTAACTTGCTAAGCGATAAGTCCGACTATCCATTATTTGGCTTATTTATGCCGCCAGCAGGATTATTCTCCTGACTCTTATCTCTTCGCCTGTAACTAACGAACCGTCGAAATATGACACCCGCCGGCCAAAGTTTCTCGTCCATGTACATAGGTAGATTACATTCCAGTATATAAAACTTAAAGGCTTTATACCCTCGCAGCACTCGCATGTTTATAACTTCTAAAGATACAGTTTCCTTAGTTCTTTTCTGTATATACTGGACTATATCGCACTCCTTAGTCGAACTATGTACGTTCGTAATAAACATTGGAATTTTCTTCTCAGCAGCCTTAAAAGAACATTCCATGTCCCTCGCTATACCGGACTTTCCCACAAACCGATATTTATCATTTTTCTTGCGATGAG
The DNA here is from genome assembly GCA_905163415.1 of Noctua fimbriata. Classification (NCBI taxonomy): domain Eukaryota; kingdom Metazoa; phylum Arthropoda; class Insecta; order Lepidoptera; family Noctuidae; genus Noctua; species Noctua fimbriata. The sequence continues at coordinate 3,015,488 of LR990929.1, read as the reverse complement.
ACACTTGCTGCCATACGTCGCCGTCGTCATTATTTTTATTTGTCATAAGTTTGTCAACTATCGGCCGGCCGCATCGCTCTAACTCACGATGGTCCGTAGCAGCCGTCAGCTGGTTAGAAACGCGCTGTGTAGTTGTGGCCGCTGGGCTACGCACCGATGACATCACCGGAGCGTTCGCTGTACCGACCCGTGTGCTGTCCGTCTGACTCACCGGCGCGGGCACTGGCGGCGGCGGCAGGTTCTCCCTACCCTCGACGCCCGCTCTTGTCTGCTTAAGTTGCGTCGCTCGCGACCGTTGCTGCTCAAATCCTTCCTCAACATAATCACGACTTTTTTCGTCGTCTACCCGCAATTTTCTATATTGAGGTATGATACTCGTTGATTCGTTTGTCGAGTCGTTGATGTATTCATGCGATAAACCCATGGGTCCACTATCTAGCCACGCTCCACGTTTTGTATTTATTTTACAAGCGGATGTCGGTGGTATGGAGTCGTTTCTTAATCGCAAAACTTCGACCTTTAAATCTTGTACGCTGTCGGTAGTTGCATACTTGATCTTTATGTTCTCAATTTCCGTTTTCATTATTAATATATCCTTTAGCACTTTCGAACAATCTAAATGATCCCACAGTATTGGAGGTAACTTATCCAACTGTCGCGCAACAAACACAGGGATATCATCAGGCTCCGTGGATTTGAAAAGGCTAATAATATCCGAAAGATCACGCTCCTCCTTGCCTTTATTCTTTCGGATTACTTTTCGCTTATCCGTTGGTAAGGCTTCGTATAAAAGCGTCTTGGATTTCTTTATTTCGTCACTAGTAAACGCCGAGGCACATATTCGAACTAATGTTTCCTCATCCGCGATCGATATTTTCTGTTGCACATAACAAAGCAACTCATCTACAATGAGATTGCAGCCAGGACACTTAACTAAGTTCGTCATTTTATGCGAATAGATATACAGCTGCGAACCGACAACACGCACCCGTCCCCGGTGGGTGCGCGCGCGCGACTGACTGGTCCCGTGCGTCTTTTATCCAGCGGATCCCTGCAACCTTCACCAGGTCATCGGTCCACCTAGTGGGAGGCCTTCCACCGTAACCGTTCGCGGTCGCCACTCCAGAACTTTTCGGTCCCATCGACCATCCGTTCTGCGAGCAATGTGCCCTGGCCACTGCCACTTAAGGTAAAAGTAAAGAAATATAATTAAAAGAAGTACCTTCAACCATGAAATCTTCGGCATCGGATGTCCATCAGCTTCACATTTCAATACAATGCTCCTTTTCAAAGCGACAACGTGTCCCTCCACCATGTTAGTGCCAACATTAGCGGCAATGGATGGTGGTTTTTGAATAGTGACGTCGAATATAACCTCTGTGGTGCCCACTTTGTTGGTCATAACGCAGGAATATTTTCCGCCGTCGGTTACTTCTGTTTTATTGATGATCTGAAAGATAGCTTAACATAACGAGACCGACTTAGAAATTCTAATACTGAGCTGTTTTCGGTTAACAGTTATAGTAATTTAAACTTTATAACAATGGAAATAAAAGTCACATCACGCGCTCTTGTGATTTTAAACGACTATTAGGATCTCACCAAAGTAAAATTATCATCAGACAGGAGCACTCTGTTATCCCCACTTATTTCAGTATAGGGGTGCTTGATCCACATGACGTTGGGCAACGGACTGCCGACTGCTGGACAAGTCAATACCAGTGGCTTTCCAAAACCGGTTGTCACCTTTTTGGAAGATTCTTTGGGTGTTGGCGGAGGTACTGAAAAAATAACGTGTGTAAATAACGAAGGATTAACGAAAACCGTGACTTAACTTGTAGTAACTTTCACAAATACTAATTTAACCTCATGCTATATTATCTTCATTTTTAAAAAATAATCTGATATGTAAAATAATAACTGTTTCAAAAAGAGTATCATAGCTTTACGTTAAATATTGAAGTAATTTTTAATGAAAAAGCTGACAGATCTTATTGAAAAAACATAGTATATCAGCAACAATATCAAAATTCAAAATATTATCAATTCTAAAGACACCTGCTGCCTTCCTGGTTCAAGGGTTGGTATTATTTACACGGACATGACATATTTTAGCTTTTATTCTCTGGGAGAGGTGGCGCTTACCAATTAACTTCCCGATTTTTACCACTTATATCATAAAATAGAGTTTCCAAAACTTACCTAGTACATCAACCAAATAAACAACGCTAGTATTGCCAACTTTATTCCTGGCAACACACGTATAATTCCCCGTCTGTTCTTCCAGGGCCTTCTTCACCACAATGACTTCTCCAAAGTTCGTGGAGACCATAGACTCATCAAAGAGTTTTAAAGGCAGGTCGTCTTTGAACCAGTAGACGGAGGGAAGCGGGTTCCCGTATGGATGGCAGTGCAGGTAGAACGCTTGACCCGATACCACTTCTATGTGAACCTCGTTTGTACTTGTGTTTGCATTTTGGAATAGGGTTTGGAAGATTTTTGGCGGTTCTGTAAAGAAGAAAATTGATCTGGATGAGTTGCGAGGGACGTTATAGATTCTGGCCATTTCAAAACACCGATGATCACCGGTGGTGATTTTGAAAGAGCTAGTTTAACTTCATTTATCGGGCTAATTAGTTTATGAGTTAATGGAGAATTTTTGAATAGGAAAATGGAATATAACTGACCAAATTGGGCATTTCATTCAGAAACTTTGGCCCTATTCACTACCAACAGAGTCTTTGAAGTATTTCAGCTTATAACAGCATAGATAAAATCTTTCCTATTAAAACTGGGAAAAGACCTCCCCACCTAAACCTCTATAACTTATGCGCTATCTGCCCTAGACCACACTAGACTAGATCTGCCGGATGGCCGATGGGGCCGAAAAGTTCTGGAGTGGCGCGAACCGGAAGACGTTGCGTTGGAAAGCCTCCCACTAGGTGGACCGATGACCTGGTGAAGGTTGCAGCAAATCGCAATCGTGCGTGCGAATCGCACGGGACCGGTCAATGTGGCGACACTTGGGGGAGGCCTATGTCAAGCAGTGGACGTCTTTCGGCTGAAATGATGATGATGATGATGATCTGCCCTAGCTCTTAAATGTCCTTATACAACAATAAAGTTTCTAATCAACTACAAACTCACCGAGTACATCAATCTTCACATTCCTCTCACTAGCTCCCCCTTCATTGGCCGCCACACAAGTATACATCCCTCCTTGTCCTACCTGAACGTTGTTCAGAACAAGATCGGCATAGTCAATATCGTAGGAGTTCTCACTGACAACCTTCCCTTGCTTTATCCATTGTATGTCTGGAATGGGGTTCCCTGCTGCTTTGCAAGCTATGCGTGTACGGGATCCTTGCTAGAAGATACAATAGTATAACATGTCATCAAGCCTGTTATCCACGAAGGGTTAGACATAGATGTAGTTATAGGACACATTTTGGAAGGAAAGTTTGAGTCCCATATACTTGTAATAATGACGAGCCTATTTCCATTAACCGGATAAAAATCTTGAATCTGAAAATTGATAATGGAAAATCTCAATAATACTTTGTCCGACCAGGGCATCGATCCCAGAGCTTGATGCTGAGCAGTAATGCCTGCGACCACTAAATCAACGAGGCAGATAGTAAAAACACAATAAAATTCCACCTCACCACACCAGGTATGGAACTTTTATTTCGCCAATTATATAATAAGTTGACCTTGACCTTCAGACTAATATTGCCTACCTAAGATGTTTTTTAAAGGTAAAAGTCAAAATTTCCTTGACCTTGGGATCCACTCGGTACACCTACACATCTTTTATTGCAGTTTGAAGCGTTTAAAAAACTGTCACTCACCACGATTTCCAGACTGCCATCAACAGTGACCCCCTCTCCATTGCTAAAGGACACAATGTCCTTGACCTTGGGGCCCGCGACTATGTTCACTCTATACACTATGTGCGTCGCCCCCGCCTTGTTGACGGCGTCGCAGCGGTACAAGCCTTCTGATTGGCTCGTTATGTTGCTACTTGATAGACTGGAGTTGTGTTCATGCCAGTTTGTGTTACTGTGGACGAGAACGTTTAGTTTGAGGTTTTGAGACGTAAAATTACCGATTATTAGGTGATTGGACCCTTGGGGATGGAACCCGGACCCTAATATAAAGCAGACGCCTATGAAAGTATGTACGATACTGGTAACAAAAAAAATATGTTATTTAATGTTTGTCGGTCTCCGAAACGGCTGCACCGATTTTGACAGGACTTTCACTGGAAGATAGCTGATGTTATAAGGAGTAACTTAGGCTTTTATTTAGAAAGAGGATTTTTGGAAAAAGGATTAGGGTTCCGTGCAAACACGGAGGTAATATTTTTATAATAATTTCATGCGGATGAAGTCGCTGGGCACAGCCAGTTTTTAATAATCCTTCCTTAGTGTACACTTTTGCTACTCAAGAATCTTTTTTGCATTTCAAGGCCTTAGACCCAGTGGTTTAGACTGAGCGTCGTCGGTCAGTGAATTTAAGATTTTTATTTAGTAGAAAAAGGTAGGAAGTAAATAAAGAATCGCTTACTTGTAAGTCCATGTAAGGTTCGGCGCGGGTGTTCCTTTGGCGTTGCATTCCAATGTTGCGTTGATACCTTCCTTTAGTTGAACGTCCAGCATGTCGAACTCCGAAATGAAAGGCGGCTCTGGAATAAAAATTTACGTAATCAAGTAATGTTTTTTTAACTGTTACAAAAGGTATAGAGACCAATACAAATGCACCATATTTAATGCGAATAAGGTTAAATTTGCCTAACACACACCTCACCGGCTAAACGGATTTGGATTTTTGGCATAATGATACACATACCATGGTCTGAGTAGGACATAGGATACTTTAGAAAGAAAGAAAGAAAGAAAGAACGAAAGAAAGAACGAAAGAAAGAAAGAAAGAAAATATATTTATTTGCCGCAGGGACATGACGTGCATCACACAAAACTACAAATAAAACAATAAACTATAAATTCAACAGGACGGAAGAAAAAAAGAAAATAATTAACAGCAGGTTACCACTCATCATGATGCTGTGCTATGTGGGGCCTACAACACAACGCTGGTACTTTTAATCCTTTGATTTCTTTGACGGAAGAATCGACAAAATGACAGATAGTGCAAAGAAATCTGTCATTATATCGACACAATCTGTCATTTTGTCGCTACGGGGGCAGGTAGGTAGTATACGGGGTGGAAGGGACACCGACGCGAAAACGGTTACTACGTATGAGCCCCCCCCCACATAGAAATATTTCATAGGTTAATAAAAAAAAAATCAGCTGTTCCATACATTTTGACCATGTAGGAATTGCACTTTTGTAGGAAACAGCAGATTTTTTTTTAATGACCAATGAAAAATTTCTATGTGGAGGGGGGGGGGGGCTCAGAATAACGTACTGAATACGTGGTGACCGTTTTCGCGTCGGTGTCCCTTCCACCATGTATACAGACTGATGCCACCAGTATGCCACAGGTATACATGGACATATAGCCCAGTGGTGTGACCATCGGAATGCCAAATCATAGGTCTCAAGTTCGAACCCAAGACACGCACCTCTGATTTTTCGGATTCATGTGCGTATTGTAAATTATCACTTGCTTCGGTGAAGGAAAACATCGTGACGAAACCAGCATGCCTGAGAGATATTTCTTGATGGCATGTAAAGCCAAGCCAGAGGCCCATGAGCGGCATAGAAATTCTGACATCAGGTTAGGCACTAACCACACGGACATTATACACATTATATACAGACATATTGTCGGACAGTTCCGACAAAGATACGGGTGGTGCTGCGGGCAAAAGCGTACCGTATAACTGTTATGGTCGTATACTAAATCGCGCTATTCACCACATATGATGTGCCCACTTCTGCTCCTCAACTGAACTTATTGTTATTTTTTACACACTTACCCAAGACGTTCAACGAGAACTGTTTGACGACTGTGCCGTGTATATTGCTGACGATACATTTGTATGAGCCCGCGTTGCGTGGCTGAATGTTGATGAGCTTCAAACGGTCTTCATCTTCGAATACTAAGGGCTTGGAGTTAAACACCCATTTCGTCTGAAAGAAAAAAAAAACTTTATATTTTCAAATCTATCTTAGTTGTGTTTAAGTTCTTATTGCAAGTGCGTCGTCTCTTTTCACCAATATAGCCCGAATTCTTAATTTAACATTTTAACGCCAGGGAGCCGCCGAGGCAGGCCCAGAAAGAGGATTTGGACGCGTACCGCGAGGGCTGGCCCGAGGAAGCACGGGAAAAGAGTACATGGAAGGTATTGGAGAAGGCCTTTGCCCAGCAGTGGGACAGTACAGGCTAAATTTAAAAAAAAACGCTAGAGCATAAAGGCACGCGCGTGCCCTCTACGCCAAGCCACAATTTCACCAATAATTTTGACACATATTTGTGTCGTTTGGCGTACAGGGCACGCGCTTGCTTTTCATGTCATATGTGACTATTGCGGTCAAAAGGTTAAGCGGTCATTCTACTTAACAGTCAGATCTAATCTAAATTAATGTATTGCCTAGAAGGACATTCACCGGCCTTGTTGGTAAGATTCTTCAGACAGGTCAGGTGCGTACTCGCATTCCAGCTAGATGTATGAGGCCCAAGGAGTATGTTAGGATCGTAGCAAGTGACGTTGTTCGGTACAATAAGTTCGAACAGCTCAACACTTTCGCCTCCGTGCATTTTCATAAATGCATGTATTGCAAGTATTACCAAGTTAGTGCGTGTTCGAATAACTCAACGCGTAACTCAACTAATTTAGCTGAGATGTACAATTTTATAACCAGCCTCAATATAAACTACATCATCATCATCATTTCAGCCGAAAGACGTCCACTGCTGGACATAGCTAGGCCTCCCACAAGTGTCGCCACATTGACCGGTCCCGTGCGTCTCGCATCCAGCGGATCCCTGCAACCTTCACCAGGTCATCGGTCTACCTAGTGGGAGGCCTTCCAACGCAACGTCTAATATAAACTTACAACCATATAATTTCGTCATAAATCCAATCTGTAGCTTCTGCCTAGGGTCCGTAAGAAAAAGGCGTTTCTGCATGTATACTAACCTTCCCTCTAGGTTTCGCGTCCACAGCACAGTCGAAGTACAAATCATCTCCCTTCACGACCTCGACCATTGTAGACTCATTGCCCACAAAAGATGGCGGCCATTCCACTACGACTTGTACTTTAGAGTACGCGGAACCAACAGCGTTAGTCACTACACAGGCGTATGTCGATGCATTCGTTCGAGAGACATTTGATAGGTGAAGAGGACCTGTTGAAATCAGTTTCGCGTTCTGTGAAAAGGAAATAAGGCTTTATGTAAAGCTACCGAAGGAGTATTTTGGTGTGAGCTATAGTGATCGTTTTTTGTATTTGGATGATGTAACTGATAGTATTCTTCGAACGCGTATACTAACAGAACCACTTTTAGGGATCGGTGCTGGCGCAGTGGTAATGACGGACTTACAGGTTGTGGGTCGTGGGTTCAAAGCCAGGCAGGTACTTTGTGTTTATATATTTCATCATCACTGATCTCAAAACGCTGCCTCGTTGGTCGAGTGGCTGCGAGCGCGACTGCACAGCACGAGGTCCTGGGTTCGATACCCGGGTCGGGCAAGGGGAAATTGGGATTTTTCATCAAAAATTACTTAGAAGCAGCCACGGAGTCGGGACGTGTGCCCGGTTGATGGCAATAGGCTCGCCCCCTATTACATGGGACTTTAACATAACTGACGAAATATGGGTGTACTATTAGGTACACTTCTGCCTTACACTTCGGGGATAACAGGCGTGATATTACGTCATATTAAACACCTAAGTTTTTGTAAGTTAAGTTATAATTGTTTTTGTAATTTCATACTGTAACATCGAACCTTATACCATTTGAGTGTTTGCGCGCCTCGTACGGGACACTCGACGGTCGCGTGTCTTCCTTCCAGTAGACTCACTGAGGTCAAAGTCTCTTCGGATTGTATGTGACTTGGGATGGCTGGGAAATGAAGTAAAAGAATACAATCAAAGACTTGGCAGGTGAATTCATAAAGTAAAAAAAAAATTAAAGTGATTTACTTACTAAATATTTGAATAAATATGTGCAACACGTCAATCGTTTTCTACCGTGCCTCGGAATGGTTCCGGCTGTCATTTGTAGATCTTTGACAGTCGTCAGAGGTAGTAAGTGGCCTGAAAGTCTGATAACCAGTCTTACCAAAGGGTATCGTAATTACCTAGTTCTAACTGGGTTGTGGAGGTCAGATAGGCAGTCACGTATTCGGTAAGACTGGAAGCCGACTCCATCAAAGTTGGGAAAGGCTAGGTAGATGATAACGTTGATCGATTTCTAATAATTTTCAAAATCTAATAAACAATGAAAGCAGTATGGGCTCAGTGGAAACGGCTGCGCCCTACGAGTTGTAGGTGTAGGTTCCAGGCAGGCGCGTTACTTTGTGTAAATTATTTCATCACCACTGTACTCAAAATGGTGAAAGAAACCATCGTGAGTTACGTATGTCTTAGAACCAATCATTCGAAGACATATTGTGACCTCTAGCAACCCGCACTGCGCCCGTGTCGTAGATTCACTCACATCTACTCTCACTGACAAGAGGCCTGCGTTTTTTTTTTTAGTATTGGACCTACTCTTGACTTCAATCTAGTCCTGAGGACATAGATGAGGTCGATGATGGAACAAGCTAACCCAAAAAAGCCTATTAACTCGCGACTTGTGTTCAAGAAGAGGGAGCATTATAGTTGAATTATGCGATGTAATACATAATACTATAAATACTCACAGTATATTTCAACGGGCACCGTTTTATTGACCGCCCCCACTGAGTTTGTTGCGGTACAAGTATAGTTGCCGCTCATGTCCTCAGAAGGAGACTTTATACTCAGAGTACCGTCCACGTCAATGGCGTAGCGAGGATCTGAAATGTTACATGTATTTTATCCATACAGATCAATAAAATTGAAATATCTGTTTGTTATGTCAAAATAACAGGTTTTTACTGAATGCATTTGAAAGTATTATACGGTACTAAGATTTTATACTATCATGGTCACTAACATTATTATTTAGACTAGAAACGGGATATTTACCATGTTTACTGTTTTTATTGAGTTCCCGATATTTCGACGCTGTTGCAAGCACCATGATCACGGATAAACTGAAGTTATTGCGGGTGGGTGTTTATGAGCAGACAAATCGGTCTACCCGTCGTTTTATGCACTCAGTACCGCTACCACTATCACTCGCAACTCGATTCTGTTCCCGACACACGAAACTCACTGTGTCCGCTCGCGAACTTTTTTCCGCACTTTTCCGCTTTTTACACAGCTGGACCACTGGATTCCAAGCTCTCGACAGTTGAAACCCATCATCCCGGTTGAAGTTCCTATATTTGGTAATCTCAAAAGCAAACATGGAAACAGCAAACATGGTAAATATCCCGTTTTTAGTCTAAATTATACGGTACTTATAACAAAAATCCTTTTTTTTTTTCTGTCTGTCGGTCTGTTCCGGCTAATCTCTGAATCAGCTGGACTGATTTTAACGGGACTTTTACTGGCAGATAGCTGACGTTATAAGGTCTAAAGTAAGGTTCTGTACAAAAAAATTAAAACCCTTGAAATTCGTAACAAAATCCGATTCAAAATTTTTTCATGAAAATTTCACGCAAACGAAGGTCGCGGGCAACAACTAAAATAAATATTTAACCTGAACTATTAGTCACTTAGTTAAATGCAAATAATGAAACGCCCGGAAAGTTACCTCACTAGGTATCAATTTTCTTAGATAACTGGTAATTTTAAACAGTCAGTCTGCTCAAACGAGGTACTTTTGACCGTGGAGGACGAAAAACCACTAAGCGTGAAAAATGAAGCCGGAGGTTCTCGGCAGACATTGCCGACAACTAGCCACGGACTCTACGCGTGGTGTCTGAGCATTTATCCGCTATGTCATCGTGTACGATACGTCACTCTCGAGTACCCAACGCGGACTAAAACCCGCTATGTGCAATGATACGCCATGCCCTGACATGCAAGTTCTTATTTTTTCGGGGACTTCGTCGCACTTTTGTGCGATGTCGTCGGCTATTCGGGGGAATTTTGTACACGGTACTTATAGTCCTCATGTGCATTCGATGCAGTCGTAAACGATATACAACATTATTTTTTTAGTATATGCGAAACCTGAATATAGTTTGTTCAGAATAAGTAACTGAATCGATTCCAATCATTTTTAAACCATGTTATATTTTTTCCCAAAAATATTTTAAAAAGTTAAAAATTGGACACCGAGCGACTTTGAGTACCTATCGCAATAATTTAGTTACTTACTGCCAAATTATTATTATCAATGAGCTCAAGACGACGCTGGAGGCGCGCGCTGCATGGTGACCACGCTTTTGTGCGGACAACTAGGTAACAGAACAAGCTTATAACTTTGTAATTTTTCATGATACAGTTTTGAAATTTTGTACATAGATTCTTTACATAAAAATACTAGACACGTGTATCAGGTTTCGTATATACTAAAACTAATGTTGTATTTTGTCAGACATAAAAAGTACTCCGAAATAAGTCCCTCGTCTGCGCAGGTCTTGAAATATGTCAGTAGCGTATGTACATACCGTTATACAAATAAAACTCGTCCTTAGACCAAACGACATAAGGTTTAGGTTTGCCTGTAGCTTGACAGGCGACAGTGAGCACCGTGTCCATATCAGTGGCTAAGTATGGCCCAGTGTAGTTGTCTTCTAAGATTTTTGGAGGCTCTGAAAAACAGTAAAATAGCTATGAGAAATTCCTGCTCCAAATGCGTCTAAAATGTTGGGAGTATCAATATTTTTGACAAAGACGGATTTTCACTTCATCAAGCATTTTTTTTTTTTCTGGTCACCAATATATGCCTAGCCTTTTCTCAAATATGTTGGGGTTGGCTTCCAGGCTAACCGGATGCAGCTGAATATCAGTATTATACATCGAGCGACTGCTCATCTGACCTCCCGGTTGCTGGGTAGCACGATAAGAGTGAATTTCGTCCTTCTGACTACCTGTAACGACTGTCAAACATCTACAAAATGACAGCCGGGAACTTACCGTGCTTACCAAGGCACGGAGAGAATTCGATATACAAGGTGTAAACAGACCCTTCACAAAACCGACAACCAAGCATTCTGTACATCAAACTAAGAAACTCTACGCAAAAACTATTGTTGTTGTTTCTTTTTTTTTTTGTGGGGTGAAAAATCACGTTTTGCGGTAAGACTCAATGTCTACGCTGGTCATGGAGGTATTTAAAGTAAAGTTATAATATTAAAAACTTGTTTATTTAAAATAAAACTTGAGAAAAAAGTTTTGATCTCCAATATTTCCGTAACTAGAGGTTCCCAGATATGCTCCAGAACAAAAAAAATATCGCAATGACGGGGAGAATAAGAATAATAAGAGAATAACCTTTCGGCTTTGTTACGGGTATTTTTACACCCATTATAATGCATGGTCACCCACAAACTGATGTTCGCAAGCGTTGCGCAACCTTGAAGATATTATTTCTTTTTCTATGTCAGCTAGATAATATGTCTAGTTAAAAGTAAATTAATACAGTACCATAAACTTTAATGGAGGTAGTTTGTTCGGCGACTCCCCCATTGTTCTCGGCGATACAGACATACAGTCCTTCGTGCTTAGAACTCGCGTTCGATATGTAAATGTTGCCGATGTCGTTGAAACTAGAAATATAAATCGTAATTTTGCTATTCGTCTATATATGGAAATTCGAATCTATTAAAGCATTTAGGTGATTTATGTGAACACATGTTTTGGTCAGCTAATCATCATCATCATCATCATTTCAGCCGAAAGACGTCCACTGCTGGACATAGGCCTCCCCCAAGTGCCGCCACATTGACCGGTCCCGTGCGACTCGCATCCAGCGGATCCCTGCAACCTTCACCAGGTCATCGGTCCACCTAGTGGGAGGCCTTCCAACGCAGCGTCTTCCGGTTCGCGGTCGCCACTCCAGAACTTTTCGGCCCCATCGGCCATCCGTTCTGCGAGCAATGTGCCCTGCCCACTGCCACTTAAGTTTGGCTATTCTTCGGGCTACGTCGGTTACCTTGGTTCTCTTGCGGATGTCCTCATTTCTGATTTGATCACGCAAGGAGACTCCGAGCATAGCCCTCTCCATTGCCCTTTGGGTGACTTTAAGCCTTCTGATAAGGCCCATTGTGAGCGACCACGTTTCGGTCCCGTATGTAATCACTGGCAACACACACTGGTCATAGACTTTCGTCTTGAGACAGCTAATAATCGCATTTAATTGTGTAGCTCAAAAATAAACACCCTGTTTAACTATGTAGAGGAGCTCGTGGCTTATCAGATCAGAGAATTGATGCTAGACAAAATGTGATTCAGGATTAAAACACACGCGATTTTTTCCTCACCTTATTTCCGTAGTATTTTCCGTAAGTATTTCGCCTTGGAACTGCCAAAAAATACTCGGTATCGGGAACCCGACGACGTCACATTGTAACGAGACGTTAGACCCGAGTACAACCTCCTTGAAGTTCTGCAATGGAGGTGCTATGTATGGAGGTACTGAAAAAAATATAATCATATTTTTTAAACTTTTAAGTCGAGGCTAAATCGCGACACGGTCGAGTCGTGGTATCTATGTGGAGTCGACGCGCGAACTATGCTTCCATCCCTTTTCTTTCCGTTGCTACGCACGAAATAAAATAATAAAATGACGTCACACTCTGCGGCACTGCCGCGCCTGCACCTCGACTCTTGATCGTGTGGGCGACGGGCCTTATTAGTCACTCGTGGCAAAATATTCAAACTTTCATATGAATTTCAACATTACTCCTAATGGAATTAGGTTCGTTTTAGAACGCCTTCGCCTTAACCGACAAAAAGATGAGAGTTATTGTCGCATATAAGATGAAGTATGGATTATATTTACCCCAAACATGTAGCGTGTAAGTGACTGATGCTTTTCCGTATATGTTCTTAGCTGAGCACACGTATTCCCCAAAATCAGTCAAGTTTGCTACAAATCTGAAAAAAAATGTGTTAGTGAAATTAAATAATATGTTTTTCTCCTTTCTTCTAGTATCTACAATGGGTTATACACGGAGAATTTAATCTTGGTATTGCCTTAATTAACAATAGGTTGGTATCATTTTTTTTTACTTGGCTTCTATTGTCCCACTGCTGGGCAGGAGCAAAATTTTTAACCCGCCCCCTCACTCATCGTGATACGTGGTGAGGTACCTCTCCCCCCTACCCAAATCACATGTATTTTTTTGGTGCAAAGTATCTAAAAAAAAATCAGAATATTATCTTTAAATACAGGTTAACAAGTATAATCTAATTTAATTCTGGAAAATTAAGCACCGTGATAAAAATTTCAAGGTCACGCACCGCTTTTCAGTTTAGAAATAGCGCGTTCAAAAAAAAAAAAATACACGTGATATCTCACTACAAGCCTAGTGATATTTCGTGATTATTTTCGTACCCCCTCCCCCCATTTCGAGCCTCACGTGATTAATGGACGACCCCTAAGAGTAAGATATTAAAAACTTCTTGTTTATAAAAATAAGAAGCAACTGCTATGTGCCATCTACCAATCCGCACTGGATGCGCGTGGTAGATGACCAACTCTCTAACACAGAGAGGAGGCATCTATCCCAGCAAAGGGAATATTATAGTCTGATGATGCTTACCTCAACCCATCCTCGTCAACATACTGCCTGTGCCCAGCAATCGGTTCTCTATTCTGTGTCCACTCCACTATAGGCAAGGGCACTCCTTGAGCAGAACACGGCAGTTCTACTCGCTGTCCTTCTAGTACTTCTATAGGCTCAGAGGAGATCGGCGAAATTGTGGGCGGGTCTGAGAGATAAAAAAATGTTTCGTATATTACCGATATTTATTAACTTCAACTTATGACATTTTTAACTGCTCCTTGGTCTCGCGGCCACAAACGCGACTGATGAGCGTAGGGTCCTGGGTTCGATAACCGGGTCGGGCAAAAAGTAATATTTTTTCTACCAGAATACCAGTATTTTACATGGAGCGACTGCCTATCTGACCTTCACAACCCAGTTACTACTGGGTTATACGATAACCCTTGGTAAGACTGGTTGTCAGTCTTTCGGGTCACTGACTATTTGTAACGATTTCAAAGACCTTGAGGCACGGAGGAAACTCGGTATGCTGTAATACCATTTCTTGAATGAATAATAGTAATAGAGACGATATTTACCGTATACGACTACTGTGAAGTTTTTGTGTGTGGAACCCACGGTGCTTGTCACGTTGCATGTGTAAGTTCCGGAGTCGTAAGCCGTTGCCTTCTTTATTACTAACTCGCTGCTATTAGTTAGTAACCTATAAAATTAAATCAAATCAAATCTTTTATTTGTGATACATGGGTAACATCGTGTTCAATAAGTAATTATATAATAATAATGTTCATTCCATGATCAGCCACTTGGGCATACAAATGATTAAATAATATATTGAAAATATGAGTCTAAAATTACAATTATTTGACATTTAAATTCAATTTTTATTCAAATATAAATTATATTACTACTATTGGTCATGTATGACAGACACAAGATAAAAACAACAATAAATTAAACTCAAGCGGACATTTAAAAAGTTCTAGTAGCTAAAAATTCAGCAACAGAGTAGTAACAGTTTTCTATGAGAAATTGGAACAATTTCTTTTTAAAGACCTTGATATTGCTACATTCTTTTATGTTATTAATAATCTTATTGTAGATCTATGTGGCTATAGCAAACACACTTTTCCCAAAGTGGGTAGTTCTAAATTGTCTGGTAAGGTTATTATACAAATGACTTCTATTTCGCGATCTGAGCTTTAATGTAAATAGTGCTGGAAGATGTCTAATAAACAAGGCCATTTCAAAAATATATAAAGATAACACGGTAAGTATTTTAAATTTTTTAAAGTATGCCTTGCAGCTGTCAGTTCTGTTGAGACCACAAATTGCTCGCACGCACCTTTTTTGACATCTAAAAACATTATCCCAGTTGGTAGTATTTCCCCAGAATATGATTGCATGTCTGAGTGTAGAAGCAACATTACTATGATAAGCTACGAGCAATGTGTTAAGATTGACCTTTTTCGCTAGCATGTACAAACTATAAGATGACTGTAAAACTTTTTTGCAAACAAACTCTATATGACTTTGCCATTTCAAATTGTCATCTATGTGTACGCCGAGAATTTTTGTTTTTGTCGTTAATTCAACTGTTTCACCGTTAAATTCTATTCGAGTATGTAAAGTGTTTTTGTTTTCTGTTTAAATTGCATTAATTTAGTTTTATCAATATTAATTAATAAATTATTATTTTGTAACCATTAAATTATTGAATTTAAACTACTATTAATAATATTTT